>OX940967.1:13235960-13596460 GCA_954870475.1 Euphrasia confusa
GTAGCTTCTTAATGTTTTTTAAAATGATGGAAAAAAAATCCCACATTTTTATTACTCTTCCATGAGCAAAACGGCCAGGCCGCCTAGGTTCCGTCCAGACCACCTAGGGTGCCGTTCAGCCCGCCTAAGTGCCGGTTCAGCCTGCCCAGATGTCTTCCAGGGGCCGTCCAGACTTCAACCCGCCTAGCACTACCCGCCCAGGTTGAAATCGGGGCGGTGGGCTGCCCCCTGGGCCGATTTTTTAGAACACTGTTTACGGTTAACCTAGTACGAAGATCATTATTGAAGGAAACGTAATAATTGAACAACTTAAACTGATTCTCGGAAGGACAAAAAAAGGATGACATTTAGCTAGTTATAATGGATGTAACTGATTGATATCATTATCGTGAATGACCTCTATTTAATGAATACTTAATGTGATTCTTGACCAGTGTCCCACAGAGAGAAACAATGTATATCTCACCAGCATGTCAGGCAGGGGTATCTTCACTTTTGAAAGCATGATTTCACAATTGTATGCACGCCTGTGATCTATCTGCCAAAGTAGAGGAGAAATTGTTTCAATATCAGTCACATTAACTTTATATGGTAATACAAGTGCAAAAGAAATAACATAGGAATTACGTGATAGAAAAGAAAGAAATATAACTGAATAACTGGTTGTGCTAATTAAAAGGAGCAGATATACCAGCTTATAAAGGGTACATTATATACAACAAGAAATTCTTCGCCAAAATTTATTAATAATTTATTGCGTCATAAATTTCCCCACAAAAAATAATCCAAGAAGATTATAAATTGACATTCAGCATAGAGTGCAAATAAGTTTTGCAGTGACTTCTATCAATATATTGGTTCTATACAACATGGAAGTGATGGAACTATCAAAAATAAGAAGCATATTTTATAAGGAACATAACTTTTATAATAGAAATAGGACTGAGACATCCCTAAAAGGAATAAAAAGTCAGTTTTCATTGCAGATTGCCAATTTCTAGATACATCAGAGATAAAATTGCCCCTTAAAGCATTTTGACAACAAGGCGAATTTTTATATTCAATTATATCCTAAATCTCATCAAGAAAGTAGCATATATCTTAAAAAAATCATAGTGTTCCTCTCTAACCAAATGTGCCATATAAAAGAAGCGTCTTTGACTAAAAGAGAATAGATTATACCCATTAGGTTTTTCTAGATTTTCAGTTCTAGGAGATAGAATAGTGGGGAAAAAGCATTGATACAACAATGAAGGCTTTTGTATAAGATACAATGACATGAGAAGAAACATTCGGATTTCGTCGACTATATAAACTTTCATAATAAACGTTTCTCTTGTAAAATCGTAAAGTCAAATATGATAAAGTTGTTTCATTAATATTACTTCCGGCTGAGTGACCTCATAAACTGGCAAATCAGTTCATTTGAAAGAGAACGTCGGGTATAGCTGATTACCGAGTTAACCAATGATAGATAGATAGGAATGGCAGGACCTAGATGAGCTAGGCTTCGTTAGCCTTAGCCAGATCTACTTTTAGAGGAGATCCCAAAGGCTCGCTCTGAAAGGCTGATATACAATACCTCTTGACTTAACTCTACAACAGTAGTCACTAGGCAAATTATAGTAATCCGTCTAGCTTATGGGTAAGGCAAAAGCTACTTAAAGACAATGTAATAGTTGAACACAAGCATACAGGAGAACAAATATCCAATTCAACAAGAAAAGAAGGGAAAACAATCACCCCAAAAAAACATATTTCTGGAATATTGTAAGAACGCTCTCCTCCAATGGTCCTTGTGAGTTGTGATCATCGCATCAGAAGGTAAAATTTATTACTAAGCAAATAGTGTGTAACGATACAGGTCTGGTCTAATACAATTGAGAAGCACAAGACATTATTACCAGTTGTACTTTTTCAGGTTTACTCATTGAGCCTCGTGAACCAGCTTTTCTGCCTGAACCCCCTTGATCTGAATTCGGAGCTGCAGCTGAGAAGAGAGTTTCAAGTTCTGATATATCAATCTCCGGAGCCCTAAAAAGAAACACATAGACAAAAATAAAAGAATAAAATTTCCAAACAATAAAAGGCTCTGCCAATACACCTATTGGGGAATGTGCAGAAATACTTTACTTCGTTTTCAATCGATTCATCAATAATTACCTAGAAGCTTCACCAGATTTTTGTGTCTCCGCCCACAAGCTTCCTGAAACTGCTCTCGATAGTTTTAACCAATGTAATGGCTTCAACTTTTTTGATTGGTTCTTTGAAGTTTGAGTACGAGACAATAAGCTTTTCCCTTTGATTCCAAGTGGAGGATGAGATGGTGGTGGAGGTCCTGGGGGAGGAGTTCCAAATCCTCCGCTACTACTAGATGGAACAGACTTTGACTGAGCAGCAGGATCACTGGGTGGAAGGCATGAAGGAGGAGGAGGAGGAGGAGCCGAAGGAACGGAAGGACCGCCTGTAGTGGGGCCAAGATAATTGGCAGGGGCAGGAGGTGGGGGTGGTGGACACGAAGTTGGTGCACTCTGACCAGAATGTGGAGGGGGTGGAGGAAGAGGGGGACCTCCTACAGAAGACCCATCCTTAGGAGGCTGCTGAGGAAGTGGAGGTGGACATGGAGCAGGTCTGGTGGTTGATGGTGGTGCAGCCTGCCCAGAATGTAGGGGCTCTTCTCCACTAGAATTCTCATTAGGAGGCACTGGAGGAGGACATGGAGGAGGTGGAGGCGGACATGGAGGAGGTCTAGCACTCAAAGGTGGGGTTAAGGGAGGTTCACTAGATGTCTCCTTAGGAGGCTCTGGTGGTGGTGGTGGCGGTGGGGGTGGAGGTGTACACGGTGCAGTTCGTGAAACTGAATTATCCTTTAGAAGTGGGGTAAAGGGAGGTGGAGACACAATCCCAGTCTCAGAATGCTCCTCCAAATTGGATATCAAAGGGGTTGAAGCTCGAGGTGTTGGAGTTGCTGGAGCAATAGGGGATGGGGGCCTACCATTAAAAGATGAAGTCTCTTTAGAAGGTACTAAAGGAGGTTTAGGTGGAGGTGGACAAAGTGAAGGTTTATCAGCCGAAACTTCTGTCAAATGTGGGGTGAAGGTGGTTGGTGGAGGGAAAGGTGTAGTTTGAGTCAAAGCACATGTAGAACCTGGACTTTCTTGAATATGACTCGATGAAGGAGGTGTAGTTTTCAGAGTGGCATCTGTTTCAATAGAAGAAATACGGTGAGGTGATCCTTCTCCAGTAGCTTCAATAACATTTAGAGCTGACATGTGAGGTGCAATGGATGGAGCATACATCGACGAAGTGGGTTGTCTCACATCCACTGCTGAAGAAGAAAGAGAAGGAGGTGAACGTGCTGGAGGCGGAGGCGTAGGTGGAGCAGTTGCAACTCTAGTGGCTTCAACCACATCTTCAGTTAAATGGGGGGACGCAGATTGAGAAAACTCAACCCTCGTGACTTCTTCATCGGATGTATTGGGCCTAATTGTGGTGGCATCCTTCAAAGGTGGAGTTGAAGCACTGAGAATATCTGGGGTAAGAAGCCGCAGAGGAGAAACTCCACTCTGAACACCTACTTTATCTTCCACAGGGGGAGTAGCAGGAGTTGAGGGAAAAGTAAAATTTAATGGGTCAGCTTCACGTGAATAAGAAACAACTGGAGCCACATCACTTTGTTGGTCATTCAAGTTAGACTGTGCAGTTGAAAGATTATGAGCTAGCAAAGTTGTTGAGTGTGGAGAAAGATCTCCAGCAGTAGGGGTGCGTTCTGGAGATATAACTGCTCCATCGTCCCCAATTTCATAATGGAGATCATCTAGTTCACCAAGGCTCTGATTCACGTGAAACTTTTCAGGCTCAGAATAATCTTCATCAGTCAGATGTTGGAGAACTTCAGCTGTGGCATCTCCTTTTGGAACTAACCAATCTACGCTACTAAAGATTTCCTGAATTTTGGCAAATGCCTCCTCTGGAAGGCCATCTTTCTCTTCAAAGCAGGAAAAGTCCACAGGAGTTATGGAAGCAACAGAATCCATCTCCGAAAAAAGAACCTTCATTCAGATAACAGTTTCCCTTGTTATACTTAGTGAACTGGAAAATTTTAAAAATTTAGGTACTGACAGAAAAACCGTACCTCTGCCCTGAAATCCTTGGGAAATAGATCCTTAGCATCCCACAATATGTCTATTTCATCCCGATTGAGCATTAAAATATTTGACCTAATAAAAGCTGTGTTAAACATGGCACGGAACATCATCACTTCACGCTCTTTATCTCCATGCAGGCAGATGCACTCCAGTACAACATCACCTTGAATGTGGCAATTAATATCAATCTTTACCAATTCACATTCTGCCTGAAAATAACCAGAATGGATGCAGGTAAAAATCAACAGTTTAAGCATCAACAAGAAGTACAGTAACACAGATTCCCACAGTCATACTAAGCAAGCATGAGTCATATACCATTATGCATGCACAAGTTGTGCATATAATATCTAAACAACAGAACATAAAAAACAATTTCAAAAATGAATTATTGGCTCGAAATGAAAAGGTGAATTTCAATGTAAGGCAACATACGGATACAATACAACCGCAAAGATACATATCAATCTATTGCATCATAGTAATCATCGTAGCATATAAAATAGACTTAGGTGATTTTTAAGTTTTAAACAATGAAGAACAGTATACAGAGGAAAGACTCTAATCACAGTTTGAGAAACCCACCAAAATTAAAACATGTATGTGAAAAATAAGGGAATCTGGATTTGGCTGCCCAGTTCAAGGTTCCTTTTCGCTGATTAGGACAATCTGTAACTCGATGGAATAAAAAATACAACCTCCATCCCACAAAGATAAGCTTATAGTTATTTCCCACAAATTAAGATTTGTTGGTTTTATAGTTGAAATATTGAACGCTCCATGCATACCTTTAATGTTTATTTGATTAATTATTTAATATCTACTTGGTTTTCGTAAAAGATAGTCTAGATAATCGTAAAAGATATATTCTCCCTAAAGTTAATTCATATATAGGGGTATACATTAAAAGTAAAAGTTAACTATATAATTGTAGTATCAATATATCTTTATGGTACACCCCAAAATAGTAATGTGGCCAGTTATTTTTATGAGACTAAGGGAGTATTAAAGATCTTAGGTGTTTTATAATTGCTAATCCTTTTCCTTGTCAGAAGCTCATATATGATATAGATTTTTTTTATTATATTATGACGCCGAATAAAAAGTCTTCTGCTATCTAGTCACCGTAAAGTTTCTTCAACTCATGTACAACTCTGCCCTTCACCAAATTTTCCAAGTCACGCATCCCAACAAATTCCTATGAAATTTGTGCAAACCAGAGTCACCAGACCAAACTTACGATCTAGAACTTAATCATTGATAGAAGGGCTTCTTCCTTTTAACTGAAAATCTCCTCCACAGTCTGCCCCTTATAACACAATATACTCCCAATTATTGAGAAAACCCGCTGAGGAATCCCATGATAATAAGATGTTGAAGTTTCCTAATAGATAGCATTTAAAACAGTCCACAATTCCTATCTCTGACCAATTCAAAAGATAAGCATCACAAAAATGTGAACTATTTGGCAGATTTTGCAAAACAATTATATTAAAATGGTCATAAATAACTGAAATGATTAAAAAAATATGGTAGATTGTATTCCCTCTGTCCCGTTGAAAATGGTACATATTCAACGGGACATTGCATCTACTCTAATCTTCATTGCATTTCCTTAAATGGCAAATGATGCATTTCCTGAAATGGAAAAAGTAACATCAAATCTTCATTATAACATCACTCTACTTTATTACTCCACCTTATTAATAAAATAATAATTAAATATTGCATCTACTCTAATCACAGTCCACTACACACATTAAATACTCTATTTCTTAAATTCCGTGCCAAAAAGAAACGCACCACTTTCACCAGGACGGAGGGAGTATTATTCAATACGGTGATCTGATCTCACAAACTATTTAAGGCAATGGGCATAAATAGAAAAGGACTGTATCCAGTTCCCACTCCTATTTGACACATGACACATAATGAAGAGTACATTTTGTTGTTGTTACAAATAAAAAAAAATAGTAACATAGTCTCATCCAAGCTTTTAGACTTGACCACTGGACAGACATTCTGCATACCAAATGCATTGTCTTTATTTAGAAACAAGGAGTAATGTGATATCAATTCTTAATGGTTTAAACTTTTCGTTTCTGAGTCGAGAATGGACAATTCTGAATTAACACCTTTATTAATATGCGACAAAGCATAAGTGCTCAAAGCTAATAAAAAAAATCCTAGCGCAAAGCAATTTTCATAGCTATAGAACTTGTTTTGCTTTTTTTATTTATTATCCTAAATGAAAAACAAGAGATTTTATATTGATTTATGTAATTTTCCTTTCTACATTTACACTTATATTATACATTTATCATTATTTAATTAGTGAATTAATTCTATCAATCAACCATTTTTTAACAAAATTTGAGATTAAAAGGAAAAAAAAAACAGTATCATATAGGAAACATTATGGTAGTGGTTAAGCGAACATTTCTAACACTATGTATATCAAACACTAGGCTATTACCAGCAGAAAAGGCACTAGATCTTGATCTCTACTAACTAATAAAATTGTTAGAAAGAAAAAATAGTTCTGAGCTTTCTAAAGAGAATACATGGTGCAAGTTCATGGATTTTCAGTAAGTAGAACAAAATAAATTTAAAGTCTATCTCGATCATGAAAACCAGATTGTTACATAGAATTCAGCATAGGCTACACTATACAAATCCCTTAATTAGGTTATGTTCCTTCCTAAACTTGACAAATTTTTAATATAAACTGATGCACAAAAAAGAGATCAACTATGTGTTTACCCAAAAAAGAAGTACAATCATATTTCTTGAGCAACAAATACATGAAACTGCTATAGCACATAAGACCTCACCTGCTTGTAATGCCGAATATTTCTACTCTTCTTCGGAGTGGAAAATAGAACCTTGGGTGTACGGTCAGAAACATGGAAAGGATCTTGCCCATAGATACGAAAAATTGGCCGGCATCCACCTTCTCCATCAAAATTAGGAAATGTTCTAATAATGACACAATCCATCGTAAGAGCCCTGTCAAGTGGGGGCCATTCTGTGGCAACATTCCTCCTTGATACATACTGCAAGTACCTTAACTGAGAAGGCATAGGATTCAGTGGGGACAGCAAGTGCAAAAGCTCACGTGGAGCTTGCCTGTACACCATGTCCAATGTCTTAAGTTCGCCGCTGTAGTGCTTCCTGTAGATCAGCAACGCAGCCAACATGAAAGCCAAGACTGGCCAGCCACCACGTTCACAGTGCATGAGAAGCAGATTTTGAACCCCAAGTGAAAGCCAACTTTCACTAGATCTCAAGAAATGGTGGATCACCTCCATTGGAAGCAAAGGACAACCTTCATACTGTCGAGGGTACTCCATTATGGTCATGTCATAATCTGACAAAGCACGGGCTATACGGCTCTGAATCTCCCCCTCTCGGAAATTGAAAGCCAATATTGAAGCATCGGGATAGTGTTCCTTAAGCTGAGTAACAATCCCACCCACATATCCTTTGTAATCTTGATCAACAACAGCATCAGTGGTGAAACAACAATCAAATACTGCAAAATTCAAAACATATGCAATAGGTGATCAACAGGCTGCAAAATGATTTTCAGACTTTAGTATCGTCGAATGACATCATATAACCCAAAAACAAGAAGAAGAGTATTTTATTCCATAATTGCAAATACCAAAAATGTATTTCTCAATCAATACAGATAAACTTAATATTCACATGATCAAAAACCATGATTGGATAACTCAGACGAAAACAAATAACAACTAGGGAAAATATATCGAGAGGGCGCACCATAAACTCTCTCGCAGATCTCGAGAAGTCCATCAGGCGGCTTACGGTAGAACAACTTCCGAAACAACGCCATTGCCGAAACACACTAGAGATTCTGTATGTATATATTTATACGTAGGTATTCTCAACGAAATAGGATTCGTAATCCAGCGAAAAAAATCGAGCGACCGAATTCTTAATTTTGGGGCTTCTTAAAAAAGGTGCCGCAGCTGAAGAAGCTTTCCTCCCAATTGTGATTTTATCAAATCGATACCGATCAATGATTAGAAATTAATTAATGGGTTTTCCATATTTTTTGGGTTTGGGGATCCTTGAAGTATTAGGAAAACGATGGGCTAGAGTGGCGGTGACGGTGACGGTGACGGTGGCGGCCTGGAAGGCGAATGGGTTAGAAAATAAGATCAGGCGGGTGATTGATGATGACTACGACTTTTTTTTTCTTTTTTGTTTTTGGTTGTAATAATAAATACTGTATTTGGCTGATTATAAATATTTTTTATTTTATAAGATTAAAAAAAATACATAAAATTTATTTAAAAAAATATTAATGTTTTTAATTATCATTTATTTTTATAAATAAAAATATTCGAATAATAGAGATATTTGTATTAACTAATTCATTAACAAATTAATATTATATGATTGGTGTGAATGTCTGAGTCTTCGAATCTGCATTTTTAGATGACGGTGTTTATGTGCTCGGACTTGAGCTTGGGCGTACTCCTCTTCCATCTTCGTGGTGGTCTTCCACTTGCCGATTCTGAAACCACACAGTCAGTCACCTAGTGGCGCGGATCCAACCCGCGCTCAACCGCCCTTTCTCATCTCCAACTCCATCTTGTGCTCACTCCCAAAGCAACTCTCCAACACGTTCACTTGATCGACATGCGTCAATATTGTACTAATGTGTTTAGTAATTGTACTAACAATTAAAAATGGTTTGAGTAAATATTTTAATAACAAGACAATAAAGATATTTTATTACTATTTAGGCTCAAGTATTAGCAATTTATATCATATATTGTACCTAGTTATACAAAGAATGGCGCGTCTTAATCTCAACTATAAAAGATTTGTTAATTTAAGTGGTGTATAGTGTGATATTAACGAGAACCGAAAAAGAAATCGACAGTAAAGAGGAAGACAAAGAATTTACATGGAAATCCAATTGGGAAAATCACGGGAGGAACGACGAAATTCACTATAATATTGTTTCACGATTACAAGGATCGATATATACTCAAAATCCTCTAATCTCACACAATAGTTATAATCGTAATAATCAGTGTAGTCTGTTTAATGGAGCAGCTCTCTTTATATAGAGGAAGTTCAAAATATTGTATGGAAACAATATTTTACGCCTGAAGAGTCCAGGAATAATTGAAAAAAAATCCCCGATAAATTAGGAAACAATTCCTACATCCCGAGGCTAAAAGTCGGTGGGTGTCGGCAAACACATCTGTCGCGGGCGCGGGCTGAAACTCGGGTCGAGGCTCGTGATTCGCAGAAAGTCCTCCTCGGGTTGGACAGTCGGCCGACAGCTGAGAGTGTCGGCGGATACCAATGCTTTTTTCCCGGTTTTGTGGCGAATCCAACAAATCTCCACCTTGACACCAAACTGCGACATCCTTCGCCTATCGTCTTCCTCCAAACGCCCCTAAAAGCCTAATCTCTCGATCGAAGTCCAACCAAGTCCAAGCAATGCTCAAACTGCGGGTAAACTCTTAGTCAACATTTCCGCCGGTTGATCGTGATTACTCACCTTACTCACCTTAAAATCGCATGTAGCGATCACATCACGAACAAAGTTATGCAGCCCAAGAGTCGTCGTTGATACAAGATCCGGTACGAGTTCCAGCTGGACCAGTGACGCGCTCGAGAGCCAAGAAGTTCAAGGCGAGCTTGATGACGATGATTCAAGAAGTCTGGGAGCAAGAGCTAATGAAGAAACCCATTGGCGAAGTGGAGAAGCCAAGCCTTATCAACCTGATTGCGTACGAGGAGGCCGATCCAACAGAAGACGAAGCTGGAACAATGAAGACGAAGCCAGAACAGCTTGTGTCGGACGACATGGAAAGCTGTCGGCCGACAAGTGGTTTGTCGGACGACACCTTTATGATGTCGGACGACATGTAGTGTAAAAAGGAGGACGAGATAGACAGGATTCGCAGGTTGAGCCTGCGAACGACGGAAGTTTGTCGGACGACAGGATTTCCTGTCGGACGACAAGAGGATGTCGGACGACACCCATTCCTGTCGTCCGACAAGAGCCCATATTCTTTATGGAAATCGCGTTTTCGCGATTTCAAGACTATGTTGCGTATTTTCCTTTTGTTTTGTGACTTTTTAGGTCAGCCTATATAAAGGCTATGAACCCAATTGTTTTAGGACACAACCTTTATGATAATTGATTAATTTGGTGAGTTTAATTCTCTCTACTCTTTTCGTTCTCTTTTCGATTGTGCCAAAAGAGATCAACCCGACGAATCAACGAAGCATACATACTTCGTTCGTGTGTCATACATCGATTTCCGGGTTGCTGCATCGATCGCGTGTTGGGGGTTAGGGTTCCGTCCTTAATTGACTTCACGAATCAGATTCAGAGGTTTGGGATCATCCGCCAGGTATCCAATTTTATCGTTTCTTCTTCTTCCGCTCAATCCATCAACGAGGTACGTATCACAAAGTGATAACGAACATCAAAGTGCTTTGTTCTCTCATGGAATACTTGATCTTTTGTGAGAAAGATATCACTTTGACTATCACAAAAGATTGTCGTCGCCTCCGAACCCTCCAAAAGTTCTCCAAACAAACCTCTTAACCATATTGCCTCTTTGCAAGCTACGGTGACTACCATATACTCCGTTTCGTTAGTCGATAATGCCACCGTATTTTGCAAAAATAACCTGAAATTCATAGCACATCCACCAATATTGAAAATGTACCCGGTAAGTGATCTTCTTTTATTAAGATCTCCGGCATATATAATTCGGAATCCACAAACCCCATCACATCAACTTGATTCCTCCCGAACACAAAAATATTATGTTTGCTTGTCTAACATAAGTCCATACATCTAACATGATTTTGGTGTGATGGAGATTTTACCATTAAAAGCAAATCTCGAGCGAGCTCAACTTCGCATGAAAGACCAAGCATGCAAGCATTGTAGGGACTTGGATTTTTCTGTTGGAGAATGGGTTCTAGTTCGTTTGCAACCTTATCGCCAACGAACAGTACGCGGTGCATGCAACCAAAAATTAACCTGTAGATTTTTTAGGCCTTTCCAAGTGACCGAGGGAGTGGGAAAAGTGGCTTATTGTTTGAGATTACCAACAACAGCACGCATACACAATGTCTTTCATGTGTCATTGTTAAAGAAGGCTCAAGGTTATAGCCCCACTGGTGGCCGAGCTGCAGTTATACCTCCTTATCCAACAGTTCCTGTCATTGAACCACAACAAGTACTAGGAGTGCGAACCATATTTTGCTCTAATCGCCCTCAGAAGCAGGTGCTTGTTCAATGGCTCAACTTTCCTCGTGAAGAGGCGACTTGGGTTGATGTGCAGCGGTTTACAATAGACTATCCTTCTTTTAACCTTGAGGACAAGGTTGTTTTCAATGGAGGCGATATTGTTATGTCGAGGAGGCCTGATAATAATGAGAATAACATTGAAGCCCAAGATGAAAATCCAATCCGTCGAAGCGTGCGTACACGTGGGAAGCCCAAATATTTAGAAGAAAATATATGTTGATTTTTATTTTATTAGCTAAAGTATCTTTCTATTATAGGAGAGCTTTGATCCAAATTGAAATTGGTTTTATGTCTTGAAAACTAGTTTGATAGGGCTTTATTAATTGACTGGTTTAGCTTTGTAAAGTTGTTTGAAAAGAAGTCATTTGGTTTGGAAAAACTAGCTAGGGATGTGTGTTGTAATGTGAAAAATTGAAGATGTGATTAATGTTTTGGAACAGTTTTGAATCTCTTTCAGTAAAAGGATAAATTTTATAAAAATAATAAGGTGTAGATAATGAGGTCAGTGAGTTGCTTGTTGATTTTCAAAATTATTTACAAGGTATGAAAATTATGGAAAACCTTGGAAAATTGTTGTTTCAGGTAGTGTGCGATTTACAACTTTGAGCAATCTTACGAAAACAGATCCAACTTGAAACTCGTTGATCCGATTCATGTTTCGTTTGTTGCAAATGATAATAAATTGTTTAAGACAGAGTCACAGAGTTCGATCAACAGGCAACCGAACTCCGACTGAGCTCGGCCAAACCGAATCGGAGTTCGATTCGCTCCTAATTCGGCCCAATTAAACAACCGAATCGAGCGAATCGAAGTTAGAGAGAAAAATAACTTACCTTAGAGGACGTCGGAGTTCTCCCCGCACCGAAAGATTCATTCTCTTTCTTTAATGGAGGCGGGAGGGGATAAACATTCTTGAGCGAAGGCGGCGGCCATTAGGGTTTAGGAGCAGAATAGAAGAAGAAGAAGATCAGAATAGAAAATGAAAAAAGAGGAGGATAGAATAGTGGAGTAATATATTAGGGTTTTAGTTAAACCGGCAATTGTATATAAAAATATAATATATAAAAATTGTTATGAATATTATTATATTATAGTGAATGACTTGTTGGCTAAGTCAGAAACCCTAGATTGTATCCTATATAAAGGGGTCTCCCCATATGAATGAATACAACAATTCATAAGAATTCACAACAATTCTATTCTCCCTCTATGTTCTCTCATGTTGTCTCTCTTTCGGATCTATTATTCTCTCTCAATTCCTTTTGAGTTTATAACACGTTATCAGCACGAAAGCTCAATCGTGTTCTTCATCGAAGTTCTACTTATCCAAGATCCGAACTCCAAGGCAAGAATTTATATGTTTGTTTATATTTATTAATATTTATAAATATATCTACTTCTCCTCCCTTCTTCTTAAATTCAAATGTTCCTGAAGAACATTATAATCTGATATTCCTGAAGTAATATCATATGTTCCCGAAGAACATTATAATTTGATATTCCTGAAGTAATATCATATGTTCCCGAAGAACATTATAATCTGATATTTCTGAAGTAATATCATATGTTCCCGAAGAACATTATAATTTGATTTTTTTGAAGTAATATCAAATTAATCATGTTTAATAAATCAATTAAAGTTTTTAATGTTCCCGAAGAACAATGTGACATGATATTCTCGAAAAAATATTAATGTTCCTGAAGAACATCGTGATATGATATTCCTGTAGAAATATCAATATCAAATTGATTATGAGTATATACTAATAATATGATATTCCTGTAGAAATATCAATATCAAATTGATTATGAGTATATACTAATAATCTCGAATAATATCTTTGAAAATTTACCGTGAAAGATCCACTATAGCTTTGTGGAAAGATTTAAAAGAAATATACGATCACCCAAAGTTGGTCGTACGTACTACCTTTAAAATTTCGTAATCCAATGTGGATTCAATCATACCACGTTTTGATTGAAGTTGGTCGTACGTACTACCAAAACGTGGTATGATTGAATCCACATTGGATTACGAAATTTTAAATCTGTCGAGACATATAATAAAGCTATCATAAAAGTAACATCTCACAAGTTTGAGTCGCATTATAATTTGATATCGTGAAGTTATATCAAATCAATTATTCTTAATTATCCATTAAATTGAATGTTCCTGAAGAACATATATTTCTTGTTTAAATGTTATATTGATCGTTTTGGAAGAACATCATGATTTGATATTATTAGATAATTATCTAAATTGCTCCCGTAGTAGCAAATAAGTTTGGAAATATCAAATTAAATTGCTCTCGTAGTAGCAATAAGTTTTAAATGTTCCCGAAGAACATTATGATATGATATGATATTCTCGCAGAAATATCAAATCAATGGCTTCTGATGTAAAAATTATTTTTATTAATTGCTCCCGAAAAAGCAAAGTTCAAACATTAAATGTTTTTAATAAAGTCACAACATGATACTCATAATAGCCAAATTCGATTGTTCTCGTCATATGAATTATCCCTGAAGGATATATTTTGGAAATCGAGAACAAATATAGCTTATTATGTGAGTACTCATGAAATATCGAAAAAGTCGATTATAATTAAATGTAATTTCTGAGAAAATTATATTGAGATATATTTTGATCCCCGAAGGATCATTGGTAAAACCAAATATTTTGATTCCCGAAGGATCATTGATAAAGATAATGTATCTCGAAGGATCATTGATAAATACATTTATACAAATGATGACATATTAAAAGTGGGCTCCGGAAGAACTTTACTAATTATCCACACGAGTACTAGAAATGTACTTAAAATGAAGATGATGCATATCATGATTATTATTAAGTGCGTGAAAATGAATCAAACATTTCCCATCTGCGAATTATTTTTATATATGCAAGTTATATACACCATTAAAGTGTATTTTTATGAACGGGCATAATATTTCGAGCCCACGATCCAGAAGATCGGTTTAAAGCAATTACGCTGATTTGCATATTTAAGAAAGATCATTTCCCGGCATTAGGGGGAGATAAGAATATAATATATATAAATGTCGAGAAATTTCATGGAATGAAAACGATCTTTAATTCTAGATCCACGCATCAATTAATTGAACCTGAAATTCATTAAAATAAGTGACTTGCAATATTCAGCAAGTAATCTGCCAAATTCATTTATAAATTAATGAAGGTGTGACAAAATCACATATATTTGTGATAAATGAACTATAAGAGTTCAAATACCAAAGAGATCAACTCAAATGTTTATTCTAATATACGCCTGAAGCGTAGTAGATCGATCTTAAGATATAAAATAAATCCGCGGAAAAACAAAGAAATTAAGTCACCCTTAAAATCTCCTGAAGAGAGTTAGATAAAAATCCCATTGAAAAAGCATGTGCACATGATAATAGAAAATCGTGGGATTGCGGAACAACCAAAATAAATAATTTGAGAAATAATGAAAGATTTGGTCGATAGAATGAATCGTCATCAGCATGGAAAAAGTCGTCAACGACATATTTGCCTCAAGAGTTGATCTAGAAAATTTGATCCAAAACTTAAAGAAATAGAAACGAGCAATTGAGGTTGAGCATGAATCGCTAAATAAATATATATATATATATATATATATATATATATATATATATATTTTGACTTTATAGTACACACCTCAAAATATTATCCCAGAAGGATATACGTGAGTGTTCGTAAGAAAAACGAATAATGATGTGGTGAGATATAAAAGCGAGATTAGTTGCTTAAGAGTTTTCGCAGAAACTCGATGTTAATCAAATATTTTCAAGGATGACATTAAGTTCCGATACCTAATATTTATGGCAGCAATAACGATAAATATATGCATCGAATGATACATACATGAAAATCCTGGATGGATTTTAAGATTCCTGAAATAAAAGGAAATGAAAATCAGACATGTATAGTATCATATTACATATGTCACTATAGACAAAATTGATATTGAGACAAGGTCCCGAAGACCAGTGATTGATCCCGAAGACCAGTGATTGCACTCTTTTTCCCTCTACTAAGTTTTTCCCACGGGGTTTTCTTAGTTAAAGGTTTTTAACGAGACAATCACCACAATATAAATGTGAATGTCATGTACTCTTTTCCTCGAGTATTTTTTCCTACAAGGTTTTATAATGAGGTTTTTAACGAGACATGTACATCACTCGATAATAATTAATGAGGACATCAGAATGTTCCATATAAGTTTATTTTCAAGATAAACTAAGATATTGAACCTGAAGTTCAAATGGTTGTGAATTGAAGTTCACATTATTGTTCATTTGTCAAGAAATGTATATTGAACACTAGACGCATCTAAAATACTCCAGAAGAGTTACCGGCCGGTTATAGCAATTGCGAATGCTCTAGTTAATATAGATGTCTAGTAAAGGCATGTCCCTTAAGGACGAAAAATATACAATGATACAAATGAACGTGAAACTCGACAATTCGAAGGTTGTGTCCTGAAGACCAAAATTTATATTTGAATAACTAAGTTTTTCCTATATGGTTTTATTAGTTACAGGTTTTAATGAGACTGGTTGATCACAAATATTTACTTTCAAGAAGTCAAATATTTTCGGTGATTACAATCAGGGGGAGCAAGTTGTACTCTTTTTCCTTCGTTCAGTTTTTGTCCCACTTGGTTTTCCTGGCAAGATTTTAACGAGGCAGCAATTCTGTACATAGTCATTCAAGGGGGAGTGTTGTGAATATTATTATATTATAGTGAATGACTTGTTGGCTAAGTCAGAAACCCTAGATTGTATCCTATATAAAGGGGTCTCCCCATATGAATGAATACAACAATTCATAAGAATTCACAACAATTATATTCTCTCTCTATGTTCTCTCATGTTGTCTCTCTTTCGGATCTATTATTCTCTCTTAATTCCTTTTGAGTTTATAACAAAAATACATTAAAAACTTTTGAAATTTGAAAGTAAAAAAAAAAATTATTATTGGCATTAAGGCATTATTATTCCTACCGAACCAAAAATCCTTCAAAGATTTTTTACATATAAATAAACAATTAATTAATATAAATAATGAGTCTATCCCTACCGTATCCGATTTTTTAATCTCGACCAAATCCCGTTCTGAATCGTATTTCGAATCGTGTGACTATGGTTTAAGCTAAAAGTTTTATGTATGATACTATGTCCAGTTGTGAAGGGGGTAACCTTGGGGAGCTTAGGTAGTTGAATAATGGGCTAAGAGTATGGTTTTATTGGCAGGTCTAGGATTATTGTTATAACTCCTAGTCGGTTGATCGAAACTTTGTTTTGTTTGTTGGAATCAGAAGCTAACTCAATTACCTTAATCTTTATAATTGCAACATAATACTAATTTGAAATATATAGTCCTCTCAAAGCCTTTGAATTAGACTGAAATTCTGTATAAATAACCTGGATTGTTAAGCATGAGTAGTTTTGTTAATTTGAGCATAACTCCTTAAATAAGTATCGAAATTGAAGTCCGTTTGGCGGAAATGTTAGATAACTTAATAAGCTACAAATTTTATGTTGGAAGAAATTGTAAATGAAGAATAATACAGGCATACGGGATGTCCGAAAATGAAAAGAATTGTAACTAAACATAAAAATTAAATGAGATTTTAGGATTTTTGAATGAACTAGTTATTTAATGAGTTTAAATTTGTCTTGGTTGAGGATAATTAAAAAGTATCTTATATTTAAGACGTGATCCATCGTCGAGTGGAGTACACGAGGCACAGAACATAGACGAGGGATAGATTGTAGAGGTCGTGACAGTGACGTACACAGGTAGATAAAACTATAACTTAAATTATTTATTTAATTATGTGATTGTGTGCTGTATTTTGTGATATAATGTGATGTGGCTTGAAGTGATATGAAGTGATGTGATGTGTTGATATGACGTGTTTTGTCATATGTGTTAATTCATGACGTGATTGATTGACATGTGAAATATCATGCCACGATTTATTATGTCATGACACGTGCATAAAATGTCAAGTGGGACATAAATTCCAAGTAGGGCATAAAAGCAAAGTAGGGCTTGTTACTTCAGTAAATAGGTTGTGGGTATTATCGGCGAAAGAGCTATACGATTATGGGCCTTGGTGTGTGAGTCATTGCACGTATGAGATTGCACAATAGCTTGCATTGGTTTTTGCATTGTATATTATTTATTGATGATCGAAGTTATATATTATGATTGATTTGGATATGATGTTTGCGTTTGATTTTTCGATTTGTGATATTTAGTGATATAAGTGATGAGATTTTTAATAGTATGAAACTTGTTTTGTTACTTATCTGAAATTGTAAACTTGTGAGTTGATGTGGCGTACTTACCCCCACACAGGTTTTTGAGTTTTGCAGGTATCAAGGGTGATCGTTGTTATCGTCGTGTACCGCCCGTTAGTCAGTCTCTGGGGTCCTAGGGTTTTTGTGTAGGGTTGTATATGTGTACGAGTATATTTTAAAACTAGTGATATTATATGTATCTATTTTGCATACTCGGTTGTATATATTTAAAGTGTTTATTTTGAGTAGTTCATGTCCCGATATTTAAGTTAAATTATGATTAAATGATTTTTTTTTATTAATATAGTAGATTAAATGTGTTTAGTATATTAAATCTATTTTAATGGGTTATTTGGTAGTCGGGGTCGTGACACTTATGTTGGAAAAGTTTTGTACCAAAGAGAAGGAAGATCAATTACTTTTGTTGCATTATCTTCATATGGAGCCACCGTTGACAAGAAGATCTGCTGGTAGGCCTAAAAAGAACCGGTATAAGAGCAGGAATGAAGTACGTAAAAAGACTGTTGAAGTGTGGGAGATATAAGAAATTTGTTGGGCACAACAAGAAGACATGTACATATTTTATTTAAATTATTATTTTAGGGTTCTATGTTTTGGGTGTGAATGAATGAACTTATGTATTTCACTTCTGTTAATTTAGTAGGTATTTGTTCACATGACATGTGTTATTGCTTTAATATAAATTTGATCTCCTATTGGACTATATTTTGAGGTACTTATGTGTTTTTATTTTATTAAGTAAATGATATTTTGTTTTTTTTATATATAATGACAGTAGAGATGATCATACACACATTACAATTTTTTTAGAATAATGTTCGAACTGATTCTAGTTTTTATATATTTGTAGTAGTGCAAATAGTTCAAATTCAAACTTAATTTCTGTTTTGAACTATGCTAGCTATTTAACATGTCTTGAATCTGCTGAATGTTATTTGAAGTTGTAATACTTGGTTACTATAGTAGTAGTAATATGAAGTATAAGCTAGATTTTAATAGTAATAGAATTGAATAATAGCATTAAAAGTTTAAAAAAATGGAAGAAAAAAGTGTGGGTGATCTGAACCTGATATATTCAGTAGTAGTAGAAAGTCAGAAATAAGATTAAATCACTGTACAAACTGGAATTACAATACTCTTGATAAGTATTTGCATTACGAAATACAAAAGTCTTGATAAGCCACTGTTTTGTCTCTTTAATTTCTTCGAAATCATCTTCAGTGTTGGACTCCTCTTTAACTACCTCTGATATAGCTTCTAGTATTTTCTTTCTTGTAATCTCAGTAACTTTCCCAAAAGTTTGGATTACAAAATCTGATGGTGTGAGAGTTTTTTTTACTATATATGTTCCAGTTGTGTCCAATCCCAGTATCTTGGCGATGTGGGTAGTTTTTTATTGTGTACTTGTTTCCATTAAATATGAAAACATCTTCTTCAGGATTGTTGAATGTCAGAACCATTCCAAGTTGTTTGTTAGACTTCTCAAAGTGAATGAAGTCGTTCACGATGGCATCAAACAGAAGACCGAATGGTGTGTTTCGAATGATTTTTTGAATACCATCTGAAATGTGCTTTTTGTAGGGTGTAAAATCTACGAGCCCACACCTGAATTGTAAAACCTGTATGAAAAACATATAACTAAGTTAGAGAATTACATATACTCTGTTGTAGTTTTAACTATCACAACTTTTTCATTAGAGGATCAAAAGAATAATTTTTTCTTTACGAGAATCTCAAGCCCTTCGAAACTATTTCATTAATTAAAGCAAATCAGTTTAGATAAGTGTCAAAATTAGACAATTCGGAAAGCCTAGAAACCAAAATCGAACCAAAATCTTTGTTAGCAATTTGCCAGAGATCTGGAATACATTTCATGTTCTTTGTCTAATTCAAAGTTGCAAAGAAGCTTCGTCATGTTCAACTTTCTGGGGGAGGGAGAGGTGCGTGAGTTCTGCTTTTTTACGATTTTAGAAAATTGTTTGCGCTAACCGTCTAAATTGATATTAATTTAATATATTAATAAATATATTATAATTAAATAAGGGTAATATCGTAATAGTGGCAACGAGCCCTTAATTTTAATGTAGGAAAACTATTAGAGGTATGTATAATATGTCTATTACTATATTTTTTTGCCGCGAAATACCCATCTATTTTACTATATTATAATTTGTGTGCATTGAAATGATATTTTAATTTTATCATAATAATAAGTTATTACTTTTTGTTTTTAAATTAAGGTCATATTAAATGAGCAAAATTTGCCCACAAAAACTCTTAAAATTTTATTTTATTAATTTACATAATAATTTATTTATATTTAGATATTAATTAATAGTATGAGTTATACTATTATTAATTTATATTAGGTAAATCAAATTAAAAAAAGGGTGATTTTGGATAGAGGGGACTTTTTAAAGTTTCATTAAAATTAAAAGATTCAATTTTTCCTAATTATTAATATAAGCAGATTATATAATTTTATTTGAATTTTATTAATTTACACGGCGGTTATTAATTAATATTTATTATATTAGGTAGGCGGTTATTACACCATTTTATAATTATAATCTTAAAGTACTTTTATTAATAAAAAATTTAAACAAATGAAACATTAAATTGTAAGAAATAATTTATACGGTAAAACTTAAAATATTATAAATTATAATACCCTTTCGCTAAATAGTTTTTAAAAAAATTATTTTTTAAATAAAAATATTACAATACATATTTTGTATTCAAGATTTCAAGTTAAAAATACTTGAATAAAAATATATATTTGAATATATAAAAATAATAAATAAAAAAGATATTTTTTTATAAATAAAAATATGAATATTTTTCTGACTATATAAATAAAAAATTGTACCAATATATCTTCTTCTTCTTCGGTTTTTTCTTCTTTCACATTTTTCTGACGATCTGATTCAATTCAAACCGATCTTCTTGGAAAACATTCAGTTCTTCCTTGAAAACCTCAGGAAAAAAAAAACAATGAAACCCACATCTCGAAATTTCCAGATCTTCGTGCAATCTCCAGACCTTCAAATCCCTAGCCGTGCCCTAATTTTCCGAAATCCTAACCCTAATCTCACTCTCCGTCAACTCAAATCTTCCCTTTTCCCCGCAGCTTCGATTCCTAACTCTTCCCTTTTCTTCACTCTCAATGGAAAGCCTCTTTCTGACTCCGCCCAAATCGCCCCCCTCTCCACCCTCACCATCCACCTCCGTTTCCACGGCGGCGGCGGCGATGGGGGCGCCACGGGAGCCGAGTCCCGTGACTGTTACTTGAATATGCACGCTGTGAAGAAGCCCGACAAGGTTGACCCCAACGAAGCTCGTCTTTCCAAGTGGCTCAACTGCAGCTTATCCAACGAGCCATTGAGGCAGCCGGTCGTTATCGATAAGCTCGGGAATCTGTTCAATAAAGAGGCATTGGTCGAGGCCTTGTTGAAAAAGAACTTGCCCAAGGAGTTCGGGTACATCAAGGGTTTGAAGGATATGATCACGGTTGTTCTGACAGAGGTTCCTGGGCCCAAGGATAATGGGGCTGCTGTGAAATTCCAGTGCCCGATAACGGGTTTCGAATTCAACGGAAATTACAAATTCCAAGCTATCAAAACCTGCGGGCATGTCTTGAGCACAAAGGGTTTTAAGGAGGTGAAGTCTTCGTCTTGTTTGATCTGTCACAAGGAGTTTGCAGAGACTGATAAGATTGTTATTAATGGGACCGAAGAGGAGGTTACAGAACTGTGGGAGAAACTTAAAGAGGAAAAGCTGAAAGTCAGAGACAATGGAAAAAAAACAAAGAAGATCAAGAATGGGGATGTGAAAGTAGATGAGGTTGGTCGATTGATTGGAACAAAACATGGTATTGATGGGATGGATGGCAATGGTAAAGGGTTGTCCAAGAAGAATAAGCCTGGAACTAATATGGCTCCAGCAAATGCAACCAAAGCTGTCTATGAGTCAATTTTCACTTCGTCAAAGAAGTCAGATTTCAAGGAAACCTATTCTTGCAGGTCCTTGCCTCTCGGACGGAACTGATGAGCTGCGGATGGTTTTGAGGTGGCTGTAGTGTCTGTCTGTTGTATATCTACGGATTTCCATATCTCATATATTACAATGTTTGATTTACTTCGCTTAGTTATATATCGTTGAACCTTGACTAGGTGTATGAGTGATTTCAATCACTTTTTTCTTGCTGTTGTTGAATTGCATGTTTATTTCGTCAATCCAACATTTTCTCTCCTATATATTGATTTGATTTCCATATTGTTTTTAAAATTAGATGAAACTATATTTGTTATTTTGTGTTAGTTGTTATGTATGTCAGTATGTGTGCCTTGATTCCAATGAAAATTTTCTTGTTACGGATCATAGCCATAGGTACTCTTTCGTTATTTCCGCAATTACCACCAATAGTTTGACACTATTCTATCTCTTCAATTAATGTGTGTCCTGACCCTTTCCCGGACTGGTTCACTATCCTTTAAGGTTTAATCGCCTGAGGATTTTATATTTGAATAGTTATATCAAGTGTTGTTTTGTAGCAATTAAAACCCTAGTTCTCATTCTCTAAACAACAGGTACGGAAAGAAACTGGTCGAGCTTCAATTCAAATTTTAATAGCCTTCATGGTGGGCTGAACTGGCTTGCCGGGCTTTTTGGTCATGGGCAGAGTCTGAAGCTGTCATCAAGCTGGTTTAGATAGTTTGCTCTGGCTCTATACTTTATATATAGCTGAATGAAATATGAAAAAAATTTATTAATAAAATTGGGCCTACATATATTACTTTGCTCTTGTTATGCACTGTTGTCTAGGTAGTAGATACTAGATACTCCTAGTTTATATGTTGTGTACATTAATTTTTTTTTCGTAGAGATTATGGAAACATGACCTTAATGTTTATATTTATGTCTACTGTTCATCTTGTTGTACTAAAAGCTCTTGCAATTGGTAAGATATTTTGCTATTAGGGTCTGACCGTACTTGGATTCGTCATCTGGCTAACTGGGGCTGGCTATTTATTTGAAACTATTATTGCTACATTACATGCTGTCCTTCGGTTATTGCTTTGATCAAGGTATGATGTTCATAGAAAACTTAGCTATTGAGAGTTTTGCATTTTTGAATCCCTTTATATATTCCGTAAGCATACAGATCAGAACTTCTTTACATTCTTTTTCCTCTAATTTCTCTCTTGCTATGTGGCCAAGTGGCTGACTTAGAAAGAGTTCTCTTGCTACCAACTTCTTTCTTTCTAGTCTAGTACGAGGAGGATGAGGATTCTTTGGGGCCGTTTGATATTATTCGTACGAAAAGTGCTTCAGTAGACCGGTTGAGTAGATGGAGGGTAAGCTGGTTTTCTGGTTTTTGTTTTACACATAAGTGTACGATATATTGTACACCAAAATCCTCTAAGTTAAATATAAAAGATATTCATTTTAAAAATGAATAATCATCATTGAACAATTAAAAATCTGTTATAAACTCAAGAGAAATTGAGGGAGGATAATAGAATCTAAAGAGAGACAATTAGAGGAGAATAGAATTCTTATTAATTGTTGTGAATTGTTGTATTCATTCATATGGGGAGACCCCTTTATATAGGATACAATCTAGGGTTTCTGACTTAGCCAACAAGTCATTCACTATAATATAATAATATTCATAACACTCCCCCTTGACTATTTACAGGATTGCTGCCTCGTTAAAACCTTGCCAGGAAAACCCAATGGGATAAAACCTCGACGAAGGAAAAAGAGTACAGCTTGCTCCCCCTGATTGTAATCACCGAAGATCTTTGACTTCTTGAAAATTATTGGTGATCAATCAGTCTCATTAAAACCTGTATATAACTAATAAAACTATATAGGAAAAACTTAGTTATTCAAATATAAATTTTGGTCTTCAGGACACAACCTTTGAATTGTCGAGTTTCACGTTCATTTGTATCATTGTATATTTTTCGTCCTTCTGGGACATGCCTTTACCAGACATCTATTGACTAGAGCATTCGCAATTGCTATAACCGGCCGGTAACTCTTCTGGAGTATTTTAGATGCGTCTAGTGTTCAATATACATTTCTTGACAAATGAACAATAATGTGAACTTCAATTCACAATCATTTGAACTTCAGGTTCAATATCTCACTTTATCTCGAAAATAAACTCATATGGAACATTCTGATGTCCTCATTAATTGTTATCGAGTGATGTACATGCCTCGTTAAAAACCTCGTTATAAAACCCTGTAGGGAAAAATACTCGAGAAAAAGAGTACACGATATTTACATTTATATTGTGGTGATTGTCTCGTTAAAAACCTTTAACTAAGAAAACCACGTGGGAAAAACTTAGTAGAGGGAAAAAGAATGCAATCACTGATTCACTGGTCTTCGGGACCAAAATCACTGGTCTTCGAGACCTTGTCTTCAATATCATTTGTGTCCATAATGACATAGTAATATGATATTGTACATATTCTGATTTTCATTTCTTTTCATATCAAGAATTTTAAAATACATCCAGGATTTTCATGTATGTACCTTTCTAATGACTTCTACATTGTCAAACCATACATTCGATGCATATATTTATCATTGTTGCTGCCAGAAATATTAAGTAGCGGAACTTAATGTCATCCTTAAAAATATTTAATTAACATCGAGTTTCTGCGAAAAACTCTTGAGCAACTAATCTCGCTTTTATATCTCACCACATCATTACTCATTTTTCGTATGAACACCCACGTATATCCTTCTGGGATAATATTTGAAGTTGTGTATTATAGAGTCAAAATATCTCTTTTATTTAGCGAGTCATGCTCAACCTCAATTGCCTGTTTCTTATTTTCCGAGTGCTGCTGGCACACTATCATTGATTTAAGCTTTTGGATCCAAATTTTCTAGAGCAACTCTTGAGGCAAATATGTCGTTGACGACTTTTAATTTTTCCATTTGATGACAATTCAATATATCAACCAAATCCTTAATCATTTCCCAAAATATTTAATTTGGTTGTTCCGCAATCCCACAATTTTCTCTTATCATGTGCACATGTTTTTTCAATGGGATTTTCATCTAACTCTCTTCGGGAGATTTTGAGGGTGACTAATTTTTTTTGTTTTTCCGCGGATTTCTTTTATATCTTAAGATCGATCTACTACGCTTCAGGCGTATATTAACATTTGAGTTGATCTCTTTGGTATTTGAACTCTTATAGTTCATTTATCACAAATATATGTGATTTTGTCACACTTTCATTAATTTGTCAGATTACTTGCTGAATATTGCAAGTCACTTATTTTCATGAACTTCGGGTTTAATTGATTGGTGCGTGGATCTAGAATTATAGATCGTTTTCATTCAATGAAATTTCTCGACATTTATATATTTTATATTCTTATGTCCCCCTAATGCCGGAAAATGATCTTCGTGAAATATGCAAATCAGCGTAATTGCTATAAATCGATCTTCAGGATCACGGGCTCGAGATATACCTTATTTTCTATTATGCCCGTTCACTTTATTGGTGATATGAATATTAATTGCATATTTCAATTTAATTCGCAGATGGGAAATAAAAATTTCCACGCACTTATTAATAATCATGATATGCATCATCTTCATTGTTAAGTACATTTCTAGTACCGTGAGGATAATTAGTAAAGCTCTTCCGGAGCCCACTCTTAATATGTCATTCGCATAACAGTATAATGATCCTTCGAGGATACAATATCTTTATCAATGATCCTTCGGGATCAAAATATTAGGTTTTATCAATGATCGGGGATCAAAATATATCTCATATATAATTTTCTCATAAATTATATTTAATTGGAATCGACTTTTTCGATATATCATAAGTACCCACATAGTACATTTGTTCTCGATTTTCAAAATATATTTTTCAGGGATAATTCATATGTAATCATTGTTTAAACGAGAACAATCAATGTAACTTTATTCAAAACATTTAATGTTTGAACTTTAATTGCTACAGGCAATTTGATTTGATATTTCTGTGGGAATATCATATCATGATTTTCTCTACGAACATTTAAATTTTAATTTTGACATTTAATCATGAATATCATATCATAATGTTCTTCTGAACATTTAAAACTACGTGAACAATTGCTACTACGGGAACAATTTAATTTGATATTAATCGAATAATATCAAATCATGATATTCTTCCAGAACGATCAATATAATCTTTAAACCAGGGTATATGTTCTTCAGGAACATTCAATTTTAATTGATATATTAAAAATAATTGATTTGATAATATTTCAAGAATATCAAATTTTCATGGGATTCAAACTCATGTTGCTATCCAAATATTCAAGCAAATAACCATCGAGCTATTCAACAAGGTTTGGATTAAATTTTTCTAAAGTTTCACCCACTTTGGAATTCAGGAATTACCTCAATTGATTTATGGGCGAGTTCGCACATACATGACTTGGTCACGAAAAACTCGCACGATGTTCTTCAGGAACATTTAATTTTGATATTTCTTCGGGATCATATCATGTTCTCCAGGAATATTTTCTTTTGATATTTCTTCAAAAATATCATATCACAATGTTGTTCAGGAACATTAAAATTTTAATTAATTTACTAGGCATAATTAATTTGATATAATGTTCTTCAGGAACATATAATATTACTTCAAGAATATCAATTTATAATGTTCGGGAACATATGATATTACTTTAGGAATATCAGATTATAATGTTCTTCGGGAACATATGATATTACTTCAGGAATATAAGATTATAATGTTCTTCGGGAACATATGATATTTAGGAGAAGAGAGGAAAAGTAGATATATTTATAATTATTAATGAATATAAACAAACATATAAATTCTTGCCTTGGAGTTTGAATCTTGGATGAGTAGAACTTCGATGAAGAACGCGGTTGAGCTTTCGTGCTGATAACGTGTTATAAACTCAAGAGAAATTGAGAGAGGATAATAGAATGTAAAGAGAGACAATTAGAGAAGAATAGAATTCTTATTAATTGTTGTGAATTGTTGTATTCATATGGGGAGACCCCTTTATATAGGATACAATCTAGGGTTTCTGACTTAGCCAACAAGTCATTCACTATAATATAATAATATTCATAACAAAATCATCATTTTTAAAATCATCACTGAGTAAAAATATAAATTATGGAGTACTCCAATAATAAGATATTCCGTATACTATGCCTACGATAATTTGATATTTTTGATTTCTGGTTCAAATAAGTACTAAAACAAATAAAAAATCAGGAAACAATATCAAACAGCCCCAAAGAATGTATAACGGGATTTAAAAAGGCAAAACCCCAAATAGCAAAATTTTCTAAGAACCCTCAATAGCAAAGTTTTCTAAGAACGTTATACCTTCATCAAAGCATTTACCGAAAGACCAAGTAATGTTGTTAAACGGGAATTAAAATACTTGAATAATCAAGAAAATAGCATCCTTCAACATCGACTAAAAACGCTCAAATTTATCACTAGGTTGCAGAAAAGATGTTTTCAAACAAGTAGAAAACAAGATCATTTAAATTATCTTAAAGTAGCCACATCATTGTTTATGAGTTGGGGAAGAGAATATCGTATTCCAAATGCTCCCTCAAAAGAAAAACCCTGCAATGATATAAATATCAAATAACAAGAACAAGAAAAAACAGCTTACCCGCCATCTACTTAACTGGTCGACTGGAACAATTTTTGTACGGACAATATCAAAAGGCCCCAAAGAATCCTCGTCCTCCTTAGTACTCACATGACCACATAGCAAAAGAGAAATTGGAGGAAAAAGAATGTAAATAAGTTGTAATTTTGAATAATTACGGAATATATAAAGAAATTCAAAAATGCAAAACCCTCAATAGCAAAATTTTCTATGAACATCATGCCTTGATTAAAGCAATTACCGAGGACGAATGTAATGTAGTTAAACGAAAATTAATCTCGCTTTGTCTAAAGGCTCAAGTCAGCTAGTTGTCACGACCTTTTCGAGTGGCAGAAACACTCGAGCCGTGCGGCAACCTCGAACGAGAGGTTCAGCCTTAACCATCGAGACAATTGCTGGTTTCGCCCTGCCTTGGGCTTCTCAGGGGGACGGCTCCAGTCCCCGACCAGTGTGGCCCGACCGTATTTGGGACAAGGGATGGTCGAATTCCCTCCATTCAAGTTAAGTCCTCGACTAGCGACAAGCACCCCGAACTCAACCGGGTCGGCATGTCTGAACTCGGAGGGTGATCTTCCCTTCCACACCTCAAAGCCGTCATCATTAAAGCACATCAACCAGCAATTGTCCTGCTGTTCCGCCCGGAAAGTTATGGGCGTGAAATTCTCCCACACCCAAAATGGTGTACGCCCTGCCCTCGTACACGGCACTCTACCCAGAGTTGACACCTCGAAGGACGCCTCGCCTTTTCCTCAGCGATACACGACGCCCAAGTGTCAATAGACGAGACAACACCCACTGTGTTGCAGCCTAGCCGACGAAGAATCGCACACGTGGCCTTATATCCTTTGACCAGTACCTTCCTCAAAACCCTTATCGAGGTCCTCACTCCTCGTCCCCATGACGAATCTACGTGAAGGACGGTTCACTGGCCTTCGGTGGCCCCTCGGAATTTTTAGCAAACACAACTGAACCCCTCGATATTCGATCGTTTGCTCTCAGTCACTTACCGCTCCAACGTCTTTTAACTCCTCATGAGTATTTGACGCGCGGCGTCCACTGGCAAGATCGGCCCCGACGCATGTGTTAGGATTTACGCCTAACTTCGTAGCTGCAAGAGACGATAAACACGGAACGAGATATAGAACGAAGAAATAAACGAGACAAGGATTTATAGTGGTTCACCCAAAAATAGGCTACGTCCACTCGCCGCTGCAAATCTTTCCACTAGAATACTCAATAGACGACTCCGGGGAGTTTACAAACGCACGCACACGTATCACAATAAACTCACGCTCTCGACTATTTTATGACTCTAGGATTTTTCACGATGATACAAATAACATTGTTGGAGACCCTTTATATAGACTAGACCTATATAAAACCCTAATAATAATTAAGGTAAGAGTCCACGCCGAAAAGGACACAAAATCCGCGAAACTTAGCGCACAAGAAAGAGATTCGCGCTGCCCAGGGCGCGAACAACGCCCACTGAACCTGACCAGCGGTCGCTGCTCCTCATGTAGCGACCGCTACACGGAGCCAGCGACCGCCGTCTCATTCGTCCCGCAACGCCAAACTTTTTGCACCTTTTTTTCAAAGGACCAGCGCCCGCTGGCCCTTTCCAGTGCCCGCTGGTCGCACTTAGCAGGCGCTAGCCTCGCCTAGCGGGTGCTAGGTGCCCTAGCTTCGTCCCGATTTCGTTTTTCCTCAGTTTTCGTCTCGATTCGACTCCATCTCCCAACAATCTCCCACTTGGAGGCGAAACTCGATCACCTCCCACTGCAGCGGCATCCCCGGTCATTACCAACGTCGCCCAATCGAAGTTTCAACCAACTTCGACGCACCGCGACTTCTCAGGTTCTTCCAGGCCTTTTTCACCTTGTCATCCCCGTTAACCTTCTCCTCACCTTGCGATTCACCTTCGGACCTCCGAAATCGCAACATCGAAACCAAGCTCTTCCAAGCTCCCAGATGTCGCCTCCCCGAATTGCTAGTGAAACGGCTAACCTTCACTGGATGATCACCACCGGCATTCGCATGCCCATCGTCTATCCCCGACGACCCTTTATGATAGCCTCCAACATACTCATCGTTAGCTCCACGACTAACGACTCCCACCGCATGGGATATGTCGGTCTTCTCAACAATGCCCTTCGACTTTTCCGTAAGACTTCCTCCAGCAGAGACGCAAGGAATCTTACCCGAATGCATTCCCTCGTTTCTCACGGACGAGTAACCGTGTGACAATAACGAGCTTGCCTCGTTTCTCATTGCCAACTCCCACTTGCTCGATTTCCCAGCCAACATTGCCTCATCGTCTCGACTTGAAAGCTCGTGACTGGTCTTCAAGATCTCATCCGGTTGGTCTACTCTCACCGGAAAATCTTCCACATCACTTCTCAGCTTTCCACTCTTCGACTCTCCCTCGAACACCGAGAATCGAACTTTGCTCTGCTCTTCGAGAACCGAACTCCGATCCATGCGAGAATTTCCCGAACTCTCCCTCGCACGGCCCAGTCCGCAATGCTCAAGCGCATTGGTGTTGTCGGCCCCACCAATATCGTCACGACCTCCTGCCGTAGTGTAAAGAGTGCCCGTCTTACGACCTCGAGCAATCACCATCGCACCCTTCGTCACTTTCCAAGACCCATCATCGAAGGTCACCCTATGGCCGTCTCTCGCAAGCTGACTGACCGAGATCATATTTCTCTTCAGCTTCGGCACATACTTCACCTTCGAAAGCTCCAACGTCTGTCTACGAGACGTCTTCAGTGTCACGTTTCCAACACCACCAACCTTCAAAGTTCGACCATCCCCGAGGCGAACTTTCCCACGATTCCCAGCAACGAAACTCTTCATGCCATCACGTCTTGTTGTGGTATGAAACGACGCTCCCGAATCCAACACCCAGGAGTCTTCAGGATTCTCAGAAGATGTTAGCAAGACATCTCCATAATCCTCGTCAGTCACCGCATTGGTTTGAGCCTTCGTAGACTTCCTGCAATGCCGCTTGATATGTCCCTCCTTCTTGCAATTCCAACAAACCACTTTCTTGCCTCCGCTGCCATGATTAGTGTTGCTCCCTCGACCTCGTCCTTGGCTCTCAGCACTCAGGGCAGAACCAGACGATGGTGTCTCCAGAAAATCCTTCTTTCGCAATTCCTCGGCCAGAACGCTATCTCTGACATCAGAAAATTTGAGATTTTCCTTCCCCATGGAGTTACTAATCGCAGCCCTCATGGGCTCCCAGCTGTCCGGCAAAGACGCCAACAAGATCAATGCACACACCTCGTCGTCGAACGCAATTCCGACCGCCTTCAGCTTGTTCAGGTTTGAACTCATCTCATGGATATGAGCCGTAGCATCGAACCCGTCTTTCATCCTCAAGTTGAATAGGCTCTTCATGAGGTGTATTTTGTTGTTGGCAGTGGGCTTCTCATACTTGTTGGCAAGGGCCTTCATCAAGCCTTGAGTGGTCTTCTCATCGGCCACATCATCCGCCACCCTCATCGACAGAGATAATCGGATTATCCCCACAACCTGTCTGTCGAGCTCAAGCCATTTATCATCTTCCATCTTCTCCGGCTTCGGACCCAATGGTTGATACAGCTTCCTCCCGTACAGGTAATCCTCGATCTGCATCTTCCAGTGCCTGTAGTTCTTCCCATCAAATTTCGTCACAGAGAAATTCGCAAAATCTCCCATCGTCTCTTCAATCGCTTCCTTGAAGCTCTGATACCAGTTGTTAGGATTTACGCCTAACTTCGTAGCTGCAAGAGACGATAAACACGGAACGAGATATAGAACGAAGAAATAAACGAGACAAGAATTTATAGTGGTTCACCCAAAAATAGGCTACGTCCACTCGCCGCTGCAGATCTTTCCACTAGAATACTCAATAGACGACTCCGGGGAGTTTACAAACGCACGCACACGTATCACAATAAACTCACGCTCTCGACTATTTTATGACTCTAGGATTTTTCACGATGATACAAATAACATTGTTGGAGAACCTTTATATAGACTAGACCTATATAAAACCCTAATAATAATTAAGGTAAGAGTCCACGCCGAAAAGGACACAAAATCCGCGAAACTTAGCGCACAAGAAAGAGATTCGCGCTGCCCAGGGCGCGAACAGCGCCCGCTGAACCTGACCAGCGGTCGCTGCTCCTCATGTAGCGACCGCTACACGGAGCCAGCGACCGCCGTCTCATTCGTCCCGCAACGCCAAACTTCCTGCACCTTTTTTTCAAAGGACCAGCGCCCGCTGGCCCTTTAATTTCCAGCGCCCGCTGGTCGCACCTAGCAGGCGCTAGCCTCGCCTAGCGGGTGCTTAGGTGCCATAGCTTCGTCCCGATTTCGTTTTCCTCCGTTTTCGTCTCGATTTGACTCCATCTCCCAACAGCATGGCTCGTCACGCCTGCGAGTCCTTCTGTTGGACAACGCCACAGTCCCCTTCGACAAAGCGAGTACACACCATGTGTACATCCATCGCCGCAGCCGATGGGGTATCCTCGGATCGTCCCGACAGAGTTGCACGTCCCTGCATACTCGTCCCCTCTGACCGGATGCGAGCGCTTGGCGAAGCATTTCAACAGGGTTGGGGTCTTGGCTCTGATACCACTTGTCACGACCTTTTCGAGTGGCGGAAACACTCGAGTCGTGCGACAACCTCGAACGAGAGGTTCAGCCTTAACCATCGAGACAATTGTTGGTTTCGCCCTGCCTTGCCAGTGGACGCCGCACGTCAAATACTCATGAGGAGTTAAAAGACGTTGGATGCACGAACCTTCCTTGATCAACGAACGTGGAAGCCCTTCAACAATATCGAGTCCCACTCGATTCTCTCGTCTCTCTTGTATTTTGGTGCTTGTGAAATAATATATTTCGTGTAGAATAGCCACCAAAATCGTGGGTCTAAAGTCCCTTTTATATAGGAGGAGGAACAAAAGAGTTTAGGGTTGAAAAGGATTTGGAAATAAAACCCGCGGCTGGAAAAATTACCAAATACAGTGCATGTCGGCCGACACCATGCCAGTGCAAATAGGGTGTCGGCGACACCTTTTGTAATTTGTAATTTCACTTTGATTTCACATGTGTCGGCCGACATGCATGTCCACTATGCATGTGTCGGCCGACAATTAGTTCAAAATCGTGTCGATCCTTTTTTCTTCTCCATTTCTTCCGTCGTTCAACCTCGATTTCCAACAAAGGTTTATATACTCCATTTATACATGATCAATAGGGTCGTGTGACTCATTTGGCTTGATCGTCGACTACTAAGTTCAAGTTTACGACTCGACACTTAACGTAGCACAATCGATCCATCTACATAGGACGCACTACATAGCTTGTTTCGGTACAACACACGTGGATTGAAGGACATCATTCCAACAATCTCCCACATGGACTTTAGATGAATCCGAGAACGTTTGACAGCGTCAAAACACAATATTCCACAATGTAGCTACTCTAGACTACTCAGGTCTGAGGAGACGTCCGAAAGCTATAAGAATCGGTATTATGACACACTGCCTTAAATACCGTTCTTAGGCGAGTCACGTCCGACACCCAGTTCCCAGCTGTTGCCTATGCAATTGTACTCGAAGTCCCACGTCTAGCCTATGAGGTGGCGCTATAGTACACCTTACAATCTAATCTTTATAATGATACATTGCGTCTATTCGTACACGGTGATCTAGATTAGGGACTTAAGTTGATTTTAATTTTAGTTCAGTCACTGAGCCTCATTATGTGACATTATCACATAACTCATATAAAATTTAAAATCTTCGTTGAACAATTCATATAATCCAAACCATGAAAATATGAATAAGTTGATTTATCAATCAACCTTGAATGTTTACTTTACAATCTCCGTTTGTAAATAAATTACAACATAAGAATTCGGTCTCAGTAATTTAGTAAACCTAGTTTGCATATTGCAAACACCAAAAAGTTGTTCAATTAGCTCTTTCCAACTCAGTAATTTAGCAAACCTAGTTTGCATATTGCAGATTACAGTTAAGATTTATGACAAAAGAGATGAAAAATGGATTGTTACTTTACCTAATCACTTTAGTAATTAAATTTGACTTGCCTTTTTTATTTCGTCTTTCCTCCATCTATGTAGCATAAGGTTCACTATATTATAGGATTATATACACCAATTTGGAAGAGTAAAAATAATTAGACATTGTAATCCCTGGTAAACAGTAAACAAACACACACATTCATCATGAAGGGAACCATTGAGCTTATTTCATTTGTTAATTCATACTGCTTATCTTGAATTGATGAAATCATACCCACATACTTCATCGATATACATAGAACCATTATATGCAAGCCACTAAAAATCAGACTCTACCTAGAAGTCGGGTGAGGTTACTCTGCAAAACAAAACAAAACAAAACAAAACAAAACAAATTCCTTTTTCGTTACGGCCTCCCTTTCAATTTGTATTTTCTTTTAGGCTGAACCAAGCCGAAGTAACCATGTATAACTAATTGACTATGACCCGAACATATTTCGAATTAAATTGATTTTTTCATAATAATAATAATACTATAAAAAAATACATATTCCTTCAATTTCACAATAGATGCACTACTTTCTTTTTAAAGTGTCTCATAATAGTTGATACATTCCAAAACAAGGAAATAAACATTCATAATCACTTTACAATACAATTTTACTCTACTTATCCACCTGCTTTATAAACTCGCATGCAACTAATTTATTGTTCAACTTACAAAAATATTTTTACCCTTTAATTTTTGGTTAAAAAGTAAAAAACATTTTTTTTAATTAACGTGTGCCTAGAATAAGGGCATGTTTGGTAGCCCATATAACACCTGGATAGTTAAGTTATCCATATATATCACACATTTGGTTGAAAAATAGTGGGTCTGCGTTAGATTGCATGCCCGCTAATAATTAATGTTCCGCTTCTATATATGTATCTGCCCATTTTGATAAGATACAAATCTTATTTAAACAGTGTTTCACTTTTTACATATTTAAACTAAAAAATAATTATATTTTCATTTGTTTTTATTTTTTCATTCGACAATGGAGGAGAAAAAATAGGTATAATCTTTGATTTTTCCTCTCTTCTGTTTTTTTTTTTAAGTTTTGGAATGATTCTACAATTTTGATAGACAAAAGGTATTGTGTTTTACTTCTTTTTACCATTTTTTTGTTTGAATGGATCTGAAAGACTGAAATTACGAAAGGAAAATAAAGTATTTTTATTTAATTTTTCCTCTCTTCTGGTTTTTTTTTTTAGTTTTGGAATGATTCTACAATTTTGATAGACAAAAGGTATTGTGTTTTACTTCTTTTTACCATTTTTTTGTTTGAATGGATATGAAAGACTGAAATTACGAAAGGAAAATAAAGTATTTTTATTTAATTTTTTTCTTACTTTGAAAAGATATGTTCTTCATTCTTAATCAAATATGGGCTAACTAATGTTTTTTTTTAAATTATTGTTTTTGTTTATTTGTGATTTTGTTAATTTTTGGCTTCTATTGGAAGAATGAAGGAGATGAAAGGCCCACGTGAAATAAGAACGAAATTAATTTTTTAGAGATGACAATTTGATCATTATCTTTCCAACAGTAATATTTCTATGATTTATCTGAAATATCACAAATAGAACCAAACACTTGAAAAATTGTTTTCATCCGTTAAGTTATCTCAAGATAAAATATCTTAGGTTAACTAAGGATAACTTAACATGTTCACCAAATGTGCACTAATACTACTACTATCAAATATTATAGGAGAGAAGAAGTATTATGAACTAAAAAAATTAAATAATAATTTCGTAAACAAAATACTAGTACCTAATAATTTTGAAATCAATGTTGATACCAAATCTGTTGGGTCTGCCCATCACCACCACTTCGTCTCATTAGTATGATATTGTCCGCTTCGGACAAAGCCCTCACGGTTTTCACTTTGGAACTCCTTCCCAAAAGGCCTCATACTAATGGAGTGGTGGGTCTCTTTATTAACTTGGCAAACTTCCCTTCATTTTCCGAGGTGTGACTTGGTTTGTACTCAACAATCCTCCCCTCAAACCGAAGACCACATAGTTATCCTCCTCTTCTCGATAAGATTCGTTCATCTTGCATCGCCGACCAACGGGACTCGCTGCTTGAACACCATATTTCAAGAAGAATTTCGACACAAGGCACCAACAATTCACAATCGAGGTCACACCGAGGGCGTCCATCCACATCGAACCCAGAAGAACCAGGCTCTGATACCACTGTTGTCCGGCGGCAGCACTTCCACGGTGTAGCTCGAGTCACCTGCAAGGTCAGAAACACAAACCAAAAATCAGTAGCTCGGAAATCAGAGGCTCGAAACGCTAGGGTTTCAGCTCTGAAGTTCACGAACACAAATATACGCAGCGGAATAAAACGTATATATATATATATATATATATATATATATATATATATATATATATATATATATATATCGATAATCACAGAGATTAAAGGTAAGAGAGTTTGGCTCAGAGCGAAGTATGAGTCGTCACCGCACGGAACCAGTGGTGGTCGAACGGAGAAACTATAACAAAGACCTCGCCGGTGACCCTCCTAGGTCAGCTCACTCTCGCTCACACTCAACCTAGCTCACTCGATTTCCAGATCTCACAAAAGAGAACACCACATTACACACTAAGGTTTCACTCGACCTCTCTAGCCTCAGAATCACTGATGATTCACACTAAAGAGGCGGAAGGAAGCAACAGGTGGTAGCGAATCAAAGGAGAAAGACGAAGAACAGTATCGCACACACTAGATCGTATTTTTCGCACACAGTAGCTAGGGTTTCTATTTTTTAGTGGAGTGAGTAATTGCAATCAGCAGGAGAGACACAAGGGAAGGAATGAGAGGCTGAGATTGCACCGACACCCCCAACAACAATATCAACGGACCATAATATCCAAGATATAATTAGGGAATTGGGCTGCAAAGTAAAATGGGCCAAGAAGAGGAATAAATGGGATGAGACACTAAGAGGGCTCGACTGCCATATGTTAAATCCAACTGGGCCGACACCAATCACTTGGGCCAACACACAGCACTCAAGATATCCAACATTCTCCACCTTGTTGGACCAACCACCCGTTCCTTTTTCCTGCTCAGACATGAAAATACATGCAATGTATATTATACATCAATCATCATCGCCAAACGGCCCTGCACTTTACCATTACTGGGCCTGCCACACAATGTGGCACACACACACAGTACACAGCCACCACAATGGCTGATCACACCCGCAACGTACCCGCAAAACAGAAAACCTTAGTCGAGAGTGTCAAAGTTCAGAAACTTTAAACAGAACCGAAATTTTTCTACAGGCAGGGGCTTCGTCCCCATATCCGAAGGATTGTGATGAGTGGATATTTTTTCAAGTAAAATGTAACCCTTCTAACCTAATTCCCTAATGAAATGGAACCTAACATCGATATGTTTAGTTCGATCGTGCAAAACAGGGTTTTTACAAAGTTGGATTCCAGATTGGCTATCAGAGAATACAGTCACTTTATCATTCAACATGTTTATTTCGGTAAGCAATCCTTTCAACCAAATCGCTTCTTTAAAAGCGTCAGTAATAGCAATGTACTCAGATTCGGTTGTCGAAAGTGCAACAACATGTTGCAGCTGAGATTTCCAGCTTACACAAGACCCACACACAGTGAAAACATATGAGGTTGAAGATTTCCTAGTATCTCTATCGTTAGCGTAATTGGAATCCACATAACCACTCAACACGACACCTTTCTTAGACTTAGCAAATTTCATCCTGTACTCTTTCGTACCCGACAAATACCTGAGCATCCATTTCATGGCTTCCCAATGAGGCCGCTCAGGGTTCGCCATGTACCGACTAAGGACACTAACACAATAGGAAATATCGGGTCTCGTAGAGACCATCAAGTACATCACAGAACCTACAGCACACGCATACAACACATTTTTCATATTATCAATTTCAAACTCATTTTTAGGACACTGGTCCTTAGAAAAAATAAAATGAGAGGCCAAGGGAACAGAAACGGTTTTACAATTAAGTATGGAAAATCTCTCTAAAATTTTATCCAAATAGGAGGTTTGATTCAAATGAATGCAACAGTCTTTCCTATTTCTTACAATGTTCATGCCCAATATTTTTCTTGCATCCCCTAGGTCTTTCATTTCAAATTTGGCGCACAAATTCTTTTGAACAAACTCTATAGACTTCAAACAGGGAGAAAGAATGAGCATATCGTCAACATATAAAACAAGAAAAAAAGGCAGCTTGGAATCACTCAATAAATACAAGCAGGGATCATACGAACTCCTACGGAATTTAAGCGACAACATAAATTCATCAAATTTCTTATTCCACTGCCTAGGGGACTGTTTCAAACCGTAAAGAGATTTTTTCAACAAACACACATGTTCAGATTTGGTTTTATCGACAAAGCCCTCGGGCTGTTTCATAAATATTTTCTCGTCCAAATCACCATGCAAGAACGCCGTTTTAACATCCATTTGTTTAAGTTCCCAGTCAAATTGAGCACACAATGCTAACATGATCCTAACAGTCGTGAATTTAACAACAAGAGCAAATATTTCCTTATAGTCTACCCCTTCCCTTTGAGAAAAACCTTTAGCTACTAGTCGAGCTTTGAACCTAACATCACTACCCTCATGCTTCAACTTAAATAACCACTTACAGTTAATCAAAGAGCAATTAGGGGGCTTGGGAACTAATGACCATGTGTCATTTTTCAATAAAGAGGACATCTCCTCATTCATAGCAGCAAGCCACACAACAGATTGTTTAGATTTAACAGCCTCGATATAGCACTTAGGTTCAGAACCTTCAATCACATCATGCATGTTAAAAGAAAAGGAGTTAAGCTGAAAATCATTTAATCTAGCAGGCAGCCTAGTATTCCTCCTAGTCCTATCTCTTGCGAGCATATAATCATCGAGTTCAAGTTCATTTTCAGCAGTAGCACTTTGTTCATTTACAGCAGCATGCATGGGGTTATTCTCAGGCAAATTCAAATTCAAGTTATTGAAGTTAGCAGGATCAGCATTCACATTTTGATTATTTGGATTATCAGGACCAACATTCACATTTTGTTCAGGCACAACAGTAGGCAGATTCACAGCAGGTTCAATAGGCACATTTTCAGAAGTAAGATCGTCATTTTGTTCATCTAAGGAACCTCCAGAGGGAGCAGGCTCCACCTCACTAGAGGTATTATCCCTAGGTTGATTAACAGTTAAGCAAAGAAAATCATTTTCGTTGAACACGACATCTCTACTAATTAAAGTCCTAAAACCAGGTTCGTATCTAAGCCACAGCCTGTAGCCCTTAGTGCCCTCGGGATATCCAAGGAAAATGCATTTCCTAGACCTAGGTTCAAGTTTATCACCGGAATTATGAACATAGGCAGCACATCCAAAAACAAGCAAATTACTCAAATCAGTAGGTTTACCAGAAAACACAGATTCGGGACATCTACCCTCCAGGGGCACAGATGGAGACCTATTAATCAAGTAAGTAGCAGTTAGGACAGCTTCACCCCAAAACCTTTTACTAAGACCCGACGACGCTAGCAAACACCAAACTTTATCTAGCAAGGTCCTATTCATGCGTTCAGCGACAAAATTTTGTTGGGGCGTATACGGGACAGTCCTATGACGTCTAATACCATTCTCAGCACAAAATTCATTTAGGGCAGCATTACAAAATTCCAAACCATTGTCTGTTCTCAAGGTTTTTATTTTCAAGCCAGTTTGGTTTTCAACAAGCAACTTAAAATCCTTAAATTTTGCAAACACATCAGATTTATTTTTCAAAAGAAAAACCCAGACTTTTCTAGAGTAATTATCAATCACAGAAGAGAAAGTATTTATTTCCACCTTGAGTCGGTTCAGGGGCAGGTCCCCACACATCAGCATGTAAGTATTCCAAAGCACAAGTAGAAGCAGGCAATTTAGGATAATTAGAAACAGAGAAACTTACTTTAGTTTGTTTACCAATTACACATGTTTCACAAAAGGGAATACATGACATTTTAGAGTCACCAAAATACCCACCCTTTTTCAAATATTCCATGCTAGTTATATGTCCTAGCCGTTTATGCCATAGATCACTATCACTATCATGGACAGAATGAGCATATTCATGCATACAGGACACAGCTTTGCAAATGTACAAGTTATGCAGCCTAGCAGCATTACACACAATCAAGGAACCCTTTACAATAGTCATGTAACCTCCTCCGCATTTACCCGCAAGACCATCAGATTCAAGAGTTGCACAAGAAATCAGGTTTTGACTCAAGTCCGGCACATGTCGAACATTTTTGAAAGTATACACGAAACCAGTTTCAAACTTAACACAAATATTACCAACTCCACTTACATTGCATTTTTTATCGTTTGCCATAGACACAAATGAATTATCAAGTTCTTTATATGTAGAAAATAAATGCTTGTAAGGAGACATGTGATAAGTGCAGCCGCTATCAATTAGCCAATCAGTTTCACACAAGAATGCAGATTTGGCAGAATTAGCATTGGTAAATAAGGACTGGTTGGAAATCATAAATACGTCTCCTACATTTTCAGATTGAGCAGCAACGTTAGCAAGATCTCCAGAAATCTTTTTAGGTTTGGTACACTCTTTAACGTAGTGTCCAACCTCACCACAATTAAAACATTTTCTTGCCTTAGTCCTAGATTTAGACCTAAACCTGCCTTTACCCTTCTTCTTATCGAAGTTATTATGATGGTCATTACCTTTGTGGTTTTGACCACCAGAGGTCCTGGACTTGGACCTCCCCCTAACATTATTCACTTCAGACACTCTATGACCCCTATGAGCTTTCATGTCTTGTTCTTTACTTTTAAGACCATTCACGACAATATCAAGAGTCACAGAATCCCTACCATATTTTATCGCAGATTTCACATCGGCATAGGTATCAGGGATAGCATTTAACAAAATAATAGGGGAATACTCATCAATGTGTTTATCTCCTGTGAGTTTAATATCTTGAATAAGTTTGGTAAAAATATCAACATTGTCACTTATGTCTTTATTCAAGTCAAGTTTAAATCTAAAGAATTTTTCCAGTAGGTACATTTTACTATTCAGAGAAGTTTCAGTAAACATATCATGTAATTTGTCCCACAATTCTTTTTCCGACTCGATTTCACCAACTTTTCTTAAAACCGACTCAGATAAACACAAAATAATCGCAGAGTGCGCAAGTTCGTTTAAATCAGCCTTAGTGGCATCTGTGTCCTCAGGAGTGGAAGCTCCACTTATAGCTTTAAATACTTTTTGTTGAATTAAAATCCCTTTCATTTTTAGTTTCCAAATTGCAAAATCACTTTTACCGTCAAATGGGGCTAAGTTAAACCCTGACATTTTGATAAAGATTTTGAAGACACAGTTTTGGAAAAAACACAGAAAAAGAACAAGCAACAACAGCACAAAGCTAACACTTAATCAACAACAACAAAGCAAAGCTATGAATTACACAAAGTAATAGGCTGACACGGACCCTAGGACTCTACTAAACACGCAGCAGTTCAGAAAGTAGCAAGCAAGTCACAAAACCAAGAATTCACAGTGAACACACAAGTCCACAAGAAACAGGTAAACACGGAACACGCAAGTTCTCCGAAAAAAAAAATCAGATTATCACATAAACACACAAGTTCACAGAAGATAATCAGAAATTCAAGTCACAGAGGACTTTAACCAAGTTTCCGAAAAAAAATAATAATAATTTCAGAAAATTATTTTAGTCCAATTTTTCAGAAAAACACACTTTCAGAAAATAATTAAACATCAAACAAGGCCACAGAGGACCCAATAATATTCACATCCTGCAACAGCAAGTCCTATTCGCCGGCCAGGCCCTACGAATTGAAAGCAAGAGGATTTATGCTGTTTTACCAGTCGGGGGTGCATTGAGCCACCCCAAATTTTCCACAGAGAATGGATGTCGTAGACGGATCCATTCCCTAACTCCTTTCGGATCGAAGCTTGCTGTGGTGTCGAGCTCGGGCCGACCGTCACAGTGTCCACACCGGTTGCCGACCGTCTCACCGGAGCACCGCACGCCTCGCTCTGATACCACTGTTGGGTCTGCCCGTCACCACCACTCCGTCTCATTTGTATGATATTGTCCGCTTCGGGCAAAGCACTCACGATTTTTACTTTGGGACTCCTTCCCAAAAGGCCTCATACTAATGGAGTGGTGGGTCTCTTTATTAACTTGACAAACTTCCCTTTATTTTTGGATGTGAGACTTGGTTTGTACTCAACAAAATCAATGTAAGTTATTTATAAAAAAAATAGTTACCAAACAAGTTTAAGTATAGACATAAACTAAATACACTTTTTTGTACTATTTTTAATCTAATCTCACAGTTTTTTTCTTAAGAAAAAAAAAAAAAAGTAATTAAAAGTATATAAGACCGATGATTTTTATATACCGTCGATTTTGGTGACTTTGTTACTGAAACTATAGCAGCCCCCATCCCGATTTCCATCTATTGAAATCTGCATATTTTTTATACTCATGTTGTTTTATCTACGTGTAGTCTGGTGTATGGGGTTCATGCACAGAGGATCATGTGCATAACAACTTTTCTGTCTTTTAGTACACATAGGTTTTATCTGGATTGTTCCTATGGTGTATTTACTTTTGTATCCCTCTTTTAGCTTACTTCCTACGTTTGTATAAAGAGGGGGAGAGGTGAGTGAATCTGAAAATAGCTTTTTCAGCTACTATTCATCATCTTCTACATGTTTGTAGAAAGATGAAACTCATTTAATAAAAGCTCAGTTTATTATTGCTTTATTCTGTTATTGCCATTATCATATTTTATTGAAGCTTGGTTTTCTTTATGGTATCAGAGCATATAGTGATTTCCGCATATTTTCGCCTTGATTTGTAATCTCTGAAAATGGCTTTAGTTACCATCGATGATCAATCTAATCCTCTGTTCTTGAGTCATGGTGAGAACCCAGGTTTGATGTTGGTTACCAAACCACTCACCTCTACCAATTATCATCAATGGAGCAGATCTATGTATATTGCTTTATCAGCCAAGAACAAGCTGCCCTTCATCACAGGGGCGCTTCCTCAACCTGCAGAGACAGATCCTACATATTCGAGCTGGGTCAGATGCAACCACATGGTGTTATCTTGGATTACCAACAGCTTATCCTCTGAGATCTCTAGCTATACCTTGTTCTCTGATAATGCAGCTCAGGTGTGGAATGAGCTCAAGAGAAAATTCTCAAAAAGCACCAGTCACAGGGTGTTTATGCTGGAACAACAATTGACCTCTACAAAACAAGAAGGTAACCCCATTAGCATCTATTATGCTAGATTGAAAGCTATATGGGATGAAGTTGCAGTATATGAAGAGCCTTATGTTTGTTCTGCTAACCCTTGTGGAGTTTTGATTGCTATGAATAAGAAGAAGGATGCTAGTAAAGTTATGCAGTTTCTGATGGGGTTGGATGAACCATATCATAATCTCAGAAATCAGATATTACTTAAGAAGCCTTTACCTGATCTGGACTTGGTTTTTAGTTTGATGAGTCAAGAAGAATCAAACAAGGAAATCTCTGTTAAGCCAATGTCTGTTGATACTGCTGCTATGAATGTTAGCAAGGGAGATGGATCTTCTGCTGCATTATACAACAACAGAAATGACTATCAAAAGGGATATCAGAATCAAGGAGCACAGGGTCAAAAGACAAAGAACTGGAACAAGAATAACCAAACTAAGGGAAAGGTTTGCACTAAATGTGGGAAGACGAATCATACAGTGGAAAACTGTTATGAGATCTATGGCTACCCACCTGGACACAAGTATGCCAAAGATAAACCACAGCAGGGTCAACAAAAGAGCCCTCAGAATATGACAAATCAAACCAACACTGCAGAATCTGGAAAGGGAAATTCTATGACTCCAGACCAAATCCATCAGATGATGAGTTATCTCCAAGGGATGATGATGAGTCAGCAGAGCAATGTTAATTCCAAATCAGGTTCTGAATTTAGCTTCAATTCATGTAATTGTGTAGTGCATACAGTATATACTTGCTCAGCTGTTTTTAGTCAAGGATGGATAATAGATTCTGGAGCCACTGATCATATTATCCATGACTTCAATCTATATGTTGATAGCAAGCCTATCAGAAATCTTGATATAAATCTGCCAGATGGAAAATCCATCAAAGCTACACACATTGGAGTTGTTCAACTCACAGATGAAATCAGAATAGGAGGAGTGCTTTTTGCACCAGAATTTCATTTTAACTTGTTATCAGTTAATAAGTTGTGTGTTGACAACAGTTGTGTCTTACATTTTGACTCTAAATTATGTGTCATACAGGACCTTCACAGCAGCAAGAGGATTGGGATAGCTGAGGTTATTCAGGGCTTATATCATTTTACCAGAAAGATCAACCTTCCTTTTGTTCAAGCTTCACATTCTCAGAGTTCTATTTCTCCTCTTTTATGGCATAATAGACTAGGACATCCATCCTTGTCTAGATTTAGTTTATTGCATAATATTTGCAACAATATTCCTGCTTCTGTTAAATGTTTGGATTGTGACATTTGTCCTCTTGCAAAACAGTCACATTTGCCTTTTAAAATCATGAATAAAGATTTTGCACCTGCCATTTTTGATCTTATTCATGTTGATGTTTGGGGTCCTTTTCATGAACAAACTCTGAGTGGTTGCCAATACTTTCTCACTATAGTAGATGATCACTCAAGATTTACATGGACTTTTCTTATGAAATCCAAATCTGAAACTTTCACTAACCTTGAATCATTTTATCAGAAAACTCTCACACAGTTCAACAAGAAAATAAAAATGATAAGGTCAGATCAGGGGAGAGAATTCTATTTACACAGTTTCTTTCTCACACATGGTATCATACACCAAACAAGTTGTGCCTATACACCACAACAAAACAGTGTTGTTGAAAGAAAACATAGACATCTCCTAAATGTTGCTAGAGCTTTAAGGTTTCAATCTTCTTTGCCTCTGAAATTTTGGGGGGAATGTTTACTCACAGCCACTTACCTCATCAACAGAACTCCCACACCTATACTTCAGAACCTAACTCCTTTTCACAAATTATACAAAAAGGTCCCAAATTACACTCACCTTAGAGTCTTTGGTTGTCTAGCCTTTGTGTCTGCTTTTCCTGTTGGGCAACATAAATTTTCTGAAAGGGCTCACAAAGCTGTGTTCATTGGTTATCCAGAAGGTGTCAAAGGATATAAGTTATACATTCTTGACACTGAGCAATTAGTGGTTTCGAGAAATGTAATTTTTCATGAACATGTTTATCCTTTCACCAATATTCAACCTGCACAGGAATCTCACATACCTATATTTAACCCTTCCTTTACATCTGACATACATTATCCATCTACAACCTCTGATATTCAACATCCCACTATTCCAACAACTCCTGCCCTTGATCCAAATGATACAATAATACCTTCCACCACCACTGAATCTTCTCCTTCCACTGATAATCCTCCTCTAGTACCTACCCAAAGAGCACAAAGAACCAGAAAACAACCTTCATACCTCCAAGATTATGAGCTCTACAATGCCTCTGCTATCTCAGAATCCCCTACTGCTGTGCATCCTCCTGGTAAGCCATATAATATTGTTAATTATGTACCAACACAATTTGTCTTGCATACTGCCATTTGTACTGAGCCAAATAGTTATGAGGAGGAAATTCTGAGTCCACAGTGGCAAGAAGCAATGCAGGCAGAGCTTAAGGCCTTGGAATCTAATGGTACATGGACTTTGGTTCCCCTACCATCTCATAAATCCACTATTGGCTCAAAATGGGTGTACAAAATCAAATATGATGCTTCTGGGAAGGTTGACAGATTCAAGGCAAGATTAGTTGCCAAGGGATATAACCAGAGGGAAGGCTTGGATTTCTTTCACACATTCTCACCAGTGGCCAAGATAACTACTGTCAGATGCCTTCTCAGTGTGGCAGTGACCAGTGGATGGAAGTTACATCAATTAGATGTTAACAATGCCTTTTTGTATGGAGATCTTGATGAAGAAGTTTATATGACTCCACCTCCTGGCCTCTCTTCTTCTTCCCATATGGTATGTAAGTTACATAAATCACTTTACGGGCTAAAACAAGCTTCAAGGCAATGGAATAGTAAACTTAAACATGTTCTGACTCAACAAGGTTTCAAACAGTCAAAGGCAGATTATTCTCTTTTTATCAGAAATAGTGGCTCTTCTATTACTATGCTTTTGGTATATGTGGATGATATTATCATCACTGGGAATTGTGAGGCTCACATTACCTCCATAAAAACACATTTAAATACCTGTTTCAAATTGAAAGATTTGGGACTTTTGCATTTCTTTTTGGGGATTGAGTTGATTCACAGGTCTGATGGTCTGTTTTTGACTCAAAGACAGTATGCTTTGCAAATCATTCAGGAATGTGGTCTTTTGGGTTGTAAACCATACACAACTCCTTCTGACTTAAGCCAAAAACTGTCCAAAGACAGGGGGAATACTCTCTCTGATCCAACTCCATATAGAAGGCTTATTGGAAAGTTATTATATCTTACCCTCACAAGACCTGACATATGTTACACAGTGAATACCTTGAGTCAGTTCATGGATAAACCCACAGATCTTCATATGAAAGCTGGCCTAAGGGTTGTACATTACCTTAAGTCAGCTCCTGCACAAGGCCTTTTTTATCCAGCCAAAAACACATTGCAACTCAGAGGATTTTGTGATGCTGATTGGGGCTCTTGTATTGATACAAGAAGGTCCATTACAGGGTTCTGCATATTCTTGGGAGACTCCCTGATATCATGGAAATCAAAGAAACAAACAACCACATCAAGATCCTCTGCTGAAGCAGAATATAGAAGCATGGCCACCACTGTGTGTGAAGTGATTTGGTTGAAGAGGCTGTTGCTTGATATGGGAATCATCCACAAAGGACCAGCTCACATATATTGTGACAACCAGGCTGCGGTTCATATTGCAGAAAATCCAGTCTATCATGAGAGAACTAAACACATTGAAATAGACTGCCATGTCACAAGAGAAAGGCTGGAATCAGGTGACATTAAGTTGTTTCAAATAGGGACTAAACTTCAGCTGGCTGATATTTTTACTAAAGGGTTAGCTAAAGATCAGATGCTTGGAATTCTGGCCAAGCTTGGAGTTCAGAATCAACACTCCAAGCTTGAGGGGGAATATTGAAATCTGCATATTTTTTATACTCATGTTGTTTTATCTACGTGTAGTCTGGTGTATGGGGTTCATGCACAGAGGATCATGTGCATAACAACTTTTCTGTCTTTTAGTACACATAGGTTTTATCTGGATTGTTCCTATGGTGTATTTACTTTTGTATCCCTCTTTTAGCTTACTTCCTACGTTTGTATAAAGAGGGGGAGAGGTGAGTGAATCTGAAAATAGCTTTTTCAGCTACTATTCATCATCTTCTACATGTTTGTAGAAAGATGAAACTCATTTAATAAAAGCTCAGTTTATTATTGCTTTATTCTGTTATTGCCATTATCATATTTTATTGAAGCTTGGTTTTCTTTACCATCCCTAGTTGATCTGAAATATTCACTCTCTGTAAATGGCAAGTTTTCTCAAAAGACTGGCGATTGTTGCGCCGATCTCTTTCGGTGGCAAATCGAAGTCCGGCGGCCCACGTCTCCGATTAGGAGCTCTTGCCGCCATTTCCGGTGGGATCTCATCGTATTACTTTTTTTCTTCCCCAAATTTGGTACGTTTTCAGAGCTTTGATTGTCGTTTCATCTTCGGGCAATGAGTACCTTTGAATAATATGAAAATGCGTTTTGCTTACCTTTAGCATTGCTACATGGACGATTTTGTGTGCATTCTTTATGGAGAGTATATGTATATATATACATGAAAGAGCTGTGTGATTGGTTGACAAACTTCATGTATTCCATAGTCGAGTTTAGCATATTTGAACTTTATGATGATTTCACGCAACAATTCTTGACTAGTCCAACCCTTGAAGAATTATGGTTCTTGGGTTGACGATCTTACAAAATAATGATAAAATTGTGTTATTGGAAATCGATTTGACCTTGTTGTGGTCGGTTCGCGTTCTATTTTTTCCCCTTTGCCATTAGCATATAAATATTTTGTTACAATTAACCGGGCCACCTTCCTGACGAAGGTACATTAATTAATTTCAAGTGATGTTTCTAGTTGATTGCAGGGCTTCTGTTTATTGACGACATTCTTTGCAATTCACTATTGTTATGTACCTATGTAGTTTAACAAGATACGTTAACGTTAATATGTCGTTCTTGCTCTTACCCATTTTTTCAGTAAATGATCTGGTTGTTTTAACTCAGGTTTATTTAGATCAACTCAATGAGGATGCTGCACCAAAAGTTGGTATGTCTTTTTCTTTTCCCATGTGTCTATTAACTAATGGGATCATGATTTACCACTCCTGATCAGAAGTTATAAATTTATAATCCTTAAACCATCTTGATTCACCGAGTCTTTTAAGACTGCTCGATGATATAAATAGTGGTGAACTTTTTATGCCTAGTAAAAATATTTTTCATATTGAAAACTAAAGAAAAAAGACGATTTATTTCTTTAGCTATTTTCATAAGTAGATAAAGAAGCCCCTCTAGTATTATTAGCTAGGGGGGTGGTATGGTCACTCTTATGTTGGTGATCATGGACTTTAATAAGCTTGATAATTTTTCACACAAAGATATATACTTAAAATGACGATTTTTTTCCCTTGGGATCAACATGAGGATTCTAATGAATGTGCGCGGGTGCTTGTTAAGAACATGTAATTAAGTAATACCATATTACAAAAACATTTTATTTTAATAATCCTCAATCATGTTAAAGAACGAGTGCGCCAGTATTTTAACAAGTACTGTGAGGATTTTGTGTCATATCTTTGATATTGTAATGTTTAACAAGTATATAATATTATTGATGCTTTCTTACTCGGTTAAACGCAATATGCCAGAGATTAATTCAGAGAGATTATCATCTTAATCAAGTTTTATTTCATTTTCTTCGAGTTATCTTAATGAAGCTATATTGATTACATTATGAGCATATCACAAGGCTTTTCAACTTATTCATAAACAGTCTGCAATGGGTGTTTAATAACGATTTTGCATTTAACTTTAATGGATGCTTTTCTTGCATTTCAGCCCTAAATCCGGATAAATGGATTGAGTTCAAGCTGCAAGACAAGGTGCAAGCCAGCCACAATTCTCAGTTATTTAGGTTAGTTTATTATCTCATGGGTCTTCAAGTTCTGACTTTGCTTTCAATTTCATAATCCCTCATTTTAGGAAAAGGTATTGAATTTCTGATTAAATCTTTATGCAGCTTATGTTCACCAATCTAATTATATTTATGCTTTAATTGAAAGCGGGAATGCTTTTAGGCTTTGTTTCAACGAATCATAGACATCTTTCTAGGGAAATGGCAGTCCAAACTCTAAAGCAATTCGTAAATTTACATACCTCAGTTTAAGACCCTCAACCTAGTGATGGAGCCAAAATAATCTCCTAAAAATATTTAGACATTTAACATTTAAGAAGATTTGCCAACCATTAAAAATATTCCCTGTGAACATGCGTTCATTTACATAACTATAATTAAGTGGCTTATCAAAACTAAAGTAATTTTATCAGCAAATTTTCCTAAAGCAACGCATGAGCAAAACTCTAAATGGTCGCTGAGTCCATGTCAACCTCTATGCATCTATTATAACTCATGGATTCTTGTGTGCTCTTAACAAAGAACAGCCTGATGTTGTTTTGGATTGATTATAGGTGGTTTAATTTCTTTTGGTTTGTGTTGATTGTGTTTGTTCTTGAACCTTTATCTTGTACTCCCTCAGTCCCGTAAGTGTTTGCCAAGTTCTTTGTAAATTTACAAAGAACATGGCAAACACAGGACTGAGGGAGTATCATTCTAATAACTACTCTAAAAGTTTTCAAGATTATAAACATTTCAATAGTTTTTGAATTGGTTTTACAGTTCCTGTCAAATTGAACTGTTATTTAGCATATCCTGAAGTGCTTTTTGTGTTGAAAAAGTATAGAATCTTATGCTGTCTGATGTTGTTGAAGTTGACCTAGTATTTTGTTGGAAATGCTAGGTTTTCATTTGATTCCAATGTGAAGTTAGGCCTTGATGTTGCATCCTGCTTAATTACGAGGTACGTATCTAGAAACTTGATACCTTTTTGTTTCTATTGCATATTTGGCTATTTGCATGTAAGAATGTGCGTGTTTTATTTACCATTATTGGTTGACTATTTTCTATTCTGAAGAGACAAAATTAACTGCTCAACATTGATCTCCTGTAGGGCTCCAAATGGACAAAATCCCGAAGGGAAAAACAAATATGTGATTCGCTCGTAAGTCTTTATATTTGTAGGTTATTCCACGTATATTTTCCCGATTATTCACTTTATTTATACCAAGATGAGCTTATTCTCTAGAATCCCCAACTTTGCTTCCCAGACATTGACTCGTTATTTATTGTTTGATTAATATTCTTACCCCTCTTGGTCTGTTGAAAAGGAAATCTATTTTGTTTAATTTGCCTATTGTTGTAGTTATTGTTATTTATAACTAGGAATTGGAAAAACCAGTTGTACTAAACAAGGCGATTACATTCAGTACTTGAAGATAAAGCTAGAATGCTGACTTCAGTTTGTAACATATCAGTATTAAGATGCATCATGAACTTCCTAGTTATTAGAAGCTTTGAGATCAACCAGTAGTTGGAAAATTCTTCTGAAGCTTATTTTTCTGCAGTTACACTCCTATATCAGATCCAGATGCTAAGGGATATTTTGATTTGCTAATTAAGGTATTGAATATAATTTTCTTCTTGAATTTCTAGCACACAAACCTTCCTTATTTAACACATCTTTTAACTTTAATTCAATACAGGTGTACCCAGAAGGTAAAATGAGTCAGCATTTTGCTAGCTTAAAACCAGGAGATGTAGTTGAGGTGAAAGGGTAAGTAAAGCAAGATTAATTGTAAGACATGATTATGTAGGTAAGTGCTAAGTACTCTCTACTAATAAGTTGAGTTATTTCCAGGCCCATCGAAAAACTCAGATACAGTCCAAATATGAAGAAACATATTGGCATGGTAAGACCATTATTATTTGATTCGGTACTAACTAGTAACTACTAATATAAATGTAGATTAAGGGACTGAGGTTTCAAAACAACATCAGGCTCGGAATTTCTAGCCACTACATTTAGAAATGCTTGTTAAGATGTAACTGTCGGAACAATTTGATAGTTTGATATTTGCTTAACGAATATCACCCATAGCATGCTGGATCACATAAATGATATTTTAAGAAATTGTTTTTTTTTTTTTCATTTACAACTCATGTGGACCCAGTAACAGAAGAGGAAACTGGAAAGGAAAAGGAAGCACATGGAAAGCTACTTTCCATCATTTATTTTTAGAGAATGCTAGTATTAATTTTGTACTGCAGTATACGGTCATGCCACACATTCAGGTTCCAGGCGAGGTTCGGACCCAACAGTGAAGCCTCGCACGACATCGAGCCTATTGGCGAACCCAGAGGTTTTTTTGTGGGAAGGATCGGGAAAGTTTGAGACATGAGGCTAGGACCAGGCCGAGATGGCCTCACATCAAGGCAGGAGGCTCGACCCACTTCACAAAGACAGAGTAATTGGGCAGCAAGGATTGGACCCAGGTGACCGGGTCCAGATGAGTACTTGGTCCAGAGATCAGGTCTCATCCAAGAAGGGCTGAGCAGATCAGCAGGATGTGTTAGGACCAAGCAGGGTCAGCCAGGACTCGCCAGGAACGAGCGAAAGCGGTCAGAACCGAGCAAGGATGAACCAGGATGTGGGACATGTATTGGACTTGGGATGCATTTAAGACGTGCTCCACACATTTGGTTAAAAAATGGAAGTATGGAACATGCGCTTTTGTTGGAGAATTGAGCAAGTATCATGGTCACAAGTATCTTCTTGATTTGGAGAGAGAGGCCCTGTGATGGTCAAGATATGGAAGAAGATACTTTCTTATTGTGTTACAGATAGAATCCTAATAGAATGAAAATATCTAGTAGACTTTCCTTATAGGTTGTTCGTATGGGGAAAGATCTTGCCATGGGGAAAGACATTTCTTGTGGCAGAAATTTTGTTCAAGGCAAAGATCTTCTGGGGAAGATCCTTCCTTGTTCATGGGGCTCAACGTGTAGCATAAATTGAGGCCTAGGTCTTAGACAAGTGACATTCTTTTGTTGAATGTGGAGAGGTACTTGTAGAGGTAGAGAGAAAAATCAGATAGAATTCATAGTGTGGGGTTATAGGTCTGTTATTGATAAAAGACATTATCTTTTCTTTTATTAAGTTTTGTCTATAATTTCGAATAAATGGAGTCTTCTGTTCAATAATATTGGTTTGTTCTTCCTCGATCTCGATATAGTTTTGACTGGTATATTCTTTTTTCCTGACTACTTTAATTTCAAATTTTGCGATTTTTTGCTGTATAAGTTTCAAAGGTCGAACTGTGAATCTCTGAGATAAGAGAAGGCTTACTTAACCACTTTATAAAGATAGGCCATCACGGTAGTCATGTATGTATATATGACTTTGTAAATAATGTCATTTATATTTGTTATATATCTTATCACTTTAAGAATTAAGACCCTATGATTTAAATTGTTGTCTTCATCCTTTCCTCAGGCTCAACATTAATCGTAGTTCAAACCATCTTTTAGATATTTTATTACTTCTCCCACTGAGCAGTGCTGATGGTTTTCATTCTGTCAAAATGGGTCATGATTCTTCGTGTGTGTTACAGATATGGAAGAAATAGGTCTCACTGGTTAACATATACAAGTAAACTCATTAATTACAGAGTAACATCATAGCAAATGAATTGCCAATTCTATAGTGATTTAGGACTTAGAAGAGTACGTATGCTAATCAGCATACAACCGAAGCCCCAATGTTGATGATGAGGTATATTGTGAAGTAATAACTGCATCAATATATGGTGTTAAGTGGGTTTTGTCTGACTATGTTAAAGTATTTTTCCGCCTACCACCTTAGTCTAGAGTCAAAATTATTCTTTAATTTGCTTCATCTTAATGTAATGCACGCCATGAGAAACAGAACTTAGCTAACCACCTATTGAGTTCTTTAAGGCATTTTTTGGAGGAAATTGACCGTGCAGTTTACAGATTTTTCAAAAATGTCTTAAAATTGTTTCATCTTTAAATCCTTCATTGTGTTTTAATTGGAAAATGTCATCATATTGTTTGCTGAATTGGGTTATTTGAAGAGTGCTGTTTATTAAATTGTTGGGATGTCTGTATTCAGATTGCAGGAGGATCTGGAATTACTCCAATGCTTCAGATAATAGATGCCATCCTTAAGAACCCTGATGATCATACCCAGGTAGGCCTGTAATACAATCTTTCAGTTTTTCTTTAAATTAAAAAGTAACCCATTGTAAAAAATGTGTAGCATATTCTATGAAACTAAAGAATAAACATGTACTCTTCTAGGTCACTCTGCTCTATGCTAATGTATCGCCTGATGACATACTTCTTAAAAAGAAGCTTGACGTGCTATCTGCCAGCAACCCAAATTTGAAGGTGGATAGAAAAAACAGTACTGCCTTTACCATTTAGATGTATTTCATTTCTTCTTATTCTATATCTTTTGTCAAATCTATTAATATCTTTCTGAATTTGTAGATATTTTATACTGTTGATAAGCCAACAAAGGATTGGGTGGGAGGTATAGGTTACATATCCAAGGAAATGGCAGTGAAAGGCTTGCCCAGCCCCAGCGATGATACACTTATTCTGGTAAGTTTTATCCCCCATGAATACCTATACCATTTTTGTGTTCTCAGATAAATTATCAAGTTTTTGGCCTCAAATGCATGTAAGATGAACTCCACTTAAACGTCAGCAACTAATATGCATGTACATATACCCTGTGTGCATGTGTGGAGGGGGTTGTTTACATAAATTTGATTCTTTTTTTAAGACTTACTAATGTTGCAACTGCCAATTGCGCTCTCGGACCCAACTAAAATGATATTATCCAAATGATCATATCTGTTGCCATCTGACTGTAGTGATAATAATAATTAAATGCTATATATATTAGCATTTGTGTGTACATTTATTATCTGATAAGAGAGAGATGTTATGCCGTATGTCATGTAGAACATAAAAGTATGTTGAAGTTACTGATATAGAAAATGGCATAACATGGGATGATAAACCACCGGGTAAACATTAATTTTGCAAGTCATGCGTAGCCTGAGAAACCTTCTAACATAAAATATATTGTATTATTCTAATTTCTAAGAGGATGATGAAGATTATATAAATTTGATTTTTATTTTAAATTATAGTTAACAAAAGTGAGCGTAGGTGCTGATTGGGCTTCCTATTCAATGGCCTCAGTTTTTTAGAGGCCAGAGCTAACATTAAGGCGATGTCGTTATCGCTGGCCAAATAGAATATGTTATTATTTCCTCTTAAAAGGTTAGGACTTGATTTTAGTAATTAACCTTCAAGTCCTTGATTAAAAAAAAAAAAGCATTAGCCATCAAAGTCCCAACACCTCGTGCCTCTTTCCTCTGTCAAGCAAGCCCGCATTCTTTTCTATTTTCAGCTGATTTTTTCTCTTTTTTTTACTTCTTTTTTTGAATTATTATTCTGTTTTTTTGGAAAGAAATCATTGTTCCTATAGTTTTTGGTAAATCTATTACTCCGTATTTTTTTCAGCTGAAATTACGCTCTTCTTTTGTCTGATGAGATACTACAGTTCCCTTTTCTTTCTTTCTGGCCAATTTTTGTTTTTCTTTGGCTGTTTTTTTCTCTTAGTTTTTGTTGACATATTTCAAGCACACAAGTAGATCCCAGTTGGACGCATTGATACTATTTCTTTATTTTTATTTTGAAACCATCACCATTTGTCACCTAAGCCGTCGAGTCCATAGCCACAACTTGGATTTGACAAACGCCTAAGCAGAATGTTAGATTTTCCTGCCCTTTAAATCATTCCATTGCGATTGGATTTTGGATAAAAACGTAATGATATTTTCTGCAGCCTGAGACTGATACACTCCCCATTACACATTTCAGACCATATGTGGTAAGTTATATAAATATACTGTATTTGGTAATTCTACCGAAATCCATCTCATGTGATTTGGAAAGAGACGTTGGATGTGCTGTTGACGACTAAAGGAATGTCTAGACAGACTTATTTGTGGTGTCATCAATGGAAGATGGTGCATGTTAGTGAGTTGGACTCTCATTTGAGAGGGAGCCGCATCATTGACTAAATCTTATTTGGTACATTGCTTTTGTTGATCGATGTTTGGTTGGCTGTTGTGTCATCCATCTCTTAATTTTATGCTACAGAAGAAACTGTGTGATTTTGAATGTTTTTTTTTATGTCTTTGGCTGATGGAGTGAGCAAAGAAATGTTACTTTGTCAGTGTGACCTGTTTTTGTCCTTGGTTTTGCAATCACTACACCCTTTTTAGATTCTGCACCTGGAAACATATGCTGAATTTCACTATACGAACTTCTCTTGCGTTTAGGTTTGCGGCCCTCCTGGATTGATGAATCATGTATCTGGTGACAAGGCTAAGGACTGGACACAAGGAGAGGTAAGGATGACAAATATTCAAATTTCAATAAGCTCAATCTTTAGTGTGATAATGATTTCATGCATTTTTGCTCTTTTTTTTCTTTTGGCAGTTGAGTGGCATTCTCAAGGAACTTGGATACACAAAAGACATGGTTTACAAATTTTAACTGAAAAAATATAAGTGAAGGCGGATCCACACCACTTTATATGCTCAACTTTTTGTTCTCGTTACGAAAATAAGAATGTTCGAAAACACCAATGTCGATTGGCATAATATATCAGATTCGAAGTTTGATCAGGATATGAGAATCCATAGTTTTCTTTTCAATAGAATTTGTATCCAATGAATTAGTTTGCTTCCGAGTTTCAATGGAATCAATAGTATTTAAATTTACCAATTCCATACAACTTTATCTGCTGTTATTTAAATTTACCATTTCCATACAACTTAATCTGCCGCTGAATTCTTTTGAGTTTTGCCATAGTACTCCGGAGACTGTTTTACGCTGTATCCATTCAATACTACACTGCTTTTGTGACGACCTTTTAAAATAGTAGTTCAATAATTAATACTAGTATTACTCTTTTTAAACAAGTAAAATAATTGACATTCTCGACTTTAAAAAGAATATTACTCGCAAACAAAATATTTTTAAAATATTATTTTATTTTAATTTTATCACTATTTTTTACTAAGAATGAAATCCTTATCTTTGCTTTCGTAAGGTATGCATAAATTGTAATCCAGAATAGGTAAAAAAAGTTTGCAATGAGAATATGAGATGGTTGATAGGTTTTTTATACAAGTTTTATACTTATATTATTTTGTTTAAATTATGTTCTCTCTTCAAGATCATCCAACACTTCCAAAATATTAGTCTCTGACATCCATTAATAAAGACAATTAATTCATGTTCAACAATTAACGTGTAAGATGACTTGCTAGACAAAAACTTTTCAAAATTAACAAAATCAACTAAAATTTAACTGAATCAACGCTACACAAACAACGAATCAAGCAAAAAAACAACATAATAACGAAAATATGAAGGAGAAAAAACTGAATCAACCAAAAATTGCAAAGCTCATGTATCATGCATTTCATATTTAATGATGTTTTTTTTAGAACACTGACATGTTCGTGCTTACTGTTAACACAACAAACATGAGCTCTCGGTTAAAAGGATTTTGTACTTTTGAGACATTTTTTACTACTTAGTATTAAGGTACTTTTCCGAGAACCCAAATTAGGGTCGAAAATAATATTTGAAAGGAGGCCTAAAAGTCTTGTAATCACATGGGAGGTCACACCTAAATTAGTGATCAATATTTTCATTATGTAGTGTTTCATCGACTGAGAAAGTGGCCACCGTGTGACCAGACCGCTCTAGATGGCACGGCCTCGGCTGTAAGTATTGTGGTTTATAAGACAAAACGGTGGATGATAAATTCGATTTTTTGTTTTAACTTGAAGGTTCTCTAGTTAGATTGTTTGATCGATCGGTTGATTTTGTAAACACTATAAATCTCAATACAAAATAGTACTGGTTCTTTAGCATATTTATACATGTTTTTTCATTTATATGTTTTTTTCTTTCTTTACACTTGTATATTGTTGTATTTTACTCTTTATACGTGTGATATAGTTTAGCATGATGCATTGTTTGGAAGACCTTGCGGCAAGACAAAGAGACATACGCCTGCCGCTGTTAGAGTGTGGTAAATATTTGACAAAATATTGTGTACATAATTCTCGGCTGTAATTTCAGATTATTAGTTTGTCATTGTATAGTATTAGGAAGATGTTCATTAAGTTTTATTTTAGTTATTTTTTCATAATTTTTGTATACTGTAATGTTGACCATTTGTGCCCATTATTACTTGATAGAGCGAGTATAAGTTTGATGATACGAAAATTAAGAAAATGCAATTTTTTATGTAAATAGTAAGAAATAAGTAAGTGAAAAAATAATAGTATTTATGTAAATAGATGAGTATTAGAAAAATAAAGTTATAAAAAACTTTCCAGAGTGCAATTTTTTTATGAAAAAAAAAAAAAAGTGCAAAACTCTTAAGAAGCCCTAAATAGTAGGATCTTGATTGACTAGGAGACTTGTATATATATATTTGAGAATGTAAATGGAAAAAGCACGGAATTATATTCCTTTATGGTATCAGGGTTTCGTTCTCTTCTCGCTTCCTGATGTAGGCAGAAGCGTAAAACACACAATTAACACTCGTTGAATCCGAAGAATGCCGAGATTAAACGATCAAAGATCGTTGATTACGAAGAATACCGAAATTTGATTAAAGATTCGAGAAACCTTTGATAGTACGTATACTTAGGTATTTCAAAGAAAGAACTATTTGTAGGGATCGGTTTTGAAGAGATGGCAAAGGACAGAAAAAGACGAGGCTTGTGTTAGACACAATCTCCTTAAAACAAAATTCGACCTCTACCGATCGTTTGTTTCCCAAGATACAACGTCTCAAGCAACTACGTTGCACGTCGAACCGAGAGTTGCCTGAAAGACTTCACCGGAGGGCCAAAGATAATATGAAAGAAAAGGAGAAGAAGGTGGCAGAATGCTGGAGTGGTTTTGATGTGTTTCTTCTCAAACATGAAGCTCGTATTTATAGGCGAGCATAGGGAGCTGAGCGATTCATCCATTGAACCTGGACAATCAACATGTAATGGCCATGTAATAATGCCTCAGCATTAAGGCCACTTAATTGTCATTTTTGAAATTCAAAAATAATAATCAAAAATTGATTTTATTTTATTTACTTATTAAATAAATAAAATCATTATTAATGAGTCAACCAACCGTTACTTTGTAACGGTTTCGAAAAGAAAATTTGCAAAAATGTAGCTTGGTCGACCGCCCCCAAATCGGACCGACATTCGTGTACGCAGGTCGCGCTCGCACACAAGTCCGGGGGTTCGTAGGCTATTTCGGCATAGATTTGCACCCCCCTGCGCGCACGTAGGAGGCGTATCAATATTATAGCAAGTCATTCATAAGCCACTAAAGTGCAAGCACTATATATGCCCACTTGGTTTTGCATATTTTTCCGATGTGGGATAGCAACTCCCTTTATTAATTTCCTTCTCTTTTTCTCAGTGATAATATCACAAATGGTCCTGTTCGCTTTTCCAGAGTCCATTAGTAGTCCTTTAGTTTCAGAAATTATCAGCGCTCGTCCTTTTGGCCGTAAAATCGCAAAAATTCCGCTCAAAATGCCTACGTGGCAACCGAAGCATTGACGTGTCAATTAAATACCGGCCAACTGCGGACACGTGGAATTGGAGGGAAAATTGGCCTGGTTTTTTCGTAATTAGCTAGCCATCAGGGGCTTTTTCTCCAACCCACAAAATCGATCCCACTTTTAAACCTAATTTCATTCAATTTTTTCCCAAATCCATTCACCCCTTAAGAACAAAAACCTTAAAATTGAAATTGGGCAAGAAATCGAAAAAGCTTCCATCTTTCAGCTTCAAATTCCCCAAGAAATGTCTGAGAACTCATCATCTTCCAGCTTTTCTCAACGTAATTGGTTGTTATACGAAGATAAGTTTTGCATCCAATGCCACAAAAAAACTTCAAATTTGGGTATGTGCTTCGAGAACTGTTAATTATCAAAGGTTGATGTACTATTGTGTAGAACATACCTTCCAGTCGTGGTGCAAACCAACAAACGAGCTAGCCATGAATCATGATAAAGGCGTGGATAGTAATCGGGCAAAAGACAGGGCAGAAGACGTGGATAGCATTCGGTCAGAAGAAAATAAGGTTGGAAGGGTTTTGAAGAATCCCAACAGCTCAGTGGGAAACATTGCACCGATGATGAAGCTGGTTGTGTTTCTTTTGGTTGTAATCTGGATTACCATTTTGTTTAAATGAAAAGCATGTTTTTCTGGGTTTGCAGGGGCTTTTTCTAGGTTTTTTCTGGGTTTTGTTATGTTTTTTTCTAGGTTTTGCTGTAATGAATTATGTTGTAATGTTTATGAAATTTGTTTAATGAATGGCATTATGGTTTTGTTATTGATAATTTGTTATTCTCTTTCTGCATCTCAACAACAAACAAAACCTGCTCAAATTTATGAGAATAAGATACAAAAACCAGTTGAACATCTGCATCTCCATAACAAAAATCAAAACCTAATACCAAAAGAGACATCAATAGTAACATAACCAACATTTCATTCCATAAAGTTCCAAAATGGATGAAAATTCCCACATTGCACAACAGCAACATCAAGTTCCAAAAGAGACATCATTTCCCACAAAACCTAATACCAAAAGAGACATCATTGTTCATACAATCCATACAAAACAAAATAACTAGTTTTTCAGGAACTTAACACAAAAACAAAGAGCTTGACTACAATTTTTCCTTGCCCTTCACACTGATAGCTATCTTCTTTGTAGAGCTTCTTGTTTGTGTAGTGAACATTGGTGCTGACCCCTACTTGAGCTTCTTAAAGATGGAATTGACACAAATGCAGGTGGAGCAGAAGATTCAACATTTTTTCCCATATGAAATTGCTCCCATGTTGTTGGTCCCAAATGTTGACCACTGTTGACTTGGCTTAGGAGGGCTTCAAACTCAGTGTCATCTTCATCCCTCAATCTGGAAGTGGGCTGCTGTGAGAGTTCTGGTCCAACACCTCTGCCCCTACCTCTTCCAACAGCTCTGCTCCTACCTCTTCCCCTGATAAGAGTTTTGGTCCTTTGTTTATCATTCTTTCTGACCTGCAACATACACAAATATATTGTAATGTATTGTAATTAACTGTAATTAAAATATAAATTTATACCCTTTGTTCATCCCCAGTTGGAGCATTAGACACTTGATTTTGGAGATTGTGGTCTCCAACACTTGACATTTGTGTAGGAATGAAGTCAGTTGTAGCAGCCACTTCACTTGGGAGATTTATTATAGTAGGAGTCTCAATTACCAATTCAGCAAACAAATGATCATCATCAAACACACTTTCAGCTGGAGCAGGCACTTCAATTGGGATATTTATTCCAGCAGGAGCCTCAAACACACTCTCTTGTGTCCCAACTTCAGTTTGAGTAACAGGAGGTGGAGGGGGTGTAGGGTCAGTTTGAGTAACAAGAGCATCAAACACACTTTCTTGTGCTTGAGATGAAGAAGGTGGAGGGCCTGTTGGGGTCTTGCATTTTCTTGCTGTGTGGCCCACAGTTCCACATTTCCTACATTTAAATACCCCTTGCTTTCTCTTCAATTTCATAGGTTTTTGAATCTTCTCAGCAGCATCTTCTCTCCTTAACTTCTTGGGTCTGCCTTTCTTCTTTCCAAAAGATGGTGGCATAGGAGGAATACACATTGTAGCAGGCCATTCCATCTGTCCTACAATTGGCACAATAGCAGCCTCATATGCTCTCTTGTAGGCCTGAATAGTGTAGCAATCATCAACAAACAACTCTAGATCAAGGGCTTGATGTGAGATAGCAGAAAGTGCATGGTTACAAGGCAGTCCACTTAACTCCCAAGCTCTGCATGAACAAGAACTCAACTCCAAATCTACAGCAAATAAGGAGTTATCAGAGCAATGTACTTGGTAGTGTATGTTGTTAGCCTTCATAGGGATGCAATCATTCAGTTTCTCAATTCTTTTCCTCAATTTTTTTTGAATTTTGGGAACCAATCTGCCTTCCCATTTGGATGCAGCATCCCTATTGCTCTGAAACCTCTCCATCAGCCATTCTCTAATCCACTCCAACATTGTTATGATAGGTTTATCCCTACCATCAAGAATGCAAGAATTGAAACTTTCAAACATATTATTCAGCAATGCATCACACTTAGACTTGAAACTGAAGTGAGATCTAGACCATTGCTTAGGATCTTTATCATTTAACCATTCAGCACCAGCTACCATATCAGGATTATCCTTCCACTCATCCATCAGTCTATTGAAAACACCCACAGTTGTAGCCATGGCAGCCCCATACAAAAGTTTTTTGAACCCCACACCTCTGAAACCAGCCACTACAAAGTTATTGTGCATGTGTCTCACACAATGTCTATGCTTTGCATTAGGAAATACTTTATTCAATGCAAGTATCAACCCCTTTTGTTTATCAGACATAAATGTATACTCCTCATCAGCCACTATATCAAGATCCACCTTCAAACAAAATAAAAACCACTCCCAAGTTTCTCTATTTTCCATAGGCACAATAGCATATGCTATAGGATAGATGGCATTTGCTGGATCAACTCCAACAACTGTCAGTAAAATCCCCCCCCCCCCTTGGACCCTTTAACCAACATCCATCTACCCCTATGAATGGCCTACAACCAGCTTTAAAGCCCCTTTTCACAACATCAAAACAAACATACATTCTAGAGAACTTACCTTCATCATCTATATCCAGTACCACTGTTGAGCCAGGGTTTGAATTTCTGATTTCTTGTGCATAATCCCAGAGCTTTGTGTACTGCAAATTAGGCACTCTTTCAACTATTTTCAGTGCAGTAGCTCTGGCTCTGAAGGCTTGCTGATTGGAGACATTCAGATTCATTTTCCTCATAATTTCCTTCCTCCATCCCTTCACACTTCTCTTGGGATCACTTTGAAAATCTGCTACATGTTTATGTCCCAACCATGTACTAGAAAGGTTTGTGACATGGAATTTGGGAGGACATGTATGAGTAGGGTTGTACAGTGTGATTTGAAATGTCTCCTCACTACTCATTTTCAAAGCTGTGCAAGCCCATTCACACTCCTCTCCTCTGCATCTTGCATATACTCTTATTTTATCATTCTTCTTCAAGTACATATTCCTCTTTGTATTGATGGCATGATACTGGATGGCCTTTTTAAACAACTCCCTGCTCTCAAACTTCAAACCAATATCAAACACCGGATTGTAAATGACCTCCTTGTTGAATATGGGGTACTCAACAGGTTGTGACTCATCATCAGAATCCCTTTTCTCATCAAAGTCATGATCATCATGACATATAACATCTTCATCTTCACTTTGGTTAGACTCCTGCCCAGAATCCTTTTCCTCACTTTCATCTACAATATCTCTCCAAACTTCATCATCAACACTGTCAGAATCAACACTTACATCAGAATCCAACTTAAAATCACTGTCACATGAATCATTATCCATCTCTCCATCACCTTCAGCACACTGCCCTTCACCTTCATGGCCAACTTTACTACTCTGCCCTTTACCCTCATTACCAACTTGACTACTCTGCCCTTTACCCTCATTACCAACTTCACTTCGAATTTCAGAAACAACTCTTGCCTCCACACAGATTTTAATTGGAATGGCTCTCTCTACACACTCCAAAGCCCAAACATGCAAATCCTCCTCAGTACATAATGGCTTGAATGCATTTTCCAGTGTAGCATAGAAAATTTTGTTGCCTTTCATACCTAGGTCTTCGCAGCACTTCTTCAAATTTGCAATTGAAATATCTTCCTTCAAGTCGACATCTTCATACACAGTACTCCTCCCTCCATAATACATATAGGTCGGCTTTTTGACAAATCTCCCTCCATACTGCAAAACGACTGTAATATCCTCTTCTCGCCCCCTTATGCGCTTCAATTTGCTTCCTCTAGCACCCATTTCTGGGATTTTGGGATTTTGAGGTAAGAAATTAGGGTTTTTTAACTAGGGTTCTGGGTAAGAATTGGGGAAGAAGATGTTCTGTGTATTTTTTATTTTCAGAAAACGGGAATGAAATTAGGTTGGTTGATCGAATTAGGTTTAATTTGGGATCGATTTTGTGGGTTGGAGAAAAAGCCCCTGATGGCTAGCTAATTACGAAAAAACCAGGCCAATTTTGCCTCCAATTCCACGTGTCCGCAGTTGACCGGTATTTAATTGACATGTCACTACTCCGACTGCCACGTAGGCATTTTGAGCGGAATTTTGCGATTTTACGGCCAAAAGGACGAGCGCTGATAATTTTTGAAACTAAAGGACTACTAATGGACTCTGGAAAAGCGAACAGGACCATTTGCGATATTATCTCCTTTTTCTCATTATTTTTGATTATTTTTAACAATTAATTTCTCATTCATTTTAACTCCGATTTGAGCAAATGAGATATCGAATCGAAGCTCTTTTTGATATCTATATTTTCCAACAGTCCCCGCATGAATGAAAATTACACAAAAACCAAAAGTAGTTTGGTGAAATCAATCAACGTTAGAAACGTGCATAGGATATGTAGGTTTTACCCTTTGAACCTTCCCTTGTGAAAGCATACCAACTTTAATGATTAAATAGTAGACACGATGTCTTTGAACTATTCACCATTTGTGTAAACGATAATATACTCCACTCACGTTCTTTCTAACAAATCTCAGTTCTCATGATTATGTTCATTTTGGCCCTGAACATCAGCCTGGTTCTGTAAGAGTGTTTAAGAATATGCCTTACTATATTCTCTTCGAAGCGGCCCCACTTCTCTCTTACATATGTGATTTCTTTCAAGAGTATTCATAATATCTCTTTTGAATCATCAATAGCCATTTGCTAATCCTCACACACAATCACTGTAACATCTTTTAGGCAATGGACTTTAGGTGGAATTCAATTTCCCCCCAGGACAGTGATAACGGAGTTTAGACGATTAGGTTGTCCTTTTGAACCTAGTTCTTGGGATCTCCAGCTATATAGGTAAGGTTTTCCATCGTCTCAACTCTCTTTCTTTAAAGCTTTAAGTCCCATTCCTGTAGATGACGACATTACTAAATCTCGATTTAACCCTTTGGTTAATGGATCTGCGATATTATCTTTAGATCTTACATAGTCTATTGAGATAACTCCAGTCGAGAGTAGTTGTCGAATGGTATTATGTCTTCGACGTATATGTCTAGACTTACCACTGTACATATTACTTTGTGCTCGTCCAATTTCAGATTGACTATCACAATGAATACGAATTGGAGGCATAGGTTTCGTCCACTTTGGAATATCTTCTAGGAAATTCCTGAGCCACTCGGCCTCTTCGCCACATTTATCTAGAGCTATGAACTCTGATTCCATTGTGGATCTAGCAATTACTGTTTGCTTAGACGATTTCCAAGAAATAGCAGCTCCACCGAGAGTGAATACATATCCACTTGTGGACTTGGAGTCTTTTATGTCAGAAATCCAATTTGCGTCAGTGTAACCTTCAATAACAGCTGGATATCGAGTATAATGTAACCCATAATCTCGAGTATATCGTAAATATCTAAGTAACCGTACAATAGCTTTCCAGTGGCTTTCACTTGGATTACTAGTGTATCTGCTCAGCTTATTTACTGTATAGGCTATGTCTGGTCTTGTACACCCGTATCATCTTTGCTAAACTTCTCTAAGATTTTGTCGACATAATGAGATTGACTCAAAGTAAAGCCGTCTGATGTTCTATTAATTTTAATTCCAAGTACAACATCAGCATTGCCCATATCTTTCATGTCAAATTTTGAATTTAACATATTTTTCACTGATTTGACCATATTATCGTTACTTCCCACGATAAGTATGTCGTCAACATATAGGCACATGATTAAATAATCATCATCCGTATTTTTTAGATAAATGCATTTATCACATTCATTTATTCGAAAGCCATATTCTAACATAGCATAATCAAATTTTTCATGCCATTGTTTTGGTGCTTGCTTGAATCCGTACAAGGATTTCACCAATTTACACACTTTAGTTTCTTGCCCGGGAGCAGAAAATCCTTCTGGTTGATCCATATATATTTCTTCACCTAGATCACCATTTAAGAAAGCCGTTTTTACACCCATTTGATGTATTTCGATATTTCTTAGCGCTGCTATGACGATAATTAATTTAATTGACGTAATTCTCGTCACAGGAGAATACGTATCAAAATAGTCAAGACCTTCTTTTTGTCTATAACCTTTAATTACAAGTTTTGCCTTGTATTTATCGATAGTCCCGTCGACTTTCAATTACTTTTTGAAAATCCACTTAGAACCTTGGGGTTTACTTCCCGGAGGAAGGTCCACTAATTCCCAAGTATGATTTTGCAAAATAGAATTAATTTCACTTTGAATTGCCTCTTTCCATTGAGGGCCATCAGAAGAGTTTACAGCTTCTTTAAAGCTTTGAGGTTCACTCTCGAGCATGTACGTTAATAAATCAGGACCGAACGATTTTTCTATACGAGAACGTTTACTTCGTCTTTGTTCAACATTTATGTCATCAACAATTTCTGTAATTGTTGGGTTTGCATGCATGCGCGAGGAACTAGCTTCATTGCCATTATCCGTGCATGTCTTCAATTGAAATATATGTTCAAAAAATTGAGAATTTCTTGATTCCATAATGGTATTTTTGTGTATAACGTCGATTTTTGATTCGTACACAAGAAATCGATAGGCACTACTATTATGTGCATATCCGATAAATACACAATCAACAGTTTTAGGGCCTATTTCAACCTTTTTCGGTAGTGGAATTGCCACCTTTGCTAAACACCTCCATACTTCCAAGTATTTATATGACGGTGCTCGACCAAACCATAATTCATATGGAGTTTTGTCGATTTTCTTTCGGGGCACCATATTTAAAAGGTAGTTTGCGGTTAACAACGCTTCTCCCCACATGTTCGGAGGTAGTCCAGAATCAAGCAACATCGCATTTAACATTTCTTTCAATGTTCGATTTTTGCGTTCGACAACACCGTTTTGTTGAGGGGAATATGGTGCAGTAGTTTCATGCATGATTCCATGATTTTCACAAAAATCAGCAAACGGAAACTCATATTCACCTCCTTGATCACTTCTTAATCGTTTAATTTTTCGATTAAGTTGATTTTCAACTTCTGTCTTGTAAAGTACAAACTTTTCGAAAGCTTCGTCTTTACTTTTTAGGAGATATACATAACAATATTTTGTGCTATCGTCAATAAACGTGATAAAATATTTATTTCCACCACGTGTTTGCACGGTTTTTAAATCACACACGTACGTGTGAATTAAATCGAGGGGTTCACTATTTCTTTCAATAGTTCGAAAAGATGATCGAGTCATTTTCGCTTCTACACAAATTTCGCATTTGTGATTTGTATCAATTTGGAGTGTGGGTATGCTTTTTAAGTTCATTAATTTTCTTAATGAATTAAAGTTTACATGTCCTAAACGGCCATGCCATGTTATCGATGACTCAAGCAAGTAAACGGAAGTAGAAGCAGTCTTATTCATGTTCTTGTTGATAGTCATTACATTGAGCTTGAACAGCCCATCATTCTCATACCCCTTCCCCAGATACACCTCACCCTTGGATATTATAACATTATCCGACTCGATTACAATACGAAAACCATGCTTATTAAGAAGAGACCCAGAAACTAAATTCTTACGAATCTCAGGCACATACAAAACATTATTCAAAGTTAATTCTTTTCCAGAAGTAAACTTCAGCATTATTTTTCCTTTCCCTTTGACATCAGAAGTTGCTGAATTCCCCATGAAGAGCTTTTCTCCAGTAGCACTTTCATCAAGAGTGTGGAACAGCTCCTTGGATGAGCAGATGTGGCGGGTAGCACCTGTGTCGATCCACCACTCACGTGGGTTAGACCCCACCATGTTCAGTTCTGAAACAACATCAGCAAAATTATTATTATTTTCAATAACAAGTGCATTGTTTCTTTTAGGTTTCCTGCACTCGGAAGCCCGATGACCAGGTTTGTCACAGTTGTGACAAATTCCAGCAAACTTCTTTTTGAATTCTCCCTTTTTCGGAGCAAGCATCTGGTCAACTTTCATTTTGCCTTTGTCTTTGTAGGTAGGCTTGGAGCTGGCCTCGACCACATTTGCTTTGGGTTCATGGCCATAGAGACGAGAATTCTTCTTGTTGTCTTCTTCAATGCGAAGGCGAACAATCAGCTCTTCTACGTTCATCTCCTTTCGTTTGTGCTTTAGATAGTTCTTGAAGTCTTGCCACCCGGGGGGAAGTTTCTCGATGATAGCAGCCACTTGAAAAGTCTCGCTGATCACCATCCCCTCGGCATGAATGTCATGAATAATGACTTGAAACTCATGCACCCGAGACATCACAGATTTAGTATTAACCATTTTATAATCAAGAAATTTCCCAACTATGAATTTCTTGGCACCGGCATCCTCGGTTTTGTATTTCTTATCCAGAGTCTCCCACAACTCTTTAGCGGATTTGACTCCAATGTACACATTGTACAAGTCATCTGTAAGACTATTCATCAAATAGTTCCTGCACAAGAAGTCGCAATGCTTCCATGCATCAAGCGCGCTCACCGCTTGGACGTTCGGATCTTCCGGTAGGCGAGAAGGATCTTCTTTCAAGAACCTCGCCAGATTCAATGTTGTCAAATAGAACAACATCTTCTGTTTCCAACGCTTGAGTGATAGGGATCGAGTCCTTGTTCTGGACAGTGGAGTCAGTCGGTATCTCGGTGATGATGGGAGAGTCAGAAGCAGCCATCTCGTAGAGATTTTTGTTTTAAGACTGTAGGGATCGGTTTTAAAGAGATGGAAAAGGACAGAAAAAGACGAGGCTTGTGTTAGACACAATCTCCTTAAAAAAAAATTCGACCTCTACCGATCGTTTGTTTCCCAGGATACAACGTCTCAAGAAACTACGTTGCACGTCGAACCGAGAGTTGCCTAAAAGACTTCACCGGAGGGCCAAAGATAATATGAAAGAAAAGGAGAAGAAGGTAGCAGAATGCTGGAGTGGTTTTGATGTGTTTCTTCTCAAACATGAAGCTCGTATTTATAGGCGAGCATAGGGAGCTGAGCAATTCATCCATTGAACCTGGACAGTCAACATGTAACGACCATGCAATAATGCCTCATCATTAAGGCCACTTAATTGTCATTTTTGAAATTCAAAAATAATAATCAGAAATTGATTTTATTTTATTTACTTATTAAATAAATAAAATCATTATTAATGAGTCAACCAACCGTTACTTTGTAACGGTTTCGAAAAGAAAATTTGCAAAAATGTAGCTTGGTCGACCGCCCCCAAATCGGACCGACATTCGTGTACGCAGGTCGCGCTCGCACACAAGTCCGGGTGTTCGTAGGCTATTTCGGCAGAGATTTGCACCCCACCCCTGCGCGCACGTAGGAGGCGGAGCAATATTATAGCAAGTCATTCATAAGCCACTAAAGTGCAAGCACTATATATGACCACTTGGTTTTGCATATTTTTCCGATGTGGGATAGCAACTCCCTTTATTAATTTCCTTCTCTTTTTCTCATTATTTTTTATTATTTTTAACAATTAATTTCTCATTCATTTTAACTCCGATTTGAGCAAATGAGATATCGAATCGAAGCTCTTTTCGATCTGTATATTTTCCAACACTATTTTATTTAATCAAACACAACTGTCTTCCTATGTAAGTAAAAGGCATATAAATAGTGAACGGAAACCCTAATCACATGGGCTTTTAATAAGGACTAGAAATTAACACAAATTAAATAAACTATTATTTTTTGGGCTCGAAGAGTCGATCGGGAGCCTCCAAATAAGATAGTGTCATCCACATCATTCTCCCCACCGAAAGAAGGTTCAACCCTGAACCCAAAGCATAAGAATCAACATTTTCATCATCCCCGGTATAAGGAAAAAAGTGTTTCACATGAAAAATATCAAACTGCGAATATGAGACGGCACTCGAAGACGATAAGCATGAGAATGAATCTTAGTAAGGACCTCAAAAGGACCAACTTTACGTGCAACCAGGTTGTTAGATGCATTAGTAGCATATTGATCACCCGTGATGGCAAACCAAACAAAATCCCCAGGTGCAAATGTCAGCACTCGGCGGCCCGTATTAGCGCCATGCATGTAAGCGGCAATGGCGGCCACCCGCTGGTCGTGAGTCGCTCTGTGAGTACTACTCAGGGTGTCGAGCATGTCGACGACACGGTTGCCAGCGCGAGTGGTTATCAGAGGAGGAGGTTCGGGAAGGACTGGACACAACTCTCGACCACCAATGAGAAGGTGATAGCAACAGGCTGTTGGAGTTGGCTAATTAATAATCTAATTTAGTTTATTATCGTTTAAGTTATTTTAATTAATTTGTGGGATTTGTTCTTGGGCTTTAATTAAGGTTATATATAGATAGTATTTCATTAGGGTTAGGGCATCTGAGATTTTATTAAGGTTAGCAGCGTGAGCTGTGGCAGTAGAGAGAATTCTCTGTGAACCTCTTTGAGATGTTTTTATTCCTATTCTTACTTTTCAGTAATATAATTTATATTCTTACTTTTCCAATCATCTTCACTCTATCAATTTGGTGCGGTGAGCGTGGAGCGTGGATATGATGATGATGCATGACGAACAGATCGATAAGATAAAGAAGATGGTTGCTGGTATGCAATTGGAATTTGCGGAGAAATTTTCAGAACTTTGGAATTCAATTAAAAAAATACAAAAGACGGTAACAGATCATAAATTTATGTTTGAAGAGCATAAATCTATGTTTGATGCTATTATGGCCAAGCTATCAACGATAACACCTACCCAACCAAGCGAAAATCCTATCATGTCCGAAAATATAATTCCATTGACAGGCAGCAAAAACCCTATCATGACTGAAAATATCACTTCATTCACAGGAAGCCAGATCGCAACTCCATTGACCCCTCCAGCCCAACAGAACTGGGAAATAAAGGTGTTGAGTTATGGTTTTGAAAAACTCTCTAAAGAGAGAGCACTGAGTTGGGAGGATGATGCACTTTCACGACAGGATGAGGAATCAGAGTTGGCGGCCATATCAATACCTCGGGGGATGGGCTGGAGTCGGCCGCATAAAGAGGTTCAAATGATTTTAGGGATAGCCAAAATTATTGGAGATCTCGAGGAAGGCAGACCTGGTCCGAAACACTATAGCTTGTCGCGGGGAATTGTGCGATTACACGGGATGTCAGGGTTGAGAAATTCTGGCACGACACTTTTCGAGGTGGATTATGATCGACCACCTCCCCTTCTAGTTTACTTTTTACCTGGACCAGGGAGGGTTCAGGACATCGCCGAGTTTCTACGAGAACAAGATGAAATTTTGGGCCACCTTAAGTTTCATTTAGAGCGGGCACAACAACGGATGATTCGGGAGGCGAATAATCATCAAAAGTCATCTGGATTTTTGGTGGGTGAGAAGGTGTACCTTTAGTTTCTCCCATATTATCAGAAAAGCTTATTTGCAGCAAGAAATCCTAAATTAGCACCTCGCTTCTTTGGGCCTTTCAAAGTGGTTGCTTACGTTAGTGCGGTAGCCTAAAGTTTGAAGTTACTAGCTGCATCCCGGGGATATCCATCCTTTCTGGTATCACTTCTAAAGATGGCGATTGGTGGGGCAATGGTGTCACCGGAGTTGCCTGAGAAACTATTAGCAATCGATTCCCTGTCTCTTCCAGAGAAAAGGTTCCAACACCAACACATGGTCAGAGAATCCATAAAGCAAGTTTTGATCAAGTGGAGTGAGTTAGGTGACAATGAGATAGGATGGATGCCACTGATTTTCGAGGTCAAATTACTGAGTTCAGCCTTGAGGACAAGGCTGCTTCATCGGAAGGAGCAATTGATAGCAACAGGCCGCTGGAGTTGGCTAATTAATAATCTAATTTAGTTTATTATAGTGTAAGTTATTTTAATTAATTTGTGGGCTTTGTTCTTGGGCTTTAATTAAGGTTATATATAGATAGCCTTTCATTAGGGTTCGGGCATCTGAGATTTTATTAAGGTTAGCAGCGTGAGCTGTGGCAGCAGAGAGAATTCTCTGTGAACCTCTTTGAGGTGTTTTTATTCCTATTCTTACTTTTCAGTAATATAATTTATATTCTTACTTTTCTAATTATCTTCACTCTATCAGACGGAACAAAAGGTTCATGGTTGCTGCTGTCGTGAACTCACTACGAGTGACGAGTAGGACCGATCGGTGCGGTGGTGAAGAAGCAGGTGGTAAGGAGTGGAGGACAATCTTAGAACCATCGAACTGAAAGTGGTAAGTGTTGGCACATCCATCATGTATTACCGATCGATCGAATTGCCATGGACGACCCAACATTAAATGACAGGCATCCGTGGGGACCACATCACATGTTAAATTATCTTTGTATGTCGCTCCAATGGACAGAGCTATACGAACACGACGATCAACTGTGACCGAGTTGCCGCGCTGAATCCAAGCCATGGTGTACGGGGAGGGATGGAGTTCCTTGACCAAATTTAATTTTTGTACGGCGTCGACGGACAACACATTCTCACAAGAGCCTGAATCAATGAGGTAACGACATACTTTCCCTTCGATCGTGCATGTGAATTCGAAGATGTGGTAACGTTGTAAGTAGTCTGCCGAAATTATCCTTGGTGCTAAGCAAGAGCGTCGAATTACCAGGAGGGGTCCAACGTCTCCAAGTACATGCTCCTCAGGCATGTCTGGTGTGATTTCTTTGTCAAAACGAGGTGGGTCATCATAAGTAGTAGTTTCCCACTCGTCCATAAGGAGGTTACGGGATCAAGCGCGGGGACAATCCGATCAACGGTGGCCGGTTTCACCGCATGAGAAGCACCGTATGGTAGACGATGATGGAGTGGCCTCTTGTGTAGGGTTCGTCGGTGCTCCGATAGGTCGTGTGACGGATGGAGGGGATGCAGGTGTCGACCCGAACCGAGAGGGCAGAAACTCGACAGAGGAGCGACACGCGGATTGCTGTTCCAACAACATATCGAGCTAAGAGTTGCGTCGGCGAATCACGTATATTAAGAAGCGATAAAAATTGGTAAAATTCCTCTGTGTAAGCATCGACGGTCCTCGTACCTTGGTGTAAGTTGAGAAAACGATGAAAGAGGGTGATGTCGAAGTTGTGCGGAAGGAATTCACGTTCCATATGTTTTCAAAATTTGGCCCAAGAAGAGATAGCTGGTTTTCGTTGGCGACGACGCGTAGATTTCAGTTGCTGCCACCCGGAGGATGCGCGTCCTCGAAAAGGTGTTGCCACAAGGGCCACGCTGCGATCGTCGAGGACTGATTTGAACTCCAAAATATGTTACACCACTGTGAGCCAATCCAAGAAATCGCACGGGTTGATTCCGCCAGTAAACTCTGGAATGTCCAGTTTGAACTCGGACTCCCAACGGTGATCCTCGTATCGATGAGGGCGCGTTCCACGGGTTGCAAATACATTGTTCATGGAGAGGGTCTCCTCCTCTGAATCGGATTCGTCAGACGAAGAAGGCGGTTGGTGGTGTCGCGCTTGAGCGGCGCGACGTTCGTGGTGATTGACATATCGATTTTGGATGTCCGACAACATAGTGGTAATGGCCAGACGAATCTCTTCCAAGCCCGCTGTCAAAGCATTCGTGATCTGTCGGCTTCGGGAAGCCATGTCAGATTCACGACGAGCTTCAACTTTAGCGGCGATGTCTGCGGCTGTTTGGCGACGAGGCATCGTACCAAGTCTGATAACAACTGATGTAGGCGGAAGCGTAAAACACACGATTAACACTTGTTGATTCCGAAGAATTCCAAGTAAAACACACGATTAACACTCTTTGATTCCGAAGAATGCCAAGATTAACCGATCAAAGATCATTGATTCCGAAAAATACCGAAATTTGATTAAAGATTCGAGAAACCTTGATACTACGTATACTAGGTATTTCAAAGAAAGAACTATTTTATTCAATAAAAAACAACTGTCTTCCTTCGTAAATAAAAGGCATATATTTAGTGGACGAAAACCCTAATCGCATGGGCTTTTAATAAGGACTAGAAATGATCAAGATAGTTACACTTCCAATATTACTCTCCACACCCATTAGATTAGTAAACCCTTTGTAAATTATCAATACTACCCTTAATAAGTGTATACCTAATAATAATTTAGTTTAATATTTATCCTTATTAATTACTGAGAAGTACACACTGTTCTTGATTGCGGCTCTTATCGATCCAAGTCACACGGTGGTAAGTTCACAGCTCATAAGTCTGGTGAAGAAGATTTTAGATTTGTCGAGCCGCGGCCCGCAAGGAAAGAGCCTGAAGCTTATTTTCATCCGGTCAAATCGCAGTTTTGTTCCGATTTTGGGTTTCAACTCGGGAAAAATTAATCCTCCTCATAGATCTCCAATGCGGCCTCCGCCGCCGCCGATCTCACATTCGAGAACTCGAATCTCCGACAAGCCTACATTACTTGCGCAAAGAGCACAGAGTAACACTCCATATTATTTGTCCCTTGAACTTCACCATCTCGAAGGGATCGATGTCTGCTCCTATCGCTGCGTTTTTTGTGCCCCTCTCCGGAGAACCCTTCCGTCAAGGTGGTGGCGGTATGAAGCGTCGACCTCTACCAACTTCAAGTGATTTTGTGTCTTCGTTTTTACTCATTCGGGAAGATAAACTAATAAATATTAAATTAAATTAATATTGGGTATTAGTTATTAATGAGGGTAATTTGGGCAATTAAAGAAGAAGTATTAAAATAAAGGGTGTCGAGAGTATTGTTGGAGGTGTAAATATCTTGAGCCGAATAGAAAATAACACAAATTAAATAATCGGTTATTTCTTGGGCTTGAAGAGTCGATCATGGGCCTCCACATAAGATAGCGTCGTCGTATCCACATCACTTCCGCAACGCACCCTCTTCTTTTTTTCCATTTCTTCTCCATTGTCGATCTCCTGTGTTGGCATCCTCATGTCTTCCCCAAAATCCGGTTTTCATCCCGCCTTGGCTGTCTCAAACGTGAATAATAATGTCCTTTTGATATTGGGCGGAGTTATTTCACGTGCACGCCAAATCTTGCAAGGTACTCCATCATATCATTCCCCTGCCAGCAGGAAAGAGAAAATCCCTGCAGATGATGAGGAACAAGAACTCTGGGACATTCTTGATGCTACATGTTAAGGTGGATCTACTCCACTATTTCCAACGACCTTCTCCAGACGATTTTAATCCCGGGATTGACGGCCATGGCAGCCTGGGAAGGCTCCGGGATATTTTCGAGGACAATAAGATTTCTCGAGCGGTTTTTCTTGAGCAAAAGTTCTCCTCTACCACTATGGAGGAATTTCAGAGTGCTTCTGCCTAGTGTCAACGCCTAAAATCACTTGCCGATCAAATGAAAAATGTTGGTGCACCTGTTACTGATAGTCGCCTTGTCTTTCAAATGGTGGCCGACCTCACAGAGGCATACAACGGGGTTGTATTGTTTATGACTCGAATCGGAACGCAAAAGAGGTCAAAATCGCCGAAGGAGGTTTCGGCGGGCGCCGGAGTGGTTTCGGCGACCGCCGAAAATCAAGAATCGGGGATGGGCATTTTTCGGGGCTTTCGGCGCCCGCCGAATGAGCTTCGGCGCCCGCCGAATGTCTCCCGCGACCGCCGAATGAAAATGGCGGTCGCCGTTTTTGTCCCAGCGGGATTTTTCTGTGCGCGACTGCGCTGGGCTTTTTTGCGTGGCTTTTTGCACTGAGATTTTTGCGTGGATTTATTTAATTAGGGAATTAGAATTATATGAATTATAATTCTATTCCTTAATTATTTAGGAGTCATAAATTAGGAAAATGATTTATTCCTAATTCTAATTGTTACCAATTTGATAGGTTTGCTACACCTATAAATTGAGGTTCTCCGGTAGACGAAAATAAGACTAGACAAGATAGAGTTATTGTAAGCCTCATCGATATAGTGAATTGTTTCTTCCTTCCCGTGGTTTTTCCCGTGTATTGGGTTTCCACGTAAATTCTGTGTTCGTTCTTTTCGTTTATCTTTTTTCTTTGTGTCATCTCGTGTTTATATTCGCGAGCGTCGTGAGCGATTTGTGCTTTAAATCGCAACAAGTGGTATCAGAGCCTGAGGTCGCGAATTGGGTTTTTCCGTGTTCGGTGGTGCTCGTTAATATTTGGAGAGATGTCGGCGAAATTTGATATTCCGTTGTTAGATCGGAGCATGCGGTTCTCTACATGGCAGTTCAAGGTGGAGTCGGTTCTCACCAACATGGGCCTTGATGATGCGTTGCTGGGCATGGACAATATGGCAAGCACGATGAAGCCAGAAGAGAAGGCTCGGAAGGACAGAAAGGCAAGAGGTATAATTTCGGTCTACGTCTCTGGTCCTTTACTCGAAGAGGTGATCAAGGAGAAGACGGCGGCAAGGATGTGGTCGAAGTTGGAGGATCTGTGTATGACGAAGACTTTGACCACTAAGTTGCATCTGAAGCAAAGGTTGTACGCGCATCGTATGGTGGAGGGTACAAGCCTGCAAGAGCATCTATATACCTTCATGGAGATCGTGTCCGATCTTGAGACCATGGAGTTAAAGTATGATACAGAGGATCTTGCTTTGATTTTGCTTTGTTCGTTGCCATCTTCATATGATTCGTTTAGGGATACTATTCTTTATAGTAGTAAGACCCTGAAGCTTGGAGACTTGGTCGATGCTTTGAGATCAAAGGAGACGATGAAGTAGGTTGTAAGTGGTGAAAATCCAGGTGAAGGTCTTAATGTCCAGGGCGGGGCAAAGAAGAAGAGATTCAGGGGGATTTGTCACTACTGCAAGAAAGAAGACCACATGAAGAGGGACTGTTAGGCCCTGAAAAATCGGAGAGAGGAATCGAACGTGGTCGATTTCGGAGAAGGAGGTTTCATCGATGGTGAACTCCTGGATGTATCCGATTTGGGAACGAGTGAGGGGTGGATCTTGGATTCGGGATGTTAATATCACATGTGTCACAACAAGGATGAGTTTGACACGTTTGATGATAGTGTCGGTGGAACGGTGGTCATGGGTAATGACTCATTGTGTGAGATACGCGGCACGGGAACGGTGAGAATCAAGATGGTCGATGGGAATATTCGAACCCTCGGTGATGTAAGGTACGTTCCAGACCTGAGGAGGAATCTTATCTCTCTTAGCACCTTAGATCAGAAAGGGTACCGGTACTTCTGTAAAGGTGGAGTGTTGAAAGTAAGTCAGGGTAAACAACTTATTTTGCGAGGCGACAGAAATATTGGTGGATTGTATGAGCGCACGGCAACACAATTACCACGAGGGCAACTGCCTCTGCCCAAGGAAGTCATTCGCTGGAAAGTGAGTCGGGATCACTTTTGGTTGAAAATTTATGCATGTGTGATGGTGTCGGGGACACCGGGAATACTAACCCGAATAGTATTCAAAAGTCAGAGATCGAGCCTAGGCGTACTATGGATAGCACTGAAGCAATGGCGAATGCAAAGGGTGCTGATAGTATTGGGAAGGCGAGACTTGAGAATTGAGATTGCGTGATGGTCACGGAGCTTGCCGGTATCCAAGGGGTGATCGGTGTAACTTCGGATTCTTGTAATAAGTTTGGGTGTGGCTCAAACTTAGGTTGCTCATGCTTTGAGTGAGTCCTACGGGGCTGGGTGGAAGGAAGAAACATTGGTCTATGATCGTTGGAGGATGGTGCGGCTTGGAGTCGCGGGGATTCTCGTCAAGGTGGAGATTTGTTGTTTATGACTCGAATCGGAAAGCAAAAGAGGTCAAAATCGCCGAAGGAGGTTTCGGCGGGCGCCAGAGTGGTTTCGGCGACCGCCGAAAATCAAGAATCAGGGCTGGGCATTTTTCGGGGCTTTCGGCGCTCGCCGAATGAGCTTCGGCGCCCGCCGAATGAAAATGGCGGTCGCCGTTTTTGTCCCAGCAGGATTTTTCTGTGCGCGACTGCGCTGGGCTTTTTTGCGTGGCTTTTTGCACTAAAATTTTTGCGTGGATTTATTTATTTAGGGAATTAGAATTATATGAATTATAATTCTATTCCAATTATTTAGGAGTCATAAATTAGGAAAAGGATTTATTCCTAATTCTAATTGTTACCAATTTGATAGGTTTGCTACACCTATAAATTGAGGTTCTCCGGTAGACAAAAATCAGACTAGACAAGATAGAGTTATTGTAAGCCTCATCGATATAGTGAATTGTTTCTTCCTTCCCGTGGTTTTCCCCGTTTTTTGGGTTTCCACGTAAATTCTATGTTCGTTCTTTTCGTTTATCTTTTTTCTTTGTGTCATCTCGTGTTTATATTCGCGAGCGCCGTGAGCGATTTGTGCTTTAAATCGCAACAGGTTGCAACTTTGATTCGTCAATGTGATCTGTTGCCTTCATTCACCAATGCTTGGTCTATGCTTGTGCTTGAAGAGAGTGGTCTGGCTAAGAAAGCAGTGATTGTTGGAAATCGATATCCCGGGCTATTAAAATTTGCGGAAAATAATAACCCGAACGAAATCCTTCATCGCCGGAGATCCGAACGCGAACCACCGCACGAGCCGGGGCCCGACCGAACACCCAGCGAGGCCCGAAGGCCGCGAGCATCAAGCCGAGCCCCCGCACGGGGCTCGCGATCATCTCGCGATGATCGCTGGGGATGCGCGAGGCATCCCCGGGGATGCTCGTAGCAGCCCCGCAGCGGGTTCATGAACCCGCTGCTCGCGAAGGGGTCAGCCCCTGTACGCCCGCTACGGGCGAACCCGTAGCACGTACGAGGCAGCTACGGGTGACCCCGTAGCATACCCGCGATCGAGCTCACGGGCTCGATCGCCCCTCGGCTCCAGCCGAGGGCTTCTCCACGCGACGCCGCCGGTCAAGGGGCTGGGGTTCACCCGCCGTGGCACCAGCCCACGGCGAACCCCGGCGATCGACCCGAGGTCGATCCCACGCCTCGGCGTCCAGCCGGGGCTCATCCCTTCGTCCGCGCGCCGGCGGTCGAACCCTAGGGTTCGGCCGCCACCCTCGATCCCGTCGAGGGTTTTCTCGACCTTCGCCGGGGATCTCGAATCCCCGTCCCCGAAGTTCGTACGTTTGCCCGGATCATGTGTTCATATATACGCTACAATTAATTCACACAAAATCATAGAGAGGGTTTATGATTTTTACCTTCGATTCGTTGTACGGAGAAACGAATTAACGCGTTGATGACCTTGCGATCTTCCTACGTATTCCTTGCACCTCGTCCGAACGTCGTGTGGGCGACGATCTATCGAACTCCTATGGATCTCCTTCACTCTTCAAGACTTTATGATTGGCGTATCTTAGGTTAATGAATTGTGAAGACCATGTAGTGCTTTTATAGGCTACGTAGGGGATCATAAGGAGGTGGAATATTGGACTCCCAATATTGAAGATTAAATTGAGCCCAATGCTCAAGTCCATTAATCCTTATCAATATTAATTAATTTATTTTCCACTATATAAATTAATTGCACTCCCAATATTAAACCATATTATATCAAATAATATTTCTCCGGTAGTATTATTTATTCCGTGTATTTAAGATTTAAATATCCATGAATAAAATTAATTTATTGGTAATTAATTTATTCATCTCTTATATCCGAGAATAGTACCGTTCAACTTTAATTATTATGCGGATTAAATCCACCTGCAGGGTTTACATAATAATTCCTTATGAACTCATCTCGGGGATATTATCAACCCTTACGGGATACACTTTCCCGTCAAGTATTCACGACATGTCGTATATAAAATATAGTGACCCAACTTAACCGGTAATTAACCCAATAATTAAATCGGTTAATTCCTTCGGAAAATCAAAGTCACTTATATTAAATATACACACCCGCAATAGTATCAGGGATTAAGAATAAAATACTCTGAGATTTAAATTGATTATCCAAGGCAATCCTAATCAATAAATCTCAAGCGATCCGCCCAATACACCAAGTGTACAAGTGTGATAAAATAATTAAGATAAATTATTTTCTCTCTCACACAACGACTATACCGATGGATTGGTCCGTGTCCATCTAGGTCGTGAGCAACCGTTCGATTAAATACGAGTAACCGATAGTATGATCTTCTGTGTGCCCATGCACACCATACTAACTACAACGTATAAAATACAGGACTATATTTTGCATAATTAATTAATAATAATTAAATGCAAATAATTGTTTATTAATTAAATAGGTTAAATGCTATGATCGGGAGTTTACCGATACTTAAATCTAGACATTAAGTACACAACTCCAATAATCTCTCACTTGTACTAAGGTCTAGTCATTTCCTCCAAACTCCCGACTCCCATACTCATCACGTGCTTAAGTTATACTTCCCAGAAGTATTATGTGAATGAGCAATCTAGGTTGCCGCTCTGAAGTTATCTTGGTGACTACTGCGTCGTCTCCCTAGACGATGACTCGAATCAGGTGGTACTTGCTCTATGTGTTATCATCACCCTTTGAACTTATGACTTCTTCCAGTTCACCATGCACCGCTATGTACATAGTCTTTGGTGAACCAAAAAATCATATCCAAGTTCAGAGGTCATTCCAGAACCCAACCAAAAACTTCCGTTGCCTCTGAGGCTGCTATTTGGTTTATGATAGAGTCCGAGAAGCATCACGCTTATCACTCTTTCATCTTTAGATTCCACCTCTCTTAAAAGTGAACACATAGCCTGATATCGACTTACACTGGTCTTTCTCTGATTTTGGATCTGAGAAACTGTAATCTAAGACGATTTCGTCTTGCTTAGTAACCTAGTACTTTCAAGTACTTCTACAGCATTCAAATATCTCTTATCCAGATTACTTTGATATCCTCCCACTACGCTATCCGCATAGTTGATATCAGGTTCTCGTTTTATAACCCTGCATTTACAAAGCTCTCCACACTCGAAGTGTAGGAAACTGCTTTGTCTATATCTATCTCCTTTATGTGTTCAAAACACATGCCTATAGACAGATGCATTCTGTTCCCGAAAGGCAATAACCTTTCTCAGAATTATGCATGTTTAAAACAAACCATAATCGCATAAGATATCTTAAGAGAAGTACAGATGTTCTTATCTAGAGATCAAAAGATTCTAAAAACATGATCCAACTTACTCTTTATCTCATATCTCGATTCATTTAGACAACCTCTATTTTATGTCTGACAACACTTTTACATTGTTGACAACGATGAAGTGTTATCTACATAAAAATTCCGAGAAACACCACCTTGTTTCCATTACGTCTCTAACACACCTCTCCTTGCTATTTTGATGAATCCATGTAATGGACTATCTCATCAATTCGCAAGTCCCACAATTTCACAGCTTTGTCACAATCCATAAATGGATTCATTAAGCTTGTACTTCTAAATGATCTTGCCTCTTAACAATAATACTTTTTGTTATCCAAGAAGGCACATTTAGATTAGTACTGCTTCCTTTGCAGAACTAGGGACCGATTTCATGTCTACTAGATCCAGAGTTCAAAACTCCTCCAGTCTTATGAATGCCTTTGGTTGTTTAACAACCTCCCACTGCAATGGCGTTTCGGTGTATAACAGTAATAACATTAGGTGCAGTTAGTGGTGTACTACTACTCGGTTAGGCTGGTTCTAAGTCTTTTCTTTATCTCATTTCAAAGTACCTTTGTCAGTTAGGGCGTTGTAGTTCACTTAATAGTCTTCCTCTAAGAACCGGGCGTTGACGTCCTTCTGGTTCATAGAACTATTGAACATACAATTATTTGTTCTTCTAGGATATTCTACAACCACATTGAATGTACCGTTGTATCTAGAAATATCCATAGAACATAGGTAGTTCCGAACAAACTTGTCCTTTTACTATCAGAATTCTATTTCTTATTCCTGACACACCATGTCTACACATCAGTGTATGGTGTAGTCCTTTGAGACTTAACCTCAATCTTTGATTTATGCTATGTGTTATTCAGATAGGTGATGGCCTCCGCGAACAAGTCGCAGGCCTCTTATGGATATACCTCGACGGTTCCCCATAGTAGCTTGTGTCGAAAAACACTTCGCTTTTATGGCACATCAAGCATTCTAATCCATCTTTGAGTATTTTTGAAAGAATGACTCGTACCTTTCTAATTATACATGTCACCGCATTAATCATAAATCATTCTCAACACTTGTCCGAATTCCATCCTTTATCCAGAAAGGTTAACATAGTTGTATCATCTTCCAAAATTTGATTCTCAGGTCGGGAGGTCCATTCCTCCAACTATAATTGATCAAATCAATTTCGACCCTTTGAATCCCTTTTTGAATAAATACTACTAGTTTCAAGAATTCACAAGTATAATGATTGATAAAGAAATATATCTAATAAGTAAAACAAGTTTATAACGGTTTGTTGCATCGTGGTAGACTAAGGATTCATCATTCATATATTGCTATCTAATGTACCAGAATAGATATCACCATTATTTCTTATCCAAACCATCAAATGATTAAAGAAATAAAATATCCATTGATAATAGAAAACCAGAACAAAAGTTCTTTCTAGAATGAAAGGTACATAAAGCAATAAGCTTGAAATGAAATCCTATAATTATCAAAACAGATAAATGTCTTCCACTGCAACCGCTGCTTCCTCAACAGCTTCGCCCATGTGGACTTGAACTTTTCTTCTCTAAGTCGCCGGGTTTTCTGGAACCCCTGCATTTAGAATGCACATACCGTCAGTGGTTCCATATCTACACACCAGAATTCTGGTAGATAATACCGCTGACTATGTTTTACGACTAAAGAAAAAATTCGTACCTTTGAGAGGACAAGACATAGATCCCCAGTACTCAGACTGCTTCCCTTGGGGATTTTTGCCAGAAGGCTTCTTTATCCCACCCTTTGGTCCAAGTCCCTTAGGACCATTGGATCCCCTTGTCTTCTTCTCCTTTTCCTTATGTATGCCCTTAGGTTCGAAACCTTTGGCCTTGGCTATAAGAGCTTGCGATTGTTTCAACTCGTCTAAAAGATCCATCATCTCAAAAACGTGTTCAAACGTTTCCTCGAAGCAACTGATCTTTATGAGTATCCTCATCGCCTCTTTTCTAGCCTTCCCATCATGTCCAAACATCAACTTGAGTTTAAGCATGACATCATGTGATACGTACCTCGTTAGGATAGAATTGATAGGAGATGAAAGAAGAACAGAAAATATAAAGGATACCTTGCGGAAGTCCCAAAACCCTTGATCCTAACCCACGAAATGATTTAGGTTCGAAGCCCTAAACCCCAACGAGACGTTGAATCAATAATTTGGAGATGATGAAGACACACAAACGAGATTTGACTGGCTCGTTGATTTGTCGGTTGAATTCTTTTGGATAATCGGGATAGAATTCGAACCCGAGAGAGATTTTAATAAAACTCACGAAACATAATTTTTATTCATCAAAAGTAATCTGTCTTTTTAAAATAATGAAAAGCATAACCTTTATATAGGCAAACTAAAAACAATGTAGAAAAAGGAAATAAATAACTAAAACATTGAAAACCCTAAAATTCGCCGTCGCTGACCCGCCTGTGAAGATGTCGGCCGACAGGTATATGGTGTCGCCCGACATCCACCTTGTCGTCCGACGGGAAATAGTGTCGTCCGACACTTGGCCTTCGTCAGACGGATTTTCCTTCGAACTAAGTTTTATCCAGCTGCGACTTCGTACCTTTCATGAAGCTGTCGTCCGACAGGCATTGGTGTCGTCCGACACCACGCCAAAAGTTCGACCGGACTCCTCGTCTTTGTCTCGACGCACGCCCGACTCTCGTTTCGATGCTTTCCCATCATTCTATCCTGAACTCGAGCTCCATCGTCGATTGTCGATCCTTGGGTTGCATCATTCCCCTCCTCTTCAAGAGGATTTGTCCTCAAATCCACGTCGATGCCAGGGTCGAACACCACTCTCACGAACAAGCTCGGAACTACATACTTCTGCAGCTCACACCCTCGATGTAGCGGAAAAATAAGAGATCTTTTTTCAGGGAATTCATCATAAAATTCCTGAAAAGCACAATGAATAAAAGGGTGTAGAGACAATAAAACGTTAATGTCGCACTTCGCCTCCTCGCACAACACCACAGACTTCGCTTGTCCCTCTTTCGTTGCTTGTTCCACCATGGGTAACTCCAATTGCGGAAGGTCCTCGGATTTCATCAATTCCTCCCCCTTGGACTCTACCGAAGTCTCCTCCTCGGACTCTACCGAAGCCTCCGCGTCGTCAAAATCCACCGAAACCTCCTCGATGTCGGACCCCACCGACTCCTCGATATCAGAGGCCATGGCAACCGATGGTGTTGGTTCGTCGCACTCTTCTACGGACCCTACCAAGGCCTTCGGTTCTGGTTTCTCGCCGTCGTCATAAGTCGCCACTTTCTCAGGCTTCATTGGCGAGTGTACCCATTCCTCTAACTTACGCTCAATATTTCTCCAACACTCGTCCCAACGCTCAGCTCTAGCCCTCCTCTCTTCACGACGCTCCTGACTAAGATCACGGGCTCGGAGGAAGTCCCAACGCTCAGCTCTGGACCTCCTCTCATCACGACGCTCCCGACTAAGCTCACGGGCTCGATGATAGCCACTCTGAACTTCTCGGTATCCGCCGCCACCTCTTCGATTCCAGGCTTCATCACGACGAGCTCTCTCCTCTAAGGCGGTAAGTCGCTCATTCACCACCTTCATCTTCGATTTAAGCAACCCTTCGAACCGTGCCATCGCCTTCTCCATGATGAGCTCAGCTCGGGTATAATCCATGTCAGCCATCCTGCAAAAGTGTTAGAAACAAATAGAGAAATCCCTCACCACTCTCGTGTATCACTCAGTATGGTAAGTCACTCAATATTCGGGTCTCTCACTTTCTCTCTCTCTCAAAAGTCGAAATCTCCCAACTCACCGATCGAACTCAACTCCAACAAAAAGATCTCAACCCAACAGACTCCACGAATGAACGAAAAAGACTTAAAACTGCTGAACGAACGATGCACAACAATAAAAAGAATAATCGAGCTCAATATTCAATTTTTTTATTTTATTTTTTTTTTAATAAAAATTACTGTTCATGAACAGTAATTTTCGAAAATAAAAAATAAAAAAAATAATTATTATTATTTTTTTTTTTATAAAGAAGAAGAAGAAAGAATAAGAAACGAAAAGAACAAACGAGGTTACGTATTCAGAAAAATAAAGAACCCAAACCTGGGCTCTGATACCAGATGATACGAACCCTAGCTCTGATACCAAATGATACGTACCTCGTTAGGATAGAATTGATAGGAGATGAAAGAAGAACAGAAAATATAAAGGATACCTTGCGGAAGTCCCAAAACCCTTGATCCTAACCCACGAAATGATTTAGGTTCGAAGCCCTAAACCCCAACGAGACGTTGAATCAATAATTCGGAGATGATGAAGACACACAAACGAGATTTGACTGGCTCGTTGATTCGTCGGTTGAATTCTTTTGGATAACCGGGATAGAATTCGAACCCGAGAGAGATTTTAATAAAACTCACGAAACATAATTTTTATTCATCAAAAGTAATCTGTCTTTTTAAAATAATGAAAAGCATAGCCTTTATATAGGCAAACTAAAAACAATGTAGAAAAAGGAAATAAATAACTAAAACATTGAAAACCCTAAAATTCGCCGTCGCTGACCTGCCTGTGAAGATGTCGGCCGACAGGTATATGGTGTCGCCCGACATCCACCTTGTCGTCCGACGGGAAATAGTGTCGTCCGACACTTGGCCTTCGTCAGACGGATTTTCCTTCGAACTAAGTTTTATCCAGCTGCGACTCCGTACCTTTCCTGAAGCTGTCGTCCGACAGGCATTGGTGTCGTCTGACACCACGCCAAAAGTTCGACCGGACTCCTCGTCTTTGTCTCGACGCACGCCCGACTCTCGTTTCGATGCTTTCCCATCATTCTATCCTGAACTCGAGCTCCATCGTCGATTGCCGATCCTTGGGTTGCATCATCATGATTAGCGGCTAATGCATGAGCACTATCCCACTTTTCAAAGTCAACTATTTCCTCATCAGTTGAGTTAATGGTGGGTCTAGGAGGACAAGTTTCACTGAGTACGTCTTTGTACTCCTTTACAGTCTGAGTAATGTCTAACTCTTCTCTCCATTCAACACAGTATGGAACCAGTGCGTTGAATTCCTCAAGTATCAACGAAAGTGGATTCATAGTAATTCTCTAAACCTATAAGCACATATAAACATGTTGGGATATGTCCTTCGATCCTACGTGTGCAATCGATAAAGTCATAAGGTCGTCTATGGATGTTAAATGATTATTTGATAATATTAATTGTTGGGAACAATATAATATTGATCAATTAAATCATACCTACAGGGTCACACACGGACTCAAAGATGATGTACGTTGCTTGATAAATATATTGATTTAGAATCAATATTTACGTGGAATTAATTAACATGCATGGGATGCATGGCTTGCATGGATGCATGTCATATAGTGTGACATGGCATGCCACACAAGCAAGTGGGGACCACATACAATGCATAGTGGCATGTGTATGTGGCATGACCTTTCACCTCCTTTGTAACCCCTTTGCATGATTATGGTGCATTATGATGCCCATTATGTTGTAGGTTACAAAGGGGTGTAATGGGATGCATAATGATGGACTTAGATAGATGAAAATCAGATTTTCATCACACAATAGGATCAGCCACGAAATTCCACTCAAATAGAGAGAAAAGAGGTGATCTTGGAGATTCATTCTCAAGCAAGCAAGGTGTTCATTATCCGGGTTCGTGTGCAACACGTAGAGGCCGGGCCATTTGTGCGGCTTCCACATCCGGACGATCTAAAGGAGTGACGAGGTCATTCACAAGGAGAGCATCTAGTGACTGATCCATGAAGGTGGTTCAATCGACTCAACACCACCTTCATCAACATCAACGAGGCACGCTACACCGGTTGTAAGTGATCTCGTTAATCTCTATATATATATATATATTGGATGTATATATATAAACGTGTCTATACATATAATGTGTGCCTAGATCTTCATGTTGTTCGTGTTCTATTGTTTTACACGCTTCCGCACACACGAACAAGGTAATCGAGCGATTGGATCGACATCGAAAACCATCAATTGGTATCAGAGCCTAGGGCTCGTGCACATGTTTTGTGTTGGACACAATATGTTTAAAATCAACATAATTGGCTTAATTGTGTTATGTGATTATGTGATTATATGTTTAGATATAAGGCCGGCCACCGTTAGTGGTCGGTTGAATGGAATTGTTGTTTTTTACGTACGATTGGCCATAGTTTTGGAGGGCTGCGTCCCTTGGAATCTTTTGTAATAGATAGGTATTCAAAAATGTATTGTTCAATGTGTAAGCAATGGATTGAATCCATGGATCGACATTGGATATCGGCTCTCCGGCGAAAACGAGAAGAAACGAAGCAAAACGAAGCGAAACGGGCGAAAACCGGGCTGCTAGAGCAAAACAGCGGGCGCCGTTTGTGCTCCGGCGGGCGCCGAATTGATTCGGCGGGCGCCGTTTTGGAAACGGCGACCGCCGAAAGGCTGATTAAGGTTCTGCCCCCTTCTGTACCCTTTTGGCGGGCGCCGTTTTGGAAACGGCGACCGCCGGAGGTGTTTGGCGACCGCCGTTTGTGAAACGGCGGGCGCCGTTCGTGGTTTTTAGGGTACGGACTAAGGTTGACCTAAATCGGCGGGCGCGGAACTGAAACGGCGGGCGTGGACCAGTCCTGAAGATGTTCAAGGCCTATTTTAATGCTTTTAATCTTTTCGTTTGAGAGTTGTGAGGTTCTAGGGGCCTTTCGATTACGTATTTAATTGCTTTGCTAGTTATAGGATGTTTTATGTTATAAATGTTCAACTTACATATAAACACCTATGCATGCAAGTTCCCAAAATAATGAGTATAATGTCTTGTCCAAAAACATCACACTCATGAAGCCCTCGATCATAAGTTGGTAGGTCCGCCTCAGTGGGGTACTACTTGTTATCTTGGGATAAGTGGGAGTAAAGGTTAGACCTTTACACGTGAGTTTGGTTTTCTCATCGATAGATCCACTGCAGGCGTGGCTATCGAGACATGAGATGAGAATGGGACTCTCATCGACCGAGAGTGACATTAGATGTCATTGACATGGGATGTCTACCTATCTTGGAGTTCTTAAGTGCGGACTCAGTCGGCTTAAGGATTCGCAAGATGAGGGTCTTGGGATCGTTTTGTTCTAAGGGACAATGATATTGGATATCAATTGAACAAAATGAAACAAATAAGTACAATTGTTAGACAACCTTATTTGTTTACCGCTTTGTGGATGTTTACATACTTTAGTTATCTTTCTTTTATAGTTTATCATGTCAACTCAATTCAAGTTTGGTTCAATTCTTGATTATGAAAAATTGAACAAATTTTCTTGATTCACAACGTAATTTGAGGATGGTCCTCAAACACGAAGACAAGGAAAATGTGTTAGATAACCACATCCTAAGATATCATTAAACAACTCAATAGCATGTTCGGGGAATATGCTAAGATTGAGCAGTTCTGAATGACCAGGGTCATCGCTTCAGCTAGGCTGAATAAGAGAAATCTATAAGGACCGCATGTACAGCAAATGATTGGATTATTTGCTTTAAGTGATCTCCTAAATTTTTCTAAGATGATGAGTCGTCAATTAAAAATGGACCCTAAGAGGGATATTCTTGTGATAAAGGATGAGGTATTCAAAAGAGCATGGGCAAGAAGGCTACTAGGGTTCCTAGGGAATCGCAATGCGTCTACTGCAAAAGTGTTGGACACTACTTGCAAACATATAAAAAATTCATATTTTATTCAATTTCAAAACAAATGCCTAATTTGTCTTTCATTTGATGGATTATAAGGTTAGGATTATTTACACCTCGGGGAGTGATTTAATCCAAAACACTTAAGTTCATCAATGACACAAATTAGAGACTTTCGAGCCATTGGATGGCGTGAAACGATTGTCTGGTTGGCTCCCTCATATTTTATGAGAGATAGGGCTTCAATTGCATGATAATATCGCTGGTTAGAAAACTTCGATTTTTCACTTACGATTTATCACGTTTTGACATTGTATTAATTTTGAATGGGAAATTTGAATGAGACTCAATTATTGGGAATAATTGAATTTGCCCAAAGTTCAAAGAAGATGTAAAGAACGGGGTTGCTTCATCTTCAAGTATTAATGATATAGACATTAAACTTCAAAAATTCTACTTCTTGGGTATTGGATGCCAAATGTGGTTCTCACATTTTTATGTGGAGGAACTACATAGAAGTATAAGTTTGGTGAATAGAGATGTCGATCTACAGGCAAGAAATGGAGCGAAGGTCGCTGCATTAGCCGTATGATCATATGATGTTGTTTTGCCTTAGGGCCTTGTTTTAGTATTATAACTATGTAATTTCGTACCTTCAATAAACAATGAATATTGGTTCAGTATTAGATACTGATGGATTAATTTTTCACTATTAAATAGTTTGGTAACTATTTTAATTGTGAATTATTCTTTGTTTTGGTACGATTATTATATTGTTTATGTATACTTTAAACTTGACAAATCATATATATCATTAAGACCAAAGGCCAAATCGAATAAGTATCGATGAGACATAACTGAAACATTGTTGATTAGATCAAATCAAAATCTAAACATGTAACGAAACTTCTTTTAGAAGGAATTTTAGAATCATTTGACTTGGAGTCATTTGATACATGTGAATGATGTGTGATTGAAAAGATAACAATGTCATCTTTCTTGGAGAAAGGAGAACATGTGAGTAATTAGGGATGATCCATACTGATGTATGTGGAACCTATTAGTTCACAAGCACATGAAGGTTATGTTTCGGAAAAGAGAAAACAAACTATATTAGATATAGTTCAACCATTCGATGAGAGGTCTAAATGAACTACTGGTCTCTTTTGGGAACACACAATTCTAGACTTCAACTTATACACTGAATAGGACGCTGTCAAAAGCTGTTGATAAGACACCATACTAGGTATGGAAAGGGAGGGTCCCTAAATTGTTTTCATCAATATTTGAGGTTCTAAAAGCTTCTCTGACGAGATTTATCTCTATAAAGCTTGAACTCAAATGGGATAAAAGTTTCCTTATGGTATGTCCATAAGAAACTCGAGGGTACAACTTCTACGATCTATTTGAGAACAATATTTTGTTGCTCGAGATAGTGATTTTCTTGAAAAGAGTTATCTTTCCTAGAAATTCAGTGGGAGCTCAGTTGTCTTGAACGAGGTTCAAGTGAAACAACCAATGATGAATACTCAAGACTGGGTTGAGAGTATTCTTATGGTTTTGGAAACCATACCAGCCCTCGTAGGTCAAGAAATGCATAGATCTCTATTATTCAAATACTTAGATATTGTGATCAATGAGAGATATGAATTCATGCTTTTGGAAAGCGATGAACCTTCGAACTATATTCAAGCTATGACGAGTCCAGCTACTTAAAATTGGCATGGTGCCATGAAATCTGAGATGATATCAATATCTGATAATCAAGTTTGGAACTTGATATATTTGCATCACGGGGTTAGACCCAATGAATGCTAATAGATCTTTAAGATCTAAACAGACAGATGGAAAACCTAGGGTTTTCAAAGCAAGGTTGATGGTAAAAGTTTTATTCACGATGTGGATTATGGAAAAACTTTCACCAGTTGCTTTGATTAAATCATTCAGATTATCTTAGCCATTGCTACTCATCTTGATAATGAGTTATGGTAATATTAGATGTTAAAACTAACTTCTTGAATTGGATTCTAGAAGAGAATGTGTTTTGACACAGCCAAAGAGTTTTATCGATCCTAATAAGGCTGAGAAATTATGCAATCTTATAATTCCATTTATGGAATAAAGCAAAGCATATCGGAGTAGCAATCTTCAGTTCAATGAATCTATACTGGGTTTTGGATTTCAGAGGAACTCGGAAGAGTCTTGTTTTACAAGAAGAACAGTGGGAGTTACGTTGTATACATTGTGTTGTATGTCGATGACATACTCCTTATTGGAAACAATATTTCTATGCTTAATTCTATTAAAGAATGGCTTGGAAATTGTTTTTCAATAAAGGATCTTGGAGAAGCACAGTACATATTGGGCATCAAGATCTGTCGGAACAGATCGAAAAGGATGTTTGGACTTAGTCAAGCCACCTATATTGATAAGGTGCTTGACAGGTTCAGAATGAAAGACGCCAAGAAGGGTCTCATTCCAATGACTCATGGTACATCTCTGAGCAAGAGGCAGTGCCCTTCGGGACCTGATGAGCAAAGGAAGATGGAAAACATTCCTTATGCTTCGGCAATAGGGTCTATAATGTACGCCATGATATGTAAACGACCGGATGTATCGTATGCTTTGAGCATGACGATTCGGTTTCAAGTAAACCCAGGTGAGGCGCATTAGACTGCGGCCAAGAATATTCTTATGTACCTTAGATGGACTAAAGAATATTTTGTTGTCTTTGGAAGACAAAAAGAGTTGATATTAACAAGCTGTTTGAATGCTAACTTCAAAACAGACTAAGATAATTTCCGATTTTAATCTGGTTATATCTTTTGTCTAGTTAGAGGTGAAATTTGCTGGAATAGTTCCATGCAATGCAATATAGCTGATCAAACTACAGAAGCTGAGCACAGTATTGCATTGGATGCAGTAATGTTGGCAGTTAAGATTTGAAAGTTCTTGAATGAACTAGGTGGCGTAACTAGCTCAGCCCATCCGATAGTTCTCTATTTATAGTAGAGTTATCGCGCAAGCCAATGAGCTAGGAAGCACCACAAGTCTAAAACTGGTGCTCAGGAAGTTCCACATTATCTGGGAGATAGTTTTGTGGAGACATCAAGATAATAAAGTTGCAACTTTTGGTAAGGTTGCAAACCCGCTTTCTAAACCTCTCCAGCAGTCTAAGCTTGAGGTTTTCACGACTGCAATAGAGATCAGACATCTTAGAGATGGGTTGTGATTTCTATTACTGTATTATATACTTTTGGAGATCTTATAAACATTCACTCATATGTATAATACATATTTCTTCATATAAATATGGTTTAATTTATATGAATTGTCCAAATGATTAAGTAATATCAATTGGGTTATAAGGTCGACTTACCCTATAATGAAGTCTCAATGGTTGAACTGATATATTTGAATCATATAGTTGTTCCTGGTTCGTATAATCGAGTACAGACAAACCGATAATACAATGAACTAGATTGTAATGTGTACTATAGCTCCGCTTCATGGGCTAGTGATGTGGGACATCAAGTACAATTACATAGATATTAGCTGGGAGCTAATGATCGAACAGACCCGACTTGAATAGTATTTAAGATTTCGAGTCATAATACTATTTCATTGACTGTCGAGCAATTTCCTCTAACCTGAGTAGTCCAGAGCGACTCCATTGTGAAATGGTATACTTTGATACAAGTAAACGCCTTTCGTAAAAGGAGGTTATAAAACTTGTTATTGGGTATATCAGGAAGCAAGTGGGAGAGCTTGGATTGACAAGATGGGATTGTCCTCCATTTTTATAATGGGATATATGTCTTACCGGCCACTTGGAGAGTCGAGACTGTGGAAAATACGTGGCCACGTCCAGATTCGTATCATAGTGATAAATCTGGTTTTACAGTCTGTCTCAAAGTCCAAGAAAGGTTTGAACCGATTGAGGATGACTCGAGTCTTGCCTCAAGTTCAAACTTAGACATAAAAGTGACAACAGGAAGTTGGCAGCACACTGGCTCTGAAGGCCAAGTGGGAGATTGTTGGGATATGTCCTTCGATCCTACGTGTGCAATCGATAAAGTCATAAGGTCGTCTATGGATGTTAAATGATTATTTGATAATATTAATTGTTGGGAACAATATAATATTGATCAATTAAATCATACCTACAGGGTCACACACGGACTCAAAGATGATGTACGTTGCTTGATAAATATATTGATTTAGAATCAATATTTACGTGGAATTAATTAACATGCATGGGATGCATGGCTTGCATGGATGCATGTCATATAGTGTGACATGGCATGCCACACAAGCAAGTGGGGACCACATACAATGCATAGTGGCATGTGTATGTGGCATGACCTTTCACCTCCTTTGTAACCCCTTTGCATGATTATGGTGCATTATGATGCCCATTATGTTGTAGGTTACAAAGGGGTGTAATGGGATGCATAATGATGGACTTAGATAGATGAAAATCAGATTTTCATCACACAATAGGATCAGCCACGAAATTCCACTCAAATAGAGAGAAAAGAGGTGATCTTGGAGATTCATTCTCAAGCAAGCAAGGTGTTCATTATCCGGGTTCGTGTGCAACACGTAGAGGCCGGGCCATTTGTGCGGCTTCCACATCCGGACGATCTAAAGGAGTGACGAGGTCATTCACAAGGAGAGCATCTAGTGACTGATCCATGAAGGTGGTTCAATCGACTCAACACCACCTTCATCAACATCAACGAGGCACGCTACACCGGTTGTAAGTGATCTCGTTAATCTCTCTATATATATATATTGGATGTATATATATAAACGTGTCTATACATATAATGTGTGCCTAGATCTTCATGTTGTTCGTGTTCTATTGTTTTACACGCTTCCGCACACACGAACAAGGTAATCGAGCGATTGGATCGACATCGAAAACCATCAATTGGTATCAGAGCCTAGGGCTCGTGCACATGTTTTGTGTTGGACACAATATGTTTAAAATCAACATAATTGGCTTAATTGTGTTATGTGATTATGTGATTATATGTTTAGATATAAGGCCGGCCACCGTTAGTGGTCGGTTGAATGGAATTGTTGTTTTTTACGTACGATTGGCCATAGTTTTGGAGGGCTGCGTCCCTTGGAATCTTTTGTAATAGATAGGTATTCAAAAATGTATTGTTCAATGTGTAAGCAATGGATTGAATCCATGGATCGACATTGGATATCGGCTCTCCGGCGAAAACGAGAAGAAACGAAGCAAAACGAAGCGAAACGGGCGAAAACCGGGCTGCTAGAGCAAAACAGCGGGCGCCGTTTGTGCTCCGGCGGGCGCCGAATTGATTCGGCGGGCGCCGTTTTGGAAACGGCGACCGCCGAAAGGCTGATTAAGGTTCTGCCCCCTTCTGTACCCTTTTGGCGGGCGCCGTTTTGGAAACGGCGACCGCCGGAGGTGTTTGGCGACCGCCGTTTGTGAAACGGCGGGCGCCGTTCGTGGTTTTTGGGGTACGGACTAAGGTTGACCTAAATCGGCGGGCGCGGAACTGAAACGGCGGGCGTGGACCAGTCCTGAAGATGTTCAAGGCCTATTTTAATGCTTTTAATCTTTTCGTTTGAGAGTTGTGAGGTTCTAGGGGCCTTTCGATTACGTATTTAATTGCTTTGCTAGTTATAGGATGTTTTATGTTATAAATGTTCAACTTACATATAAACACCTATGCATGCAAGTTCCCAAAATAATGAGTATAATGTCTTGTCCAAAAACATCACACTCATGAAGCCCTCGATCATAAGTTGGTAGGTCCGCCTCAGTGGGGTACTACTTGTTATCTTGGGATAAGTGGGAGTAAAGGTTAGACCTTTACACGTGAGTTTGGTTTTCTCATCGATAGATCCACTGCAGGCGTGGCTATCGAGACATGAGATGAGAATGGGACTCTCATCGACCGAGAGTGACATTAGATGTCATTGACATGGGATGTCTACCTATCTTGGAGTTCTTAAGTGCGGACTCAGTCGGCTTAAGGATTCGCAAGATGAGGGTCTTGGGATCGTTTTGTTCTAAGGGACAATGATATTGGATATCAATTGAACAAAATGAAACAAATAAGTACAATTGTTAGACAACCTTATTTGTTTACCGCTTTGTGGATGTTTACATACTTTAGTTATCTTTCTTTTATAGTTTATCATGTCAACTCAATTCAAGTTTGGTTCAATTCTTGATTATGAAAAATTGAACAAATTTTCTTGATTCACAACGTAATTTGAGGATGGTCCTCAAACACGAAGACAAGGAAAATGTGTTAGATAACCACATCCTAAGATATCATTAAACAACTCAATAGCATGTTCGGGGAATATGCTAAGATTGAGCAGTTCTGAATGACCAGGGTCATCGCTTCAGCTAGGCTGAATAAGAGAAATCTATAAGGACCGCATGTACAGCAAATGATTGGATTATTTGCTTTAAGTGATCTCCTAAATTTTTCTAAGATGATGAGTCGTCAATTAAAAATGGACCCTAAGAGGGATATTCTTGTGATAAAGGATGAGGTATTCAAAAGAGCATGGGCAAGAAGGCTACTAGGGTTCCTAGGGAATCGCAATGCGTCTACTGCAAAAGTGTTGGACACTACTTGCAAACATATAAAAAAATTCATATTTTATTCAATTTCAAAACAAATGCCTAATTTGTCTTTCATTTGATGGATTATAAGGTTAGGATTATTTACACCTCGGGGAGTGATTTAATCCAAAACACTTAAGTTCATCAATGACACAAATTAGAGACTTTCGAGCCATTGGATGGCGTGAAACGATTGTCTGGTTGGCTCCCTCATATTTTATGAGAGATAGGGCTTCAATTGCATGATAATATCGCTGGTTAGAAAACTTCGATTTTTCACTTACGATTTATCACGTTTTGACATTGTATTAATTTTGAATGGGAAATATGAATGAGACTCAATTATTGGGAATAATTGAATTTGCCCAAAGTTCAAAGAAGATGTAAAGAACGGGGTTGCTTCATCTTCAAGTATTAATGATATAGACATTAAACTTCAAAAATTCTACTTCTTGGGTATTGGATGCCAAATGTGGTTCTCACATTTTTATGTGGAGGAACTACATAGAAGTATAAGTTTGGTGAATAGAGATGTCGATCTACAGGCAAGAAATGGAGCGAAGGTCGCTGCATTAGCCGTATGATCATATGATGTTGTTTTGCCTTAGGGCCTTGTTTTAGAGCAAAAACGAGAAGAAACGAAGCAAAACGAAGCGAAACGGGCGAAAACCGGGCTGCTAGAGCAAAACAGCGGGCGCCGTTTGTGCTCCGGCGGGCGCCGAATTGATTCGGCGGGCGCCGTTTTGGAAACGGCGACCGCCGAAAGGCTGATTAAGGTTCTGCCCCCTTCTGTACCCTTTTGGCAGGCGCCGTTTTGGAAACGGCGACCGCCGGAGGTGTTTGGCGACCGCCGTTTGTGAAACGGCGGGCGCCGTTCGTGGTTTTTGGGGTACGGACAATCGATCCATCTATCAAAGAATGGTACGAAGGTCTCCAATTTGTGTCATCCACATGACCAAGTGGCTTTGGCTCCATTCCACTCCCCGGGGTGAGAATGAGTCGACTTGAAGTCAGTTTCAGAAGGACAAATTAGGCATTGGTTGATAAACTTGATCAATGTTTCTTGTAAAAGGAATTACAAGAATTCTCCTCCAATGACTCATCTATATGAACTTCGAAAGTCCATAAGAGTCACCAAGAGAACGGTAATGGAGACCATGGGAATGTTTCCATCCCCTCTCCCACTTAGCTTTTTACAATAAAGGGATACGCTATCTAGTGCATAAAATAAACACATATAGCATGCATACAAGCAATAAAGCACATAGTATCACATAGTCAAAATAATGCTAGAAAAATTATTTTCCGACTATCATGGCTTTATCCCATCTCCGTACGCATCTTCTAGTCTTCAGTCTTCGTTCTTGAATGCTCCATGTGACGAGAATATTAATCCCAATATTTAAATCTATTTATTTTCAATTAATCCAAAAGTTACTTAATTCGAAAATTAAGTCAATCGAATATATCAAAAATAAAATTAAATATTATTAATAATTTATATTTATTTTTCCTATCTAATTCTATTAAATCTCTAGAATAATCTATCCAAGTAAAACTCGGAATATTCTGGAAGACTTCTATAATAGAATAAGGAAATAAAATAAATTTAGGACTCTACTACTTTCCATAATTAATTAATTTCCATCTATTAAAATTCCAAAGAATAGGAATAATTAAATAGGAAATAAATTAATTCTTATTTGATTCTTTTCCTATTCCATGAGAGTTCCTAAAAATAAGAACACTCAAATAGGAAAAACCGAATCAATTAGGAAAGTCGGATTATGGTAGGAGTAGCATGGGTTGGGAGACCCCACACCACCCTCACCTTCGACCGGCCGGCCACCGAGGAGGAGCACCGCCGCCCAGCCACGCCGGCCAACCACTAAGACGGCGGCAGCCCGCGGCTAGGGCAGTCGAGCCCTCGCCCCTAGCCCTCGATCGATCCATGGGGTCGATCATGGGGTTGATCGGCCCCTTCGTCCTTCATGTTCTTCGTCACTTCTTCGTCTTCCGGCGATCGTCTCAATCATCGAACCAACGTAAATAAATTACAAGAAATAAATTTACAATTCCGTTATCGATTCTATACATGAAATCGACCCTATACATTTTCCGGAAAAACGTAGAACGTAATAATAAATCCTAAATTCGGTCAATCCTCGAATTTTTACTATTACAAACATTCATCCACACAAAACGAATCTCGACATGTCCGAGAGTTTAATAAACGAATAATCATGATAATTAATTAACACAATAATTAAATCCAACCATGATAGCCGGAAATCCCTGCAAGGTAGAACGATAATAGAGCATATACATGAACACGAAACCAAACGCTCTGATACCAATTGTTGGAAATCGATATCCCGGGCTATTAAAATTTGCGGAAAATAATAACCCGAACGAAATCCTTCATCGCCGGAGATCCGAACGCGAACCACCGCACGAGCCGGGGCCCGACCGAACACCCATCGAGGCCCGAAGGCCGCGAGCATCCAGCCGAGCCCCCGCACAGGGCTCGCGATCATCTCGCGATGATCGCTGGGGATGCGCGAGGCATCCCCGGGGCTGCTCGTAGCAGCCCCGCAGCGGGTTCATGAACCCGCTGCTCGCGAAGGGGTCAGCCCCCGTACGCCCGCTACGGGCTAACCCGTAGCACGTACGAGGCAGCTACGGGTGACCCCGTAGCTGATGGAGTAGTATACTTAATGTCTAGATTTGAGTATTCTGAACTCTATATGCACTTTCATTTACCTATTTATTACAAACATTCATTTGCTTTTAATTATTGTTAATTAAATACATGCAAATTATAGTCCTGGATTTTATACGTTGTAGTTAGTATGGTGTTGCATGGGCACACAGAAGATCATACTATCGGTTACTCGTATTTAATCGAACAGTTGCTCACGACCTAGATGGACACGGACCAATCCATCGGTATAGTCGTTGTGTGAGAGAGAAAATAATTTATCTTAATTATTTTATCACACTTGTACACTTGGTGTATTGAGCGGATCGCTTGAGGCTTATCAATTAGGATTGCTCTGTGATAATTGATTTAAGTCTCGGAGTATTTTATTCTTAATCCCTGAAACAATTGCGGGTGTATATTTAATATAAGTGACTTTGATTTTCCAAAGGAATTAACCGATTTAATTATTGGGTTAATTACCGGTTAAGTTGGGTCACTATATTTTATATATGGCATGCCGTGAATTCTTGAAGGGACAGTGTATCCCGGAAGGGTTGATAATATCCCCGAGATGAGCTCATAAGGATTTATTATGTAAACCTCGCGAGTGGATTTGTTCCGCATAATAAATAAGGTTGAGTGGTACTATTCTCGGATATAAGAGATGAATAAATTTATTAAGCAATAAATAAATTTTATTCATGGATATTTAAATCTTAAATACACGGAATAAATAATACTAAGTTGGAGAAATATTATTTGATATAATATGGATAAATATTGGGAGTGCAATTTTATTTATATAGTGGAAAATAAATAAAATTAATATTGATAAGAATTAATGGATTTGGGTTGGACCCAATTTAATTTTCAATATTAGAAGCCCAATATTTAATCTCCTTTTGATCCCCTACGTAGCCTATAAAAGCACTACATGGTCTTCACAATTCAAAACCTAAGATACGCCAATCATAAAGTCTTGAAGAGTGAAGAGGATCCATAGGAGTTCGATAGATCGTCGCCCACCCGACGTTCGATCGGAGTGCAAGGAATACGCGGGAAGATCACGAGGTCATCGATTTCGTTTCTCCGAACAACGAATCGTAGGTACAATATCTAAACCCCTTTGATAATTGTTCGATTTTGTTTTTATCGAGAATACCGTAGAACAAAGATCCGAGGATCGAACCCCGGGACGAGGGTCGAGCCGGGCGGTGGTGGTTGGACCACCGGACCGCCGGTGGCTCGAAGATCCCTCATGGGGATCGAACGCGTGAATCCTCGGCTGGACGCCGAGGATCGATCGAGCCCTTAGGGGCCGATCGCTAGGGCTACGGGGAGTGACCCGTAGCAGCTCGTAGCGAGCTGCGGGTTTCCCCGCAGTGGCTCGCTAGACGCGAGCCCTAGCCGCGTAGCAGCGGATCAATGGATCCGCTGCGGGGTTGCTCGTAGCAACCTAGCGATCGCCCGCAGCGATCGCGAGTCCTCTCGCGGGGACTCGGTTGGGCGTCCGCGTGCCTCGTGCGCGCGACGCGTTCGGTCGGGTCCCGGTTCGCGTGGGCTCGTGGTTTCTCCGGCGATTGAGGTTGTCGATTGTATGAACCCCGGTTCGCGGGGGTTCGGGTGGGGGCGGATTACGTGCCTTCGGGTGCGTGGTCTCCAAAGCCCGGACTCCGGCGGATGAGTCGGCGTTTGTATGATTTCCGGCAAAGGGTTCGTTCGGGTTATCGGTTCCGCAAATTTTAATAACCCGGGATAACGAATTCCAACAATTGGTATCAGAGCGTGGTTTACGTTCGCGGTATTTTCGATAAAATTGTTCTACCTTGCAGGGTTCCGACTATTATGGCTTAATTTATTATTCGTTTAATTTATTTTGTCATGATTGTTGTTTTTTAAACTCTCGGACATGTCGAGATTCGTTTTTGGTGGTGAATGCTTGTAATAGTAAAAATTCGGGGGTTGACCGAATTTAGGATTTATTATTATGTTCATTGTTTTTCCGGAAAATGTATAGGGTCGATTTCGTGTATAGAATCGATACCGAAATTGTAATTTAGATTTTGTAAATTTATTTTGCGATTGGATCGACGAATCGAAGACCGCCGGAAAAGACGAAGTGACGAGGTGACGAAGGACCGGGATCGATCAATCCCCATGATCGATCCCGAGGGGATCGATCGACCCGCGGCCCTAGGCGGGCTGTCCGTGGGAGTCCCGGCCACGCCGGCCACCAGTGGTGGTGGCGCATGGGCTGGGCGGAGGCGGCGTGCCCTAGGCGGCGGTCGGACGTGGTGGGGGTGGCTTGGGGTCTCCCAACCCGGGCTACTCCTACCGGAAATATACTTTCCTATTTAATTCGTTATTTCCTATTTTGATTATTTCTTTATGGAATATTCAAGAAATAGAAAAAGAATTAATTTAGTACTAAATTTATTTTTCCTATTTGATTATTCCTACTCATGGGAATATTCATGGATTAGGAATAAAATAAATTTGGAAAAGTATAATAGTCCTAATTATTTTATTTCTTTATTTCATTATGGATATCATCTAGAATATTCCATGAATATCTTGGATAGATTATTCTAGAGATTTAATGAAGTGGAAAAAGAAAATAAAATAAATAAAATATTAATAATATTTAATTTTATTTTTGATATATTCAATTGACTTAATTTTCGAATTAAGTAACTTTTGGATTAATTGAAAATAAATAGATTTAAATATTGGAAATTAATATTCTCGTCACATGGAGCATTCAAGAAACGAAGACTGAAGACTAGAAGATGCGTACGGGGATGTGATGAAGCCATAATAGTCGGAAAATAATATTCTAGTATTATTTTGACTATGTGATAATACTATGTGCTTTCTTACATGTATGCATGCTATATGTGTTTATTTTTATGCACTAGATAGCGTATCCCTTTATTGTAAAAAGCTAAGTGGGAGAGGGTATGGAAACATACCCATGGTCTCCATTGCTGCTCTCTTGGTGACTTTTATAAACTCTCGAAGTTTATATAGATAAGTCATTAGAGGAGAGTTCTTGTAATTCCTCTTACGAGAAACATTGATTAAGTTTATCAAAAATGCCTAATTTGACTTTCCAAAGCTGATTTCAAGTCGACTCATTCTCACCCCGGGGAGTGGAATGGAGCCAGAGCCACTTGGTCATGTAGAGGACACAAATTAGAGACATTCGTACCATTCTTTGATAGATGGGTCGTTTGTCTGCTCGGCTCCCTCATTTATGAGAGATAGGGTTGTTCGCATGGTGAAGCACTGGTTAGAAACTTCGAGTTTCACTTATGATTCTCCGCGTCTTGATTTACAAGATTAAATGGATCAAGTGATTGGGAGTCAATTATAAAAGTCTCTTAGTATAGTAAACGTCCACACCACGTGGCTTGCTATGCTGACGGACTTTGGATTAATTGATGTAGACAGTTGTAAGTAATTATGAAGAGTTGTGAAGTTATCGTAAACGTCCAGACCACGTGGCTTGCGGTGATGTAGCGATTCCAAGTAATTTACTTTGGTGCTGAGTAATGGTTTACACTTAGATACGCATTATAGTATTCCTCCCCACGAGGTTACGCTATAAGTGATGTATGACCAAAGAAAATCTAATTGCTAAATCATTTGGGTGGGTAAACGTCCACACCACGTGGCTTGCCTTACCTGATGGGATTTTAGATGTGATTAGTGATTTAATGATATTATTTGAGGGAGATAATATCGGATATTAAATTGTTTGTTTGTTTTATGTGCTTATAGGTTAAGAATGACTGTGACCCCACTTTGTGATATACTTAAGGATAACTCACCGGTTCCATATGGTGATGATTGGGAACGAAATCTGAACATTGTTCAGACTGTTGAGCTTTCCAAATCCACTGTTGTCCCAACTGATGAGGACATTCGAAATGACCTCAGGATGATGTTGAGGCATAGTGTGGAAGCCGGACAAGAGGTGATTAACATACTCACAGAATCTTCTCTCAACGAGTCTCTTAAAAAGGATTCGGCGAAAGCGGAGTTTGTGCGTAAGTTAAGAGAATCACAAGCTTTTGTGGCAAGGCTAGAGGAAAAGCGTGCAAAGAAACCCAGTGGCTTAAAGCCACGGATTGGGAAAGGCAAGCCTTTGGGCAAGTGCTTTCGATGCAAGCAGTTTGGGCACTGGAGGTCTGATTGTCCTCTCATCAAAGGTACGAAATTTTCCTTAGTCACTGAAACATTGTCAGCGGTGATATCTACCAGCACCTGGTGTGTAGATACGGGTGCCACTGACCATGTCTGCAATTCATTGCAGGGGTTCCAGGAAACCCGGAGACTTAGAGAGGGACAGATCGTAGTCTACATGGGCAATGCCGCGAAGGTGGCGGCTGTTGCAGTGGGAGACGTTCACTTACGCTTTAGTAGTGATAGGGTTTTAGTCTTACAAAATTGTCTTTATGTACCGAATTTTAGAAAGAATTTAATTTCAGTTTCTAAGTTAATTCTGAATGGATATTCTGTTTCTTTTGATCACTCTGTGGTCATAAGAAGAAATAGTGAGATTGTCTGTTCTGGTACATTGGTAGACGATTTGTATATTCTGAATCCTGAGTCTAACACGGTGCAACTAACCGAGAGTAATAACACATCTACGAACACCAATAAGAGAAAGGAACCTTCTAAAATGAATCAATTATACTTGTGGCATCTAAGGCTAGGTCATATTAATTCGAATAGAATTCAAAGGTTGAAAGCTGATGGTCTCATTAGCGGCATAGAAGGAGAGGACCTTCCAACCTGCGAATCCTGTTTGGAGGGTAAAATGACCAAGCGTTCTTTTTCTGGTAAAGGACGTAGAGCTGAACAAGTATTGGATTTGATTCACTCTGATGTATGCGGACCTATGTCTACTCAGGCAAGGGGAGGGTACGAGTATTTCATCACCTTTACTGATGATTACTCAAGGTATGGATATATTTACCTGATGCGCCACAAGAGTGATTCTTTTGACAAGTTCAAGGAATTCAAGGCTCTTGTGGGGAACCTTCGTGGTAAATCCATAAAATGCCTGCGATCTGATCGCGGATGCGAGTACCTGTCTGGAGAATTCAAGGCATACTTGGCAGAGAATGGGATTGAATCCCAGCTGACCTCACCATATACTCCTCATCAGAATGGTGTGTCAGAAAGAAGGAATAGGACTCTTATGGAGATGGTGCGATCGATGATGAGTTACTCGGATTTACCTGTTATGTTCTGGGGACTTGCCTTGGAAACAGCGGCGTACATTCTGAATAGGGTTCCGACCAAAACGGTACCAACTACACCCATGGAATTGTGGAGTGGGCGTAAGCCTAACTTAAAACACATTCGGATCTGGGGATGTCCAGCACATGTGTTGCGACAAGGCGCCGATAAGTTAGAACCTAGATCAGAAATACGGCTGTTTGTAGGATACCCGAAAGGAACTAAGGGTGGCATGTTCTATAGTCCTACGGACCAGAACATCGTTATAAGTACTAACGCTCGGTTCCTAGAGGAAGACTATGTCATGGACCACAAGCCCAAAAGTGACATAATACTTGATGAGTTGAGAGGTAACGAGGAAGACCTGGATACAGCCGAACCGAGTATAGATACACCACTAGAACCCGCACCTAATACTGTCACAGTTAATACACCGGAACGCCGTCGTAGTGGGAGGGTTGTTAAACAACCGGACAGATGGATTGGACTGGGTGAGTCTTCGGACTCGGCACCCGGAGTTCATGAAGTCGATCCCTCGACCTATGATGAGGCGGTACAAGATATAGATGCGCCTTCTTGGAAGAAAGCGATGAAATCCGAAATAGAATCTATGGATTCTAATAAAGTCTGGGATCTTGTAGAACCACCAAGCGGCGTAAAGCCAATTGGGTGTAAATGGGTCTACAAGAGAAAGAGAGGATCTGACGGAAAGGTTGAAACCTTTAAAGCTCGGCTTGTTGCGAAAGGATATACTCAGAAAGAGGGAATCGATTATGAGGAGACCTTCTCGCCGGTAGCCAAGATAAAGTCAATCCGGATTCTCTTATCCATAGCAGCTCATATGGATTATGAGGTGTGGCAAATGGATGTCAAGACAGCTTTCCTTAATGGAAGTCTTGACGAGACGATTTATATGAAACAACCAGAAGGATTCATTGCTGAGGGGCGAGATCATCTAGTGTGCAAGCTTAATCGATCCATTTATGGATTGAAACAAGCCTCGAGATCGTGGAACCTGCGGTTTGATGAAGTAGTCCAATCTTTTGGATTCATTCAAAGCATGGACGAATCGTGTGTGTATTGGAAACGTGATGGAAAGAAGGTGGTGTTTCTCGTGCTTTATGTAGATGACATACTTCTCATTGGGAACAGTGTAAAGATGTTATCAGACATAAAGGGATGGTTGTCTAGACAATTCGATATGAAAGATTTGGGAGAAGTTGGACATGTTCTAGGGATCAAAGTTATAAGGGATCGCCGGAATAGAACATTGTGTCTTTCCCAGCAATCTTACATAGACACGATTCTAGCTCGTTTTAACATGCAAGATTCCAAGAAGGGTGATCTGCCCTTCAGTAAAGGAACTTATCTTTCTAAGGAAATGTGTCCTCGGACACAGAAGGAGAAAGATGACATGAAAGCGGTTCCCTACGCTTCGGCTGTGGGAAGCTTAATGTATGCAATGTTATGCACGAGGCCTGATATCTGTTATGCCGTTGGCATAGTAGCGAGATATCAGAGTAACCCTGGAAAGGCTCATTGGACTGCCGTAAAGAGCATTTTCAAGTATTTGCGAAATACTAAGGATTATGTTCTGAGATACAGTGCAGACAATCTGATTCCTTTGGGTTACACAGATTCGGATTTCCAACCTGATAAGGACCGGCGTAAGTCGACATCAGGCTATGTGTACACTTTGGGAGGTGGAGCCGTATCATGGAAGAGTGTTAAGCAAAAGTGCATTTCGGACTCTACCATGGAAGCTGAATATGTTGCAGCCTCAGAGGCAGCGAAAGAGTCAGTGTGGTTCCTTAATTTCCTCCAGGACTTAGATGTGATTCCGAGTTTGCCCAAGGCTATGACAATTTATTGTGATAATAGCGGTGCAGTGGCAAACAGTAAGGAACCACGGTCCCATAGTGCTACGAAACACATAGAGCGCAAGTACCACCTGATTCGAGACATCGTCAAGAGGGGCGATGCGATAGTCACCAAGATAGCTTCGGAAGACAACCTAGCGGACCCTTTCACCAAGATACTTCCTAAGGAAGTATATTACAAGCACTTGGAGGGTTTGGGAGTCAGAAGTTTGGAAGATAAGACTAGACCTTAGTATAAGTGGGAGATTGATGGAGTAGTATACTTAATGTCTAGATTTGAGTATTCTGAACTCTATATGCACTTTCATTTACCTATTTATTACAAACATTCATTTGCTTTTAATTATTGTTAATTAAATACATGCAAATTATAGTCCTGGATTTTATACGTTGTAGTTAGTATGGTGTTGCATGGGCACACAGAAGATCATACTATCGGTTACTCGTATTTAATCGAACAGTTGCTCACGACCTAGATGGACACGGACCAATCCATCGGTATAGTCGTTGTGTGAGAGAGAAAATAATTTATCTTAATTATTTTATCACACTTGTACACTTGGTGTATTGAGCGGATCGCTTGAGGCTTATCAATTAGGATTGCTCTGTGATAATTGATTTAAGTCTCGGAGTATTTTATTCTTAATCCCTGAAACAATTGCGGGTGTGTATATTTAATATAAGTGACTTTGATTTTCCAAAGGAATTAACCGATTTAATTATTGGGTTAATTACCGGTTAACACTACTAAAAAAATTGCATTAGAAATCGGTTTTTAACCGATTTTTATGAAAATCAGGACTGATGTTGATGGAGCCGATATCTATAGTCTGCCAACTATAGAAATCGGTGATTAACCGATTTCTTTGTAGATTTTTTATATCAGTTTTTATTTACCAACCGATTTCTGTTGTATTCATAGAAATCGGTTGATTTTCGATACTAACCCACGAAACTAACTGATATCTAAGTGCCTCCTTTAATATCGGTTATTTAACTTAGAACTGATAACTATATAGTACTACATAATCATTTTTATTTTAAAAACCGATTTCTATAAAAAAATCTATTCCTGTAATTTTGTCCAATATAATCAATATTTTTATATTAAAATTGCACAAATTTATAAAACCACCAAATTCCATAACAATACTTAAATAACTTTAAACATTCATACAAAATATTGTAGCTAGAGTACACTCATTATCCAAAATCAAAACATTCATAATTGTAGCTAGAGTACATTCGAATTGTTTTGCCAATGCATAACCATAATAGTTTCTTGATTTTCAACTCCCATCCTTGTATAGACTAGCTCCTGATGAATCATATTATAACTTAAGCGATAGCTTCCTGTTTCAGAGAAAAGAACAAAAACAAAAGGCACATAAAGTTGTGAGTGTCAAGAAGTAGAAAAATATGTAATTTCGAGGTTCATGTCCTTAGTAAATCAACTACAATTCCCAGCAATAATTCAACTACAATGAAAAAAATCTGAGTAACATGCCATGAATATTGCCCGACTCTAATGTTTACTATTGTCCTTGTTGGCTCTGCCAAGGGCCTAATCTGCAACATGAAGCTAAAATTCTCTTTTGAATATAAGACCTTGAAAACTATATCTTTGACAAGGCAACCGATAACTGATAAGCAATGTGCAAACACAACTGATAGGAAAAATCAACACTAATCATTAGAAAATAAGCAAAAGAAAATTTGCATCCAAGCACAACCAAGTAAACCAACCAGAAGAGCAGAGCATGTATCTGCCTTAAACAAAAATGAGAAAAAAAATCAAAAGTTATTAAACTTTCACTCTGCAGCGAGTCAGTTATCAGACTATTAACCAGCAAACAGTTATATACTGTCATCAATGGCATCATTGTACTAAAAGAATGAGAAACGTAAAAAGTACACTACTTTTTCTTGCAATCCTTATGAAAAAATGTAGTAAAACCAACTTACCTCGTATACAACTGTGAATTAAGTAATAGCTAACCTTTATATAATCCAATTTTGTTTTTCAAAATAAAGAGATTTTTGATCAGTTGGTGAAAAATATGCATTCTCATACATGACGCAAATAAATTGAGAAGAGTTAATGCTTCATAAAAGTACAAATAAATGGAGGGATTAAAACCAGAAAAGACCAATAAACCAACACCAATTAAAGAGACTTAATTTCAACACCAAAGAGGTCGGTTGATTTACTTCAAGAAATCTGAAGCTCTTTCATAAATGCCCTGACCAACATAGTAATGTTCCTACAACATGTTAAACAAAACATTATCTGCATCAGATCATTTTTCCATATAGAAAAGGGAAAAAAAATTGAAATGTCTGAGTACAACTCCTAATTTCATAAAATGTGTTAACCTGATGCATCCACTTCATAAAACGAGCCAGCCACCAACCATCGCACTGATTGCACATACGGTGACATGCATGTATGTGCAACAAGAAACTCAAAACGAACTTTGCGCCCACATATATTGAAAGAATAATGCTGTATAATATATAGATAACGAAGGGAGAAGGAAGACAAAAATTATAACAGTATATACACATAAAGGAAACATATGATAACTGAAGCCACGCTATGGAAAAGAAACCAAAGAAAAATTCTCATAACAGCTAGTCGCCTTGAGGTTGAGTATCCCCATACATCATTATGATGTCCAGAACACCTACAAAACCAAAACTTTACACGAGTCAGAACAATATACTAACTTTTAGTAGATACATTTTTTTAATACTGTAAGCTTTAAAGCACAAATTGTTTATTACTCTCAAAGAATTTCATAACAAAATAAGTTGGTCCAACACTAGGAACTGCTCGAATGGTCTTGAAGTTAAAGACTCTGTTGAAAGCAATTATGGTAAGTCCCTAAAGAAAGAAAAATTGTTAAAATACTTTTTAAGAAAGATATAAACCGAACTGGGCGAATTCTATCTACAGAAGTAGAATTTTACTAAATCAATTATGAAGAAGAGTAGAGATAAATATCTCAAAACACATTCTGTAGAGTAAGATTCAGTTATGTCCACTTTGATAGAATAAGATTCTCACCGGCCCCGACGAACTGCAACCAACCTCCAACCTCTCCCGGAATCGAGCCTCCGACATCTTCAACAAGGTCGGCTCGAAATTGTCCTTGATGCTGTAGCAGAACAAGGAAGGGAACCTCCTGAATATGGTCATGGCGTCCCTGTGCGGAAACCCTAATTTATGCACGTACTCGATCCAGGGGATGAATTTGTCTTCCACGGGGCAGAAGAGGATGGGGGCGCACATGGCGACGCGGTCGATGCCGATGGTCCCCTGGAGAAAGTAGAGCGTGGGGCGGAGGCGATTGTCGACGCTGCAGGTGAGGAGGCGGGGGGTGCCGATGGATGATGAGTTGCTAGTTATCGAGTGGCTAGGGATTCAATTTTGAGGGAGTATTCGGAGGGAGAAGAAGTATTGTAGTTGGTTAGGGTTTTGAGCAGAATCGGGGAGAGAGAAATGTTTCACATCAAGGTTTGTGAAGGGAGAAGTGAAGGGGAGACGTGAAATGAGTTTGTTTTCTTATATTTGTACTTAGTAAATTTTCGTAAAAAATTAAAACACCCAAAAGACATCGTTTTTATTATTACCACTGATTACTAAATGAAATAATATTTTAATTAAAAATAACAACACACAAACATATCAGTTTCTTAGTATCACCGATTACTAAGTAAAACAACATTTTAAAAACGAAGTTATAGTAATCGGTTTATTCAAACGCAGATTTCGTTAATATCAAATGTATCATTATTTTTGCAACTGATATCATTGGTGTCATAGAAATCAGCTGAATCAGCGACCGATTTCTTTGAAGTGATATCTAATCCACTTTTTTTAGTAGTGTAAGTTGGGTCACTATATTTTATATATGGCATGCCGTGAATTCTTGAAGGGACAGTGTATCCCGGAAGGGTTGATAATATCCCCGAGATGAGCTCATAAGGATTTATTATGTAAACCTCGCGAGTGGATTTGTTCCGCATAATAAATAAGGTTGAGTGGTACTATTCTCGGATATAAGAGATGAATAAATTTATTAAGCAATAAATAAATTTTATTCATGGATATTTAAATCTTAAATACACGGAATAAATAATACTAAGTTGGAGAAATATTATTTGATATAATATGGATAAATATTGGGAGTGCAATTTTATTTATATAGTGGAAAATAAATAAAATTAATATTGATAAGAATTAATGGATTTGGGTTGGACCCAATTTAATTTTCAATATTAGAAGCCCAATATTTAATCTCCTTTTGATCCCCTACGTAGCCTATAAAAGCACTACATGGTCTTCACAATTCAAAACCTAAGATACGCCAATCATAAAGTCTTGAAGAGTGAAGAGGATCCATAGGAGTTCGATAGATCGTCGCCCACCCGACGTTCGATCGGAGTGCAAGGAATACGCGGGAAGATCACGAGGTCATCGATTTCGTTTCTCCGAACAACGAATCGTAGGTACAATATCTAAACCCCCTTGATAATTGTTCGATTTTGTTTTTATCGAGAATACCGTAGAACAAAGATCCGAGGATCGAACCCCGGGACGAGGGTCGAGCCGGGCGGTGGTGGTTGGACCACCGGACCGCCGGTGGCTCGAAGATCCCTCATGGGGATCGAACGCGTGAATCCTAGGCTGGACGCCGAGGATCGATCGAGCCCTTAGTGGCCGATCGCTAGGGCTACGGGGCGTGACCCGTAGCAGCTCGTAGCGAGCTGCGGGTTTCCCCGCAGCGGCTCGCTAGACGCGAGCCCTAGCCGCGTAGCAGCGGATCAATGGATCCGCTGCGGGGTTGCTCGTAGCAACCCAGCGATCGCCCGCAGCGATCGCGAGTCCTCTCGCGGGGACTCGGCTAGGCGTCCGCGTGCCTCGTGCGCGCGACGCGTTCGGTCGGGTCCCAGTTCGCGTGGGCTCGTGGTTTCTCCGGCGATTGAGGTTGTCGATTGTATGAACCCCGGTTCGCGGGGGTTCGGGTGGGGGCGGATTACGTGCCTTCGGGTGCGTGGTCTCCAAAGCCCGGACTCCGGCGGATGAGTCGGCGTTTGTATGATTTCCGGCAAAGGGTTCGTTCGGGTTATCGGTTCCGCAAATTTTAATAACCCGGGATAACGAATTCCAACAGTAGCATACCCGCGATCGAGCTCACGGGCTCGATCGCCCCTCGGCTCCAGCCGAGGGCTTCTCCACGCGACGCCGCCGGTCAAGGGGCTGGGGTTCACCCGCCGTGGCACCAGCCCACGGCGAACCCCGGCGATCGACCCGAGGTCGATCCCACGCCCCGGCGTCCAGCCGGGGCTCATCCCTTCGTCCGCGCGCCGGCGGTCGAACCCTAGGGTTCGGCCGCCACCCTCGATCCCGTCGAGGGTTTTCTCGACCTTCGCCGGGGATCTCGAATCCCCGTCCCCGAAGTTCGTACGTTTGCCCGGATCATGTGTTCATGTATACGCTACAATTAATTCACACAAAATCATAGAGAGGGTTTATGATTTTTACCTTCGATTCGTTGTACGGAGAAAGGAATTAACGCGTTGATGACCTTGCGATCTTCCTACGTATTCCTTGCACCTCGTCCGAACGTCGTGTGGGAGACGATCTATCGAACTCCTATGGATCTCCTTCACTCTTCAAGACTTTATGATTGGCGTATCTTAGGTTAATGAATTGTGAAGACCATGTAGTGCTTTTATAGGCTACGTAGGGGATCATAAGGAGGTGGAATATTGGGCTCCCAATATTGAAATTAAATTGAGCCCAATGCTCAAGTCCATTAATCTTTATCAATATTAATTAATTTATTTTCCACTATATAAATTAATTGCACTCCCAATATTAAACCATATTATATCAAATAATATTTCTCCGGTAGTATTATTTATTCCGTGTATTTAAGATTTAAATATCCATGAATAAAATTAATTTATTGCTAATTAATTTATTCATCTCTTATATCCGAGAATAGTACCGTTCAACTTTAATTATTATGCGGATTAAATCCACCTGCAGGGTTTACATAATAATTCCTTATGAACTCATCTCGGGGATATTATCAACCCTTAAGGGATACACTTTCCCGTCAAGTATTCACGGCATGTCGTATATAAAATATAGTGACCCAACTTAACCGGTAATTAACCCAATAATTAAATCGGTTAATTCCTTTGGAAAATCAAAGTCACTTATATTAAATATACACACCCGCAATAGTATCAGGGATTAAGAATAAAATACTCTGAGATTTAAATTGATTATCCAAGGCAATCCTAATCAATAAATCTCAAGCGATCCGCCCAATACACCAAGTGTACAAGTGTGATAAAATAATTAAGATAAATTATTTTCTCTCTCACACAACGACTATACCGATGGATTGGTCCGTGTCCATCTAGGTCGTGAGCAACCGTTCGATTAAATACGAGTAACCGATAGTATGATCTTCTGTGTGCCCATGCACACCATACTAACTACAACGTATAAAATCCAGGACTATATTTTGCATAATTAATTAATAATAATTAAATGCAAATAATTGTTTATTAATTAAATAGGTTAAATGCTATGATCGGGAGTTTACCGATACTTAAATCTAGACATTAGAGTTTACCGATACTTAAATCTAGACATTAAGTACACAACTCCAACAGTGATGTCCCAAAATTCGGCAATGGTTGTTGGACAACCAAAAGCTTTGGATGAACCAGTTGGTTTCAATGGGTCAGCTCCTCCGAACCGTGGAAACAGGTCCAAGGGGACTTCAAAGGGAAATAATAACAAGAAAAATGGTAGAAACAACAAGAAGGGTGGCAACCGTGGTAACTGTTAGAAACCGCTTCACCTAAAAGATCGAATTTTTAGAGAAGTTAGACAACTAGACCTTTATAGTGGACCGAATATATTCTCCAATAGTAACAACAATGGTTAGCTCTAGCAATGGTGGAGGTAACAATTGTGTAAAATGTAAAATGTATAATTACTTTGTAGAGATATGAAATGTATAATTACTTCATAATTTAACAATTATGTAAAATGTTTAATTACTTTGTAGAGATATAAAATTTTATGGTAATGAATTGTTATTCTAATAATTAAATGTGATCCATAAATGTAAAGTAAATTTTAATAATTTAATTAATTTAAATTAAATTATATGATTGAAAAAAACAATTAGATTTAAGCAATTATTTTCTGAACAAACTAAAACATGCAATGTTTTTTTTGTTCTAGGTCAATGGCAATTTTTCGAGTTTTACTGTCCTCAATTCAAGTACTCAACCTGATACGTACCTCAATCGGAAGAGAAAAAGACATGGAATAATCGAAAAGGATACCTGGTGGAGATCCCAAAACCTTTGAATCTACCCCCGAAATGACTTAGGTTCGACGACCTAAACCCCAACGAGACGTGACTCAACAATTCGAAGACGATGAACGACACACAAACGAAGGATGAAGGCTTCGTTGATTCACCGGTTGAATTCTTTTGGTAGAACCCGGAAGAATTCGGAAAACCCAAGAGAGAAATATATCTCACGAAATAATTATTCAATATCAATAGTCTGCGTAAAAACAATGTCTTGGGGCCTTAAATAGGCATAGAAACCCTAAAATCGCAAAAGGAATAAAAGACAAAAAGCTAGAAAATAAAGACGTTCGCGCTGCTGAATTTGCCTAGCTGTCGGCCGACAGGAATGAGTGTCGGCCGACACTCAACCCGAATTTCGGGTTTCACCTCGGGTTCCACAGAAACTCTTCCTCGGTCCATTTGTCGGCCGACAGGCCTTGGTGTCGGCCGACACCAAGCCAAAAATGCCGCCAAAATCTTCGTTTTCATCCCGACGCACGTCCGATCCCCGTTCTGACGTTTTCTTCGTCGTTCCATCCTGAAAACGAAGCTCTTGTCTCTTTGACGGACTTCGGGCCGCATCACAACCAACTGAACTAACAAGTTTGACTATTTTTTTATTATTGATACATCATATCTCTACCACTAGTTTTTTAAAATACTTTTATAGGATTAAAAAATGTATATTAAATAAATCTCTTAAAAAATTTAAATTTTAACATAATATTTTAATAATTATCATAAATTAAATTTCATATATAAACTATAATAAAAAATTGAGTTATATAATATTTTGTTATTTGAAATTAAATAAGTTATTTTTGAATTTTTTAGTATTAATTAATTATGAATTTATTATTTTTTATTAAATTTATTTATATATAAAAATTATAGTAATAATTTTTTTAGTTTTATTTATTAATTTTAATATTTTGTTATGCAAAGTATTAATTTATTTTGTAAAATTTAAAAAGTTTTTTTTTCAAATAAAATAAAGGTGATAATTATATATGCTATTTAGAGCTGGATTGGTAGGTATACCAATAGTATTTTTCGTATACCATGTACCAACGAATATGTAATTGGTCCAATTAGGTTGGTATACCAATTAATTGGTACGGTGGGTACGGTTGGGTTGGTACGTAGTTTCTACCAATATATTTTTCCATTTTATTTTATGTAACATTTTTTTTCTTCATATTATTGTCAACTTTGATGAAAATACGTATTTTATGTTACTAAAAATTCTAGTTTTTTAACATATCATTGTCAAATTTAATAAAAATATAAATATTTAAAGTTTATGTATATTAATTTTTTTACTTCACTTTCTTTTGTTCAATGTTAAAAAAACATACAATTTTATTATGATAGTATAAAAATAATATGTCAACAATATGACTAATATGTCATTTATAATATATAATTTTTCACGGTATAATTTGACTAATATGTCAAACGAAAAATTATATTAATTTAGAGATGTTATTAATAAATTTATAGAGGTTTCACAGTAACTAACTACTTTTAGATATACTTTTATTTTTAATATAATGTTTTGGTAATATTAGGGTATGTGGCATATTGCTTTTTAATATTATTTTGAACACCCATTTTTTTTCACCTCATTTTAAGGGGTTGTATATTTATTACTTGTTTATTTATTAGGGTATTTGTATTTTTTAAATACTAAATAGGAATATTTTTTAAAATGTATAAAGTCGTAAATATCCCTACAATAATATTAAACAATCTTTCATTTGGTAAATAATATTACGGTAACATATATTAATTTAATAAGAGAGTTACTAAATACTTAATTTAATAAGAGAGTTACTAAATATATATAAATATATTTGCGCAAGAAACTAAATATATTTACGCAAAAATCAGTAAATATATCTGATAAAATATATTTGGGCAAAAATCAGTAAATATATCTGATAAAATATATTTGCGCAAACATCATTATACGTTACTATGTTAATATCAAAATATAAAGTTGGGACTTTTTATTACTATATAGAGTTTCTACTATATATATATATATATATATATATATATATATATATATATATATATATATATATATATATATATATATATATATATATGTTAATATCAAAATATATTGCGAAGCAAAATATATATGCATTACATAATTTGCGCAAGCATTAGTATATATGTATTTATAATTATAATTGTTGTATGTACAATATGTTATTCTTCCTGTAATTATATTCATCGTTTTCAAACTAATTTTAGTTGTTGTACTTGATAGTTTGTTTTGATTTTAATGTTGGTGTATATCATAGTTTTAATTTTTTTTATACTTATTTGGGTTTATCTATGATAGTTTAATTTTAATTGTAATGTGTTTCTTTATCTATAATAGTTTTGATTTTATTTGTATTTCATTAATTATATCTATAATAGTTTTGATTTAATTGTACTAAGTGTAGAGGATGGATTTAGTTGATTACTATATCTATGATAGGTTTAATTTTTTTTACTTATTTGTGTTTCATTGATTTAGTTTTAATTTTAATTGTACTTGTAAGTGTTTCTTTATCTATGATAGTTTTGATTTTATTTGTATTTCATTGATTATATTTATGATAAATATGAGATGATATCTGCGATACAGAGTAAATGATAAAGTACATGAAGATATCTATAATAGATAAAATACGAGTAATTGAGTTCATACGAGTACATGAGGATATCTACCCTAGATACATATCGAATACATATCTTGTGTGCTCAGTGTAAAGGTCTAATAAGATGACTTCGAAGTATTCTTATGCTTGTTGAAACAAAGACTTGATAGCTTCGACGACTTCTTCCGCTCAGTTTTGCGACTTCATAACGATCACCAGATCTTTTAGAGCATTGTCGACTCTATCTCACTTCGAGTCCTTATCCACTAGCTGAACACACTAACACCATTTCAACATCAGTACTTAATTAGGATCACAACCATCAAAAGTAAGAATTTCATCAACAAATGTTTTTTTTATCATTTGCAGTAGTTATCTATCTAGACCAATATCACCAAATTACAAATGAAAATTCATACAAAAATTTCAAAATTCATTAGGATCTAAACCAGCTTCCTAAAAAATGCAACGTATAAAATATAAACATTTATCTATCAAGGATTCAAGATGCCAAACACACACAAGAATATGAAAAAAACGCAGATTGAGAAATACTTGGATGTGGGCAGGCTTTTGCAGTGATCGGTGCTGCAAGAGAGGGCGCACTTGTGCAGCCAAGAGTATATATCGACGAAACAAAACGGATCCCAAAAGCACCTTGACGTGAATCCGACTCAGTATCAATTTCAAAAGGGGCAGCAACCCTGTATTCCCATCTCGTCCGATAAATCAAGATGGGTTGACACCGTATACTACACTTTTCTTCCGTAATTTACTACCCAAAATAAACCTAGATATGCGAAACAGTGATTTTTTAGCACAAATAATGACCATGGTTTCATATAGATGCTCGGTTCTTCACTACGATTCTAGAAAACATTACTCACCTTGTTTTTCTTTTCCGCTTCAGATTATCGATGAATGTAGAAGGTTTTTTTGTTGGGGTTCGTTCGCCGTTGTCGAGTTTGGGATTTGTGGGAGCGGTTTGAAACCCTCAGCTATGCTGCGAATTTGGCAAGGAGATATTAACATAAAATTCTACTGCAGTTATTTCAAATCTCGGTTATATTAAAATCTCTTTTTTTTTGGTATTTTTAGATATGTAGATATATTAATTAATAAACATTGAAAAGGTTAATAATGTAACACTGCCTTATATCAAAATTTGGGAAAAATATAGGTAGTACATGTAATTGTACTCTTACAAATGCTCGATCCATGATTCCCCCTAATGTTTTTATGATTAAATTAAGAATTAATTTTTATATTTATCAAATCAAAATATTAAATATTTCGTGCATTTCACATAGCAATTCTAGTTCATATAAGTGTTCTTGTCAAATGTATTTTTTATCGAAATACTTTTTATAATAATGAAAAAAATAAATGGTGTATCTCATAGTAAATGGTGAAAAGGTGAAAAGGAAAAATTACCACCGGGCAAATTGCAACCCGATACTGTTTCACTTTAAGAAATAGCTGCCCAGTTTCAGGGGCGGACCCACTCAAAGACGAGAGTGTGGGCCTTCGCCCCCCCCCCCCCCCCCCCCCCCCTGAAATTTTAAATAATTATGTACATATATACTCAGTCTATGTATGTATATTACATGTGTCTCGCTTTAGGCCAACATAGGCCCACCCTGAATTAAAAAAAAAAACTGTTAGAACAGCCCATTAAATATTAGTACTGTAATATAATATTCAACATGTAAAAATAATTAATTAAATAATAAAGTGAGTGGAATTGTTAAGTTTTTATTTACAATTTAGGTTAACAAAATCTTACTGTATAATTTATTTTAAATGCCATAAATTAAATGAAAAATGACACCTTAAACAAAAAAATCTAAAATTTTATATTTTTTTGATAAATTTATTTTGTATATTTAAATCAATTATAATATTTTGATTAATTTAGAACAACTCTAAAAATATTTTTTCTGCACATTTTTTTTCTTTATTGCTATCAAGTAGTATTTTTTAATATAAGTGTTCATATAAGTGTTCTTGTCAAATGTATTTTTTATCGAAATACTTTTTATAATAATGAAAAAAATAAATGGTGTATCTCATAGTAAATGGTGAAAAGGTGAAAAGGAAAAATTACCACTGGGCAAATTGCAACCCGATACTGTTTCACTTTAAGAAATAGCTGCCCAGTTTCAGGGGCGGACCCACTCAAGGACGAGAGTGTGGGCCTTCGCCCCCCCCCCTGAAATTTTAAATAATTATGTACATATATACTCAGTCTATGTATGTATATTACATGTGTCTCGCTTTAGGCCAACATAGGCCCACCCTGAATTAAAAAAAAAAACTGTTAGAACAGCCCATTAAATATTAGTACTGTAATATAATATTCAACATGTAAAAATAATTAATTAAATAATAAAGTGAGTGGAATTGTTAAGTTTTTATTTACAATTTAGGTTAACAAAATCTTACTGTATAATTTATTTTAAATGCCATAAATTAAATGAAAAATGACACCTTAAACAAAAAAATCTAAAATTTTATATTTTTTTGATAAATTTATTTTGTATATTTAAATCAATTATAATATTTTGATTAATTTAGAACAACTCTAAAAATATTTTTTCTGCACATTTTTTTTCTTTATTGCTATCAAGTAGTATTTTTTAATATAAAATAATATTTTGATTAATATGTAATTTGAATTATGAATATTTTGTGTTTTTGTTTAATAATTTATTTTAAAAAAGGCATTTTACAAAAATGGCATATAATTACCCCACTATTTCACTACTACTCCTCCTATTACGTTATCTACATAAGTTAATAAGTATGGCAATATCTACAAATTTATGCTATTTTTATAATTTTGAGAATAGTAGTCATTATCCTAATAACAAAAAAAAAAAATCAAATTTAACTAAAGAAATTTGGCCCCCTTCAACTCACCGGCTGGGTCCGCCCCTGCCCAGTTTCCACAATAAAAATGCACTACACATACACAGTTGACAATAGAAAAACAAGATAAAAAAATGAATGAATTGGTAATAAGATTCACAATACAGTCAAATGGTATGTGTATATCAACCAAAATAAAGGCACTGTACAACTAAAACCCAGCAAAGAACAAGCTCATAATAATTTTGTACAGCGAAAGAGAAATCAGCCCAAAAGCGTCGGATCAAGGATAACGTTTCCAGGAGTTGTCGTCTCTGTTGTTCCTAAACGCACAGCATCCGACCGAGTATACAATGATGAGGAAGACTAGGAACACAATGTTGATTACAGCCACCCTCTTCCAGTCACTCTTCACGTTATCTAGCAGGCCCGCCTTGCACGAACCGCAGTTGTAGCACAATACGCTCGGCTCGTTGCTCCAAGTAGAGCAGTCCGGGTTCGTCATTGATGATGTCGGACTTTGGGTCCAGTTCGTAGGGCTCACGTATTCGAAGTTGCAGTCATTCGATGGCTTACAACAACCCGACTGTCGGAAAAAAAAAACGAACATCACGATTTGCCAATCAATCAACAAACGAACATCACGATTTGCCAATCAATAAACATCGAACAATACACGAATCAGAAAATAACTTATTTTCATTTTTTACATCATGATTGCCACTTGCCAGTAAGAACAAAACTTAGCTCCAACATTTTGGTAGAATGTGCAAATACTTTTGAGTTTGAAATTATTAAAAGTAAAAGTGGTTTTGAGGGATGTGATTCAGAAAGCAGGTAAGGTCAAAAGAATTTCACAAAAGTCACTTGTTGATTTGTGCAAAAAACCAAGCAGATACTCCTACTTCTTTGCCATCGACTTAAATAAAGTTATAAAAGGCTACCAACTTTCTCTAGCGCACACACTACAATATAAAAAAACACGATGCCAAAAGTCAAGAGATTTTCAAGAATAGCATCATTGAAAACACTACTATTAATCTACTCGTCCCATACTTGTTTGTATACAGTAGTTTTTTAAGTACAGTATAAGACTACGTGATACTTTACACAATAAAAAAACTCTAAACAAAACAAGATCTCAAAGCAAATGAGTACAAAAAGGGTAGGGGACCAATCCCATATCTAAAAACATACCAAATTAAAGCAAGATCAAAAACAGATATTCATCATATGAATATACTACTACGATATACCTGAAGCGCGGAAAGATGTGTTCTGTAAAAATCCTGAGCAGGGGTAGAGGCGGCATCAAGCATCCTCTGACAAATCTGGCTTTCAGCCAAACAGCTACTGATCCTTCCCCAATGTCGGTTAACCCTATTCCGCAGCCAATTGGAATAATCGCCGAGCCGGTACTCCTTGTAGCCTCGCTCGGAGATCGCCTCGCCGGCGCCTCTGTTGGTCACCACAAAGGCGAAGATCGTGAAGCAAAACAAGACGACAATCAAGAGGAACATGACCAATAGGTAAACCCACAGGATCCACGAGACCCTGCAGCAAGAGCCGATCAGACCGGCCACGGAGATTACGAGGATGAAAACCCCGAGAGCGATCACGGGCTTGTCGAGGAAACGCTCGCACTCGGTGTTGGCCTGTTTCGACAGCCATAACCCGCCGCCGACGATCGGGATTGAGAGAAGCAGGGTCACGATGTTTAGGAATCCGACTAGATTGTTACTGCACCGCACCATTTTCAAATCGGAAATAATTTGATTTGGGTATTGCTACTACATAAATTCAGAGAAATCGAGGGCTCTCAGTTTCTGAGAAATGACAAGTGTGACAATGGAAGGAGGAGAAAATGTCGAATAGGAAACACGCGTTGGGCGAGCGTCACTTGTAGTGACGTGTACAACACAAAATGGCAAATTATGCCATTGCTACTCTTTTTTAATATTTAATCATTTCATTTTTCAATCTATTTTTTTTTTCTTTTTTTCTTCTCTATTTTTCTTTTTCTTTCTTTCATCTTTTCTTTTCGGTTGGATTTACCCGTTTTCTCTTGCACAACCACACAAAATCGTCTTCTCTCATAAGGGCGGTGTTCGACGGCGATTAATCGCGGCAAACGGCGAAGTCAATTTCCTGTTCGACGGTGGCGTAGGCGATCTCCTTTCGTTCACTTTCTCCGTGACGGCCAATTCGGTCGCGTACAATCGGTGACTGCGGCTTTCGACGGCGATATCTTCTTCGTTCACGAGCCGTGAGGTGTAATTCCTACGTAATTCTGGCCTTCCTTTTGTTGGTATCAACTGATACTAACCTAGTTGGGTAGATGATAGAAGAAGAACGATAAATTAAAAGATAAAGGATACCTTGTGGAAGTCCCAAAACCTCTTATTTTAATCCGTAGAATGATTTAAATTAAGACCTAAATCTCACTACGCAATTCAAACAGCAACTCGGGGATAAGGAAGACACACGTACGAAGGGAGGTCGCTTCGTTGATTCGTCGGTTGAATTCTTTGGATTAGTCCGGTAGAATTCGAACCCAATAGAAAATTTTATTAAAACTCACAAAACGTAATTTTATTCATCAATTTATAATTGTTCCTCTAAAACAATGTCTAGTAGAGCCTTTATATAGGCAAACCAAAAACGTAAGGAAAGAAGGAAAGAAAACAATGAAACACGCTGAAATCTAAAATCCACCCACTTTTGGGACCTGTCGGCCGACAGGATATGGTGTCGCCAACTCGAAACTCGGGTTCTGCCACGTGTTCAACCTCGGATTCGCCAGAATATGGATTTTGGCCACTTTGTCGGCCGACACCAAGGCAAAACCTCGACCGACTCCTCGTCTTCGTCTCGACGCACGCTCGACCCTCTTCCCGGCCTGAATTCGAACTTCATCGTCTTTTGCAGGACCTTGGGTTGCATCATTCCCCTCCTCTTCAAGAGGATTTGTCCTCAAATCCAAGCTTATGCCAGGCTCGAACACTACTCTCACGAACTTTGTAACGCCCTGATTTTTTTAACATTTAAAAATAATATTTTATTTTGAAAATAAAAGAATTTTCTTCACGAGGGCGTTACTCAAATACTATTAAACGTAAAATAAGAAAAACATTTAATTAAAAATATAATTTTTCAGCGGAAACATAAAAGAAATATTTAAACTTTATTATATATCATTCCATCTCCACGTTCCTCGTCTTGTCCGATCATCTCGTTCATGCATGTGGTAAAAACATGTTGAATTTGGAGTGAGCTCAACGGACTGAACTTACCTCAATGTTATGATCACATTATAATTACGCAGCATATAGTCATCAATGTAAATTCACATAAGTACACATATACATCAATTCACATATGCATCACTTCAATTAAGTTTTATTTTACATTTTAATTTATTAATTTCTTTATACCCATGACCGTCGTCATGCCTCCTCCCAAAGACCCTCGTCAATGAGCCTCTATCCGAAGACCGAAGTCAAACATATTTAATGAAAGTTAACGTCCTCCTCTTGAACGTAACCTCATATATAATTTTCAATTAATACCCCATGATCGTCGTCATGGCTCCTCCCAAAGACCGTCGTCAATGAGCCTCTATCCGAAGATCGAAGCCTAATGATAAGTCGTTTTTATAGCGGCGAAATCAATTAAATTTATGTCGAACTAATTGCCGAAGCAATTCGCCCGAGTCGGTCTCGAGGAACACTACTATTGGCGAGTACAAGTGTTTAATTATTTGCAACGAGAATAAGAAAATGAAATAGCATAATGCATTGGTTGATTTTGATTTTGATTAAGAACTAAAATTTAACTAATTAAATAGAAAGCAAGCAATTAAAAAGGTTTAAGCCGATGATTAGAAAAACTAGGATTTCGGGATTCACAAATCTCTACTTCGAGTTCAAATTCAAATTCATCAAGTTACATTAACACGCCCGTTTCCGGTTGACACTAGTGTAGTTCAATTAATCCTAATCATATATTCGCATAAAAGCCTAATACATGTTTGTGAAATTCAAATAAACATTTAATCGAACACCTTGATATCGAACGTAGATCCAAACCCTAAGACAAGAGTTGTTTCACCCTAATCCTAGATAAGTATTTAGCTACTCATATTAATTCTTGAAATCGAACATGCTAACGTGGAAGAATTCATGAATACAAAAATAAGATAAAAACACGAAATATTCAAGCAATTTAACAATAACACAAAAGAACGAAAAGAAAAGCTTACTAGATTAATAATTGAAAACGAGCATCTATCGAAAGCTATCCCCGATTTTTGCCGAGAGTCGAAAAGCAATAAAGATCCAAAACGAATGTTCAAAAACCTAGGGAACGGAGTCTACCAATCTGAAAAACGTGCGTAAAAGAAAGTGTCTTCGGAATAGGAAAAAACTATATTCTTATACAAAACGAGTCGGTCAAACGCGGGTCAAACAACATAAAAACGGGGGCCAAGCGGCCGCTTGGGGGGTCAAGCGGCCGCCTGCCCTGTCTTCCAGAAATTCTGATCAGCACAGCGAGGCGGCCGCCTGGGGGGTCAGGCGGCCGCGCGGGGGTTCCTCCAACCAGTTCTGCCAAGGGCACCAGGCGGCCGCTTGGGGGGTCAAGCGGCCGCTTGCCTGGTGGTCAGCTGGGTCCTTGGCTCGTCTTCACGTCTACTCGGCTCGTCGTCACGGAAAGTCTTCAAATGTCGCTTCTAACACCATCTAAGCCCTGCACACTACACAAACACGTCAAACGCACCAAACTAAAAGGAAAACACACGACATGACACAAAAAAATGCAAGACGACACAAGAAAAACATACGGAAAATCACACAAAAACTAGTACATCAACTCCCCCACACTTAAACTTTTGCTAGTCCCTAGCAAAATCCAAGAGTAGAGCAAAACATAAAACCAAAGCAAAGAATACAAGGAACACAACGAGCCAATCACCTATTCAACCTCCTAAATGTTGGAAATCGATATCCCGGGCCATTAAAAATGCGGAAAATAATAGCCCTAACGAAATCCTCGATCGCCGGAGAACAACCGCGAACCGCCGCGTGAGCTGGGGCACGACCGAATGCCTAGCGAGGTCCTAGGACCGCGTGCGCCAGCCGAGCCCCCACGAGGGGCTCGCGATCGTCTACGGACGATCGCTGGGGATGCACGAGGCATCCCCGGGGCTGCTCGTAGCAGCCCCGCAGCGGGTCGCGTGACCCGCTGCTCGCGAGGGCATCGCCCTCGCACGACCGCTGCGGGCGAACCCGTAGCTCATGCGAGGCGGCTACGGGTGACCCCGCAGCAGCCCGCGATCGATCCTCGTGATCAATCGCATCCCTCGACTCCAGCCGAGGGCTCCTCGCGCCACGCGCCTCCGACGAGGGTGGCCGGGATCCGCCGCGACGCCAGCCCGCGGCATCCCGGCGATCGACGAGAGTCGATCATGAGTCCCCGGCGTCCAGCCGGGGCTCGTCCCTCGTCGCGCGTTCCCGGCGGTCGAACCCTAGGGTTCGACCGTCCTTTCTCGATCCTCGCCGGGGATCTCGAATCCCCGTCCCCGAGGTTCGTCGTTTTCCCGGATCGTGCGTTCATGTATATGTCACAATTAATTCATACATAAATCATAGAAGAGGGTTTATGATTTTACCTTTGATTCGTTGTGCGGAGAAACGAAATCGAATTGAAGACCTTACGACCTTCCCACGTATTCCTTGCACTAGCTTGAACGTCGGGTGGGCGACGATCCTCCAAGCTTATGGATCTCCTTCAACTCTCTAGAACTATCAACTATTGATATTCTTGTCTTGTTCTTTTGTGAAGGCCATGTAGTGCTTTTATAGGCTACGTAGGGGATCTAAAGGAGGTGGAATATTGGGCTTCCAATATTAATGATTAAATTGAGTCCATCCCAAATCTATTAATTCCATTAATATTAATTAATTTATTTTCCACTATATAAATTAATTGCACTCCCAATATTAAACCATATTATATCAAATAATATTTCTCCGGTAGTATTATTTATTCCGTGTATTTAAGATTTAAATATCCATGAATAAAATTAATTTATTGCTAATTAATTTATTCATCTCTTATATCCGAGAATAGTACCATTCAACCTTAATTATTGTGCGGAACAAATCCACTCATGAGGTTTACACAAGAATTCCTTATGAACTCATCTCGGGGATATTATCAACCCTTCCGGGATACACTTTCCCGTCAAGTATTCACGGCATGCCATATATAAAATATAGTGACCCAATTTTACCGGTAATTAACCCAATAATTAAATCGGTTAATTTCTTTGGAAAATCAAAGTCACTTATATTAAATATACACACCCGCAATAGTATCGAGGATTAAGAATAAAATACTCTGAGACTTAAATCAATTATCAACGGCAATCCTAATTGATAAATCTCAAGCGATCCGCCCAATACACCAAGTGTACAAGTGTGATAAAATAATTATGACAAATTATTTTCTCTCTCACACAACGACTATACCGATTGATTGGTCCGTGTCCATCTAGGTCGTGAGCAACCGTTCGATTAAATACGAGCAACCGATAGTATGATCTTCTGTGTGACGTCGCACACCATACTAACTACAACGTATAGAATCCAGAACTGTATTTTGCATATATTTAATTAATAATAATTAAATGCAAACAATTGTTTATTAATTAAATAGATTAAATGCTATGACCGGGAGTTTACCGATACTTAAATCTAGACATTAAGTACACAACTCCAACACTAAAATCATAAACAAGTTTCCGGTGCTTCCAAAACAATCCTAGTGAATAGCCTCGACCCCAAATACGTAGCACAAAGACAATCAAGCGAGTTTCAATACAAGTGACCAATCCGAAGTCCCTCACAAAGATTCACTCTCTTCTTTTACACTCGAAGAATATAAGGTTCACTCAAAAGTGTGCACAAGAGAAGGATATATAATCAATGTAAACTTGTGCACTCAAAGAAAAGCGGGCATATAAGGAAAATTAAAGAGCTTCAAGTAATATCATATGCACCTAAGAACAAAAACTAAACACGTTACTCAATTGTGCTCTTCACAAATCAAGGTCTACCATCTCAAGAATCATGGGCGATCGATAAATAGGGTGTAACGGGGCTAGGCTTAGGGTATTCGGGATAATTTGGGAAAAGTGGACTAACCATCAAGCACGCGTCATCACTACCAAACCTCCTTTATTTCAACCACAACTCCCGACAACTCCAATAAAACATCAAGAACACATCCAAGCCAAAAACCAATGTCCAAGCGAGTCATACTAACTTTATTAAACTACTACACTATACTCTTTTTTTGGAGACTTATAACACGTCTCAATTTTTCTCTCTTTTTTTTTGGAGACTACTAGTACGTCTCATTTTCTATATTTTTTTTGGAGACTTATAACATGTCTTGATTATTACAAAAGAAAGCAAATTGCAACACTACTCAAGACCCTTCATTAATTAAGCACACCCCAACAAATACAACACTCCCTCCTCAACGTTTAGGACAAGAAAGAAAGGATAAATGTAGGCTCAACGGGGCTATCTAGGGTGTCCCACGACGGGCTCAAGGACAAAAGTAAAGCGGCTCGAATGGCTAACCTAATCGATCAATTCCCAATCATTTCAAAATCAAGCAAGTTATGATTATCAAGTCTCAAACACAACTGAATCACGACCTAGTTATTCTAGTTCATACGGGCGCACACAATATAGGATAAGAAAGAAAAAGAAGCTCAAATAGACAACGAAGTATTACGCACATAGAAGAAAGCTAGATAGGCTCAAAATCTCACAAGGGTAATTGGACAAGGAGAAGTCAACAAGCATATAACTCACCATCACATCAAAGTGACCACACACGGGGTCTAAGCTACTCACATCCAAATAAAAGCACCAAGGATTTATCCATAATTTCAAGAAACGTCATAAAGCAATTGGCAAGAACAAATCAACACACAAAACAAGACACAACATAAGCGACGTTTGAAGACTAATATAGCCCCAACAAACCTCCCGAAACAACGGGTTACCCTAAGAACATGCAAAGCTACCCCTCACACTTGAAGTACACATTGTCCTCAATGTAAAACACATAAGCAAGCAAATCCCAAGCAAGGAAATACAAAACATGTCCAAACGAAAAATAACAAACCAAAGAAAAATAATACACATAACAAGCATAAAAAGAAGAAGGGTAAGAAGGTGCAAACAGTGGTGTCGACTCCTTCGGTCTTCTCGATCCAGCCCGTATGAAATCGTGGGAAGGCCCCCACGTGGCGCTCATTTCGGGAACCAAAAGAGCAGCACGGTCCGTGGATTAGCCTCTACGTGGCGCTCATTTATAGTCGAAAGCTCGACCTTTTCTTTCTTCATCCAAGGTGCATTTAATCCATGTAGACATACTTCCATTGTTTCGATAATCCCTTGATCCCTAATTTTGGTGGAGGTGATTCTTTTTCTCCATCGCTCTCGAGTACCTCAATCACCCCCATGTTGGAATTCGATATCCCGGGCTATGAAAATTTGTGGAAAACAATAACCCGAACGAAAACCTTCGCCGGAGATAACACGAACACCACCGCACGCGCCGGAGTCCGACCGAGTACACGACGTACCCGAAGGCACGCCGCTGCCCCAGCCGAGCCCCCGCGAGCGGGGCTCCATGCGATCGAACACCGATCGCATCGTGAGATCGGTCGGGGCTGCCCAGCAGCCCCCGCGGCGAGTCCGGAGACTCGCCGCCGCTTGGAGGCCCCCGCCATCACGGTGGGGAGGAGTGCGGCACCAGCCCGCGCTCCAGCGATCGATCATCGTGATCGATCGCACGCCCTTGGCCCAGCCGAGGCGTCGCCTCCTCGCGACCTCGAAACCCTAGACGAGCGTCGGCGGTCCGGCGGTTCACACCGCCACCGCCCGTTCGACCTTCGTTTCTTGGTTCAATCTTCGGATTTTTGTTCTACGGCATTTTCAATAAATAATCGAATAAAATCATAAAGGGTGTTTACGATTTTATACCTTCGATTCGTTGTTCGGAGAAACGAGATCAAGATGACCTTTGAATCTTCTCACGTATTCCTTGCACTCGTTCGATCGTCGGGTGGGCGACGATCCTCCGAACTCTATGGATCTCCTTCACGAACTCTCTAGAATATAAAGTGTGATAATCTTGTCTTATGATTTGTGAAGACCATGTAGTGCTTTTATAGGCTACGTAGGGGATCTAAAGAAGGTGGAATATTGGGCTCCCAATATTAATGATTAAATTGAGCCCAAGCCCAAATCTATTAATCCATAAATATTAATTAATTTATTTTCCACTATATAAATTAATTGCACTCCCAATATTAAACCATATTATATCCAATAATATTCTCTCCGGTATTATTATGTATTCCGTGTATTTAAGATCTAAATATTTATGAATAAAATTTATTTATTGCTTAATAAATTTATTCATCTCTTATATCCGAGAATAGTACCACTCAACTTTATTATTATGCAGGAACAAATCCACTCGCGAGGTTTACATAATAAATCCTTATGAGCTCATCTCGGGGATATTATCAACCCTTACGGGATACACTTTTTCGTCAAGTATTCACGGCATGTCATATATAAAATATAGTGACCCAACTTTACCGGTAATTGCCCCAATAATTAAACCGGACAATTCCTTTGGAAAATCAAAGCCACTTATACTAAATATACACACCCGCAATAGTATCGGGGATTGAGAATAAAATACTCTGAGACTTGAATCAATTATCACAGGCAATCCTAATTGATAAATCTCAAACGATCCGCCCAATACACCAAGTGTACAAGTATGATAAAATAATCAAGACCGATTATTTTCTCCCTCATACAACGACTATACCGATGGTTTGGTCCGTGTCCATCTAGGTCGTGAGCAACTGTTCGATTAAATACGAGTAACCGATAATATGATCTTCCGTGTGACGACGCACACCATACTAACTACAACGTATATAATCTAGGACTATAATTTGCATATATTTAATTAACAATAATTAAAAGCAAATGAATGTTTATTTATAATAGATAAATGACAGTGTAAAAGGAGTTCAGAATACTCAAATCTAGACATTAAGTATACTACTCCGAAATTAAATTCTTTCTAAAATTCGGTACATAAAGACAATTTTGTAAAACTAAAATCCTATCACTACTAAAGCGTAAGTGAACGTCTCCCACTGCAACAGCCGCCACCTTCGCGGCATTGCCCATGTAGACCACGATCTCTCCCTCTCTAAGTCTCCGGGTTTCCTGAAACCCCTGCAATGAATTGCAGACATGGTCAGTGGCACCTGTATCTACACACCAGGTGCTGGTAGATATCACCGCTGACAATGTTTCAGTGACTAAGGAAAATTTCGTACCTTTGATGAGAGGATAATCAGACCTCCAGTGCCCAAACTGCTTGCATTGAAAGCATCTGCCTAAAGGCTTGCTTCTCCCAATCCGTGGTTTGAAACCACTAGGCTTCTTTGCGCGCTTTTCCTTTAGCCTCGCCACAAGAGCTTGTGATGTCCTTAACTTACGCACAAACTCCGTTCTCGCTGAATCCTTTTTTAGAGACTCGTTGAGAGGAAATTCAGTGAGTATGTTAATCACCTCTTGCCCGGCTTCCACACTATGTCTCAACATCGCCCTGAGGTCATTCTTAATGTCCTCATCAGTTGGGACAACAGTGGATTCGGAAGGCTCAACAGTTTGAACAATGTCCAGATTTCGTTCCCAATCATTACTATATGGAACCGGTGAGTTTTCATCCTTAAGTATATCACAAAGTGGGGTCACAGTCATTCTTAACCTATAAGCACATAAAACAAACAAACAATTTAATACCGATATTATCTCCCTCAAATAATATCATTAAATCACTAATCACATCTAAAATCCCATCAGGTAAGGCAAGCCACGTGGTGTGGACGTTTACCCACCCAAATGATTTCGCAATTAGATTTGCTTTGGTCATACATCACTTATAGCGTAACCTCGTGGGGAGGAATACTATAATGCGTATCTAAGTGTAAACCAATACTCAGTACTAAAGTAAATCGTTTAGAATTGCTACATTACCGCAAGCCACGTGGTGTGGACATTTACGACAACTTCACAACTCTTCACAATTCTTTATAACTGTCTACATCAATTAATCCAAAATCCGTTAGTATAGCAAGCCACGTGGTGTGGACGTTTACTACACCAAGAGACTTTTATAATTGACTCCCAATTACTTGATCCATTCAATCTTGTAAATCAAGACGCGGAGAATCATAAGTGAAACTCGAAGTTTCTTACCAGTGATTCACCATGCGAACAACCCTATCTCTCATAAATGAGGGAGCCGAGCAGAAAATCGATCCACCTTCAAAAGAATGGTACGAAGGTCTCTAATTTGTGTCCTCTACATGACCAAGTGGCTTTGGCTCCATTCACTCCCCGGGGTGAGAATGAGTCGACTTGAAATCAGCTTTAGAAAGACAAATTAGGCATTGTTTGATAAACTTAATCAATGTTTCTCGTAAGAGGAATTACAAGAACTCTCCTCCAATCACTTATCTATATAAACTTCAAAAGTTTATAAAAGTCACCAAGAGAGCAGCAATGGAGACCATGGGAATGTTTCCATTCCCTCTCCCACTTAGCTTTTTACAACAAGGGATACGCTATCTAGTGCATAAAGTAAACACATATAGCATGCATGCATGTAATAAAGCACATAGTATTATCACATAATCAAAATAATACTAGAATATTATTTTTCCGACTATTATGGCTTTATCACATCTCCGCACGCATCTTGTAGTCTTCAGTCTTCGCTTCTTGAATGCTCCTTGTGACGAGAATATTAATTTCCAATATTTAAATCTATTTATTTTTAATTAATCCAAAAGTTACTTAATTCGAAAATTAAGTCAATTGAATATATCAAAAATAAAATTAAATATTATTAATATTTTTTATTTATTTTTATTTTTCTTTCTAATTCTATTAAATCTTTAGAATTCCATCCAAGTCAAACTCTGAATATTCTAGAAGACTTCTATAATAGAATAAGGAAATAAAATAAATTAGGATTCTTCTACTTTCCATAATTAATTAATTTCCATCCATGAAAATTCCCAAGAATAGGAATAATCAAATAGGAAATAAATTAATTCCAATTTAATTCTTTTCCTATTCCATGAGAGTTCCTAAAAATAAGAACACTCAAAATAGGAAAACCGAATCAAATAGGAAAGTAGGATCTTGGTAGGAGTAGCATGGGTTGGGAGACCCCAAACCACCCCACCATGATCGACCGGCCGGCTAGGGTTTACCGCCGCTGCCGCCCAGCCCATGCGCCACCACCACTGGTGGCCGGCGTGGCCGGAACTCCCGCGGACAGCCCCCTATCGGCCGTGGGTCGATCGATCCTCATGGGATCGATCATGGGGATTGATCGATCCCCGGTCCTTCGTCTTCTCGTCACTTCGTCTTCTCCGGCGGTCATTTCGGCATCGATCCAACGTAAATAAATTACAATAATTTAAATTACAATTCCGGTATCGATTCTATACATGAAATCGACCCTATACAATTTCCGGAAAACGAAGAACAATAATAATAAACCTAAATTCGGTCAACCCCCGAATTTTTACTATTACAAGCATTCACCACCAAAAACGAATCTCGACATGTCCGAGAATTTAATAAAACCAACAATCATGACAAAATAAATTAACGAATAATTAATCAAGCCATAATAGTCGGAAACCCTGCAAGGTAGAACAATTTTATCGAAAATTCCGCGAACGTAAACCACGCTCTGATAGCAATTGTTGGAATTCGATATCCCGGGCTATTAAAATTTGCGGAAAACAATAACCCAAACGAAAACCTTCGCCGGAGATCACACGAACACCACCGCACGCGCCGGAGTCCGACCGAGTACACGACGTACCCGAAGGCACGCCGCTGCCCCAGCCGAGCCCCCGCGAACGGGGCTCCATGCGATCGAACACCGATCGCATCGTGAGATTGGTCGGGGCTGCCCAGCAGCCCCCGCGGCGAGTCCGGCGACTCGCCGCCGCCTGGAGGCCCCCGCCATCACGGTGGGGAGGAGCGCGGCACCAGCCCGCGCTCCAGCGATCGATCATCGTGATCGATCGCACGCCCTCGGCCCAGCCGAGGCGTCGCCTCCTCGCGACCTCGAAACCCTAGACGAGCGCCGGCGGTCCGGCGGTTCACACCGCCACCGCCCGTTCGACCTTCGTTTCTTGGTTCGATCTTCGGATCTTTGTTCTACGGTATTTTCAATAAATAATCGAATAAAATCATAAAGGGTGTTTACAATTTTATACCTTCGATTCGTTGTTCGGAGAAACGAGATCAAGATGACCTTTGAATCTTCCCACGTATTCCTTGCACTCGTTCGAACGTCGGGTGGGCGACGATCCTCCGAACTATATGGATCTCCTTCACGAACTCTCTAAAATATCAAGTGTGATAATCTTGTCTTATGATTTTTGAAGACCATGTAGTGCTTTTATAGGCTACGTAGGGGATCTAAAGGAGGTGGAATATTGGGCTCCCAATATTAATGATTAAATTGAGCCCAAGCCCAAATCTATTAATCCATAAATATTAATTAATTTATTTTTCACTATATAAATTAATTGCACTCCCAATATTAAACCATATTATATCCAATAATATTCTCTCCGGTAGCATTATTTATTTCGTGTATTTAAGATCTAAATATCCATGAATAAAATTTATTTATTGCTTAATAAATTTATTCATCTCTTATATCCGAGAATAGTACCACTCAACTTTATTATTATGCGGGAACAAATCCACTCGCGAGGTTTACATAATAAATCTTTATGAGCTCATCTCGGGGATATTATCAACCTTTACGGGATACACTTTCTCGTCAAGTATTCACGGCATGTCATATATAAAATATAGTGACACAACTTTACCGGTAATTGCCCCAATAATTAAACCGGACAATTCCTTTGGAAAATCAAAGCCACTTATACTAAATATACACACCCGCAATAGTATCGGGGATTGAGAATAAAATACTCTGAGACTTGAATCAATTATCACAGGCAATCCTAATTGATAAATCTCAAACGATCCGCCCAATACACCAAGTGTACAAGTATGATAAAATAATCAAGACCGATTATTTTCTCCCTCATACAACGACTATACCGATGGCTTGGTCCGTGTCCATCTAGGTCGTGAGCAACTGTTCGATTAAATACGAGTAACCGATAGTATGATCTTCCGTGTGACGACGCACACCATACTAACTACAACGTATATAATCTAGGACTATAATTTGCATATATTTAATTAACAATAATTAAAAGCAAATGAATGTTTATTTATAATAGATAAATGACAGTGTACAAAGAGTTCAGAATACTCAAATCTAGACATTAAGTATACTACTCCAACACCCCACACTATCTTTTACATGCATCTCTTGGTTGGATTCAACGATGTGATATAAAACTATCGAGCTACTTTTCTGCAAGAACATCATCTCGGCCAAGAGATCAGTAGCTGATGCAACCCAAGAGCCGGGACGACGAAGAGAGCATCGAAATAGGAGTCGGGACGTGCCGAGAAGTTCGGGGAAGATTCTGGTGAGCTGTCGGACGACACTATAACCTGTCGGACGACAGAGAAGCCGAGGACGATATTCTGCGGAACACGAGGCTGAACACGAGCTGAAACCCGAACTGCGGGTTAGCTGTCGTCCGACAGCATTTCCTGTCGGCCGACAAGTCGATGTCGGACGACACTCCTACCCTGTCGGACGACATCTTCACAGAACGGGCAGCAGCGGCGTTTTGTAGGGTTTTTAATGTTTTAAGTCTTTTATTTCCTTTTCCTTTACGTTTTCGTTATGCCTATATAAAGGCTTTGTTTTTCATTAGTTAAGACAGATTACTTTTGATGAATAAAAACTATGTTTCGTGAGTTTTACTAAATCTCTCTCGGGTTCGAATTCTATCCCGATTATCCAAAAGAATTCAACCGACGAATCAGCGAGCCAGTCCAATCTCGTTTGTGTGTCTTCATCATCTCCGAATTATTGATTCAACGTCTCGTTGGGGTTTAGGGCTTTCGAACCTAAATCATTCCGTGGGTTAGGATCAAAGGTTTTGGGACTTCCGCAAGGTATCCTTTTATTTATCGTTTCCGTTCTTCGTTCTTCATCTCCTATCAATTCTATCCTAACGAGGTACGTATCATTTGGTATCAGAGCCCAGGTTTGGGTTCTTTATTTTTCGATTACGTAACCTCGTTTTCTTTTTCGTTTTTTTCTTATTTTCTTTTTCTTCTTCTTTTAAAAAAAAAAAAATTATTTTTTTTATTTTATTTTTATTTTCGAAAATTACTGTCATGAACAGTAATTTTTATTAAAAAAAAAAAAAAAAAAATTATTTTGTCCTCGATTATTCTTTTTATTGTTGTTCATTGTTCGTTCAACAATTTAGAGTTATTCTTAGTTTCGTGGATTTTGTTGGAGTTGAATTCGATCGTTGGATTGGGAGTGTTCGTTTCTTGAGAGAAAAAAAAAAAAAAAAAGTGAGAGGAATACGAGCGTGAGTGACTTACCATATTGAGTGATACACGAGAGTGGTGAGGATCTCTATTTTTTTCTAACACTGTTGCAGGTTGACGAGATGGATCGTACTCAAATTCAACTCATCGAGGATATGGTAGATAAGCGAATGGCAAAGGTTGTAGAGAAGGCGACTGCACGATTCGAAGCGGTGATTACGTCGAAGATGAAGGTGGTGAATGCACGACTTACCGCCTTAGAGGAGAAAGCTCATCGTGAAGATGCATGGAATCGGAGAGGTGGCGGCGGATACCGAGAAGTTCAGAGTGGCTACCATCGAGCCCGTGAGCTTAGTCGGGAGCGTCGTGATGAGAGGAGGTCCAGAGCTGAGCGTTGGGACTTCCGCCAAGCCCGTGATCTTAGTCGGGAGCGTCGTGAAGAGAGGAGGGCCAGAGCTGAACGTTTTGACGAGTGTTGGAGAAATATCGAGCGTAAGTTAGAGGAATGGGTACAATCGTCAATGAAGGCTGAGAAAGTGGCGACTGATGATGAAGGCAAGAAGCCAGAACCGAAGGCCGTGGTGGAGTCCGAAGACGAGCCGGTTGTGGTGAATTCCGAGGAAGATTCTACTTCGACGGAGTCCGAGGAGGCGGCTTCGGTAGAGGTCAAGGAGGAGGTTTCGATGGAGTCCGAGAAGGAGGCGTCGATGGATTCCGAGGAGGAGGTTTCGCTGGAGTCTGGGGTGGATGATATTCTAACCATTGAGGAGCAGCCGACGTTGGTGATGAAGGAGATGATTACCACTAACGTTTTGTTCTCTCTACACTCTTCTACTCCTTATGCTTTGCAGGAAATTCATGATGTCTTCTTTGGCAATAAGTCTCCTGGATTTCCACTACGTCGAGGGTGTGAGCTGCAGACGGACATTGTTCTGAACTTGTTCGTGAGAGTGGTGTTCGACCCCGGCATCGGCGTGGATTTGAGGACAAATCCTCTTGAAGAGGAGGGGAATGATGCAACCCAAGATCCGGGACGACGAAGAGAGCATCGAAATAGGAGTCGGGACGTGCCGAGAAGTTCGGGGAAGATTCTGGTGAGCTGTCGGACGACACTATAACCTGTCGGACGACAGAGAAGCCGAGGACGATATTCTGCGGAACACGAGGCTGAACACGAGCTGAAACCCGAACTGCGGGTTAGCTGTCGTCCGACAGCATTTCCTGTCGGCCGACAAGTCGATGTCGGACGACACTCCTACCCTGTCGGACGACATCTTCACAGAACGGGCAGCAGCGGCGTTTTGTAGGGTTTTTAATGTTTTAAGTCTTTTATTTCCTTTTCCTTTACGTTTTCGTTATGCCTATATAAAGGCTTTGTTTTTCATTAGTTAAGACAGATTACTTTTGATGAATAAAAACTATGTTTCGTGAGTTTTACTAAATCTCTCTCGGGTTCGAATTCTATCCCGATTATCCAAAAGAATTCAACCGACGAATCAGCGAGCCAGTCCAATCTCGTTTGTGTGTCTTCATCATCTCCGAATTATTGATTCAACGTCTCGTTGGGGTTTAGGGCTTTCGAACCTAAATCATTCCGTGGGTTAGGATCAAAGGTTTTGGGACTTCCGCAAGGTATCCTTTTATTTATCGTTTCCGTTCTTCGTTCTTCATCTCCTATCAATTCTATCCTAACGAGGTACTTATCAGTAGCATACATGTAAATATAATTTATAGCACATGGGGAAGAATCGGTAATCCCTACCTCAAATACCGTATCATCCTCTCTTCTTTCATTCACTCCCAAAACAAAATTAAATTTTAAAATACCTGGATCATGCGGCTTGGGTGGGTGATGATCACATATGACATTTGGCTCCTCAACAACCATAATATCGATCATGTCAAGTGAGGAACGAGGGTGTCCAGAGTTCTTATCCACCAAATCACTCGGAGAGGAAGAAGGTGATTCAGTCATACATTCATGCAACGGAAAAATATTCTCAACCTCCATCTCCTCGTCCCTCGTGTCATCGGTATTTGAGTTTTGAGACTCAAAAGCGATATCTAGCATCGATGAATCCTCTTCTAGTAAATGCACCCCCTCTTGATTGTCGACTACTATATTGATATTCAATGTCTCTTGCTCTAGTTCTATAGGGGGTGGAAGAGACAACTTGTATGGGTCTTCGTCTCGATGCGACACTTTTGGTGTAATCTCCTCTAACACGATACTCTCAATCATCTCTTCCTCATCATCTTCCTCTAAATTTAGTTCATTGTCGTACATATGCTCCACTTTGGCCTCGACCTCATTCGGTTCAACTTCATCATAGTCGTAGTCACTTTGGAGATTCTATTCCTCGTGTACCCACTCGCTTTGGTTGCACATCTTATCGATCATATCTCCTATGACCTTAGACCTTGCTTCCGCTTCGATATTCTCTGTCAATCTAACTTCATTCGCCTTTATTGATGCTTCTTTTGCTTTCATGACTCGTTCGGCCATCTGCATGAAATCCTGGAAAGTGTCCTCCAAAGATGGCTTATATGACGGCTTTGGTTGCATCGAATACGGTGGAGGGTATGCCAAATTTGCTTCAACATTTCTGGTCATCGCCACTTCATTCGCTTTGATCGACGTTTCATTTGATTTAATTATCTGGTTGGCCGTTTGCATGAAATCTTGAAAAACGTCATCTAATGATGGCTTGTATGGAGGCTCAGGTTGCATAGAATAATGTTGAGGGTACACCATATTCTGAGGAGACCATTGTTGTTGAGGCCATTGTTGGTGAGGTGGATAAAAATGACAACTCGATTGAGTATGACACTCCGGATTGTATGCCTGAGACTGAGAGCCAAAATGTGTTGTCGTGTCATATTGGGAAGGCTCGTAGTAAGTGCTCGTCTGAGGCCTTGTGAACTCCCACGCATTGTTGTTGTATGAATTCATCACTACTTAAACAAAAACTTGACAAAAACATAAAACGCACCGGTGGAAGAAATAATAATCACATCAAAAAAAAGAAAAAGAAAAAGAAAAAAAATGAAAGTTGCAAAAACTCAAACACTAATACTAATGCCTAAAGTGTTCCCCAGCAACGGCGCCAAATTGATAAGTCGTTTTTATAGCGGCGAAATCAATTAAATTTATGTCGAACTAATTGCCGAAGCAATTCGCCCGAGTCGGTCTCGAGGAACACTACTATTGGCAAGTACAAGTGTTTAATTATTTGCAACGAGAATAAGAAAATGAAATAGCATAATGCATTGGTTGATTTTGATTTTGATTAAGAACTAAAATTTAACTAATTAAATAGAAAGAAAGCAATTAAAAAGGTTTAAGCAGATGATTAGAAGAAACTAGGATTTCGGGATTCACAAATCTCTACTTCGAGTTCAAATTCACATTCATCAAGTTACATTGACACGCCCGTTTCCGGTTGGCACAAGTGTAGTTCAATTAATCCTAATCATATATTCGCATAAAAGCCTAATACATGTTTGTGAAATTCAAATAGACATTTAATCGAACACCTTGATATCGAACGTAGATCCAAATCCTAAGACAAGGGTTGTTTCACCCTAATCCTAGATAAGTATTTAGCTACTCATATTAATTCTTGAAATCGAACATGCTAACGTAGAAGAATTCATGAATACAAAAATAAGATAAAAACACGAAATATTCAAGCAATTTAACAATAACACAAAAGAACGAAAAGAAAAGTTTACTAGATTAATAATTGAAAACGAGCATCTATCGGAAGCTATCCCCGATTTTTGCCGAGAGTCGAAAAGCAATAAAGATCCAAAATGAATGTTCAAAAACCTAGGGAACGGAGTCTAACAATCTGAAAAACGTGCGTAAAATAAAGTGTCTTCGGAATAGGACAAAACCATATTCTTATACAAAACGAGTCGGTCAAACGCGGGTCAAACAACATAAAAACGGGGGCCAAGCGGCCGCTTGGGGGTCAAGCGGCCGCCTGCCCTGTCTTCCAGAGATTCTGATCAGCACAGCGAGGCGGCCGCCTGGGGGTCAGGAGGCCGCGTGGGGGTTCCTCCAACCAGTTCTGCCAAGGGCACCAGGCGGCCGCTTGGGGGGTCAGGCGGCCGCTTGCCTGGTGGTCAGCTGGGTCCTTGGCTCGTCTTCACATATACTCGGCTCGTCGTCACGGAAATGCCTCAAATGTCGCTTCTAACACCAACTAAGCCCTGCACACTACACAAACACGTCAAACGCACCAAACTAAAAGGAAAACACACGACATGACACACAAAAATGCAAGACGACACAAGAAAAACATACGAAAAATCACACAAAAACTAGTACATCATCTAACGGATTTAATAATTTATTTTCAATTCATATTTGTGCATATTATAAAGCACGGCGTGTACACCACAATGCCTCCTCCTCTTGCCACTGACCCTTCTGGATCACAGGTTTTATAATATTAATTTTCGACCCATGCGAGTATACATCGGTGCCTCAAATCTTGACACTGACCATTTTGGGTCACAAGTCTATAATTTCATAATTCCGTAACGTTCTCCTCTTAAACGTAATTTCATATGAATTTCATTAACATTCATGTATAATCATAATTAAACATATAGACAACACATAATTTCGTAAACATTCACATATAACACAAACACGTACTACTACAAAAAAAGCCTAAATATATATACACACATAACGATATATACACACATAACGATATATATACAATTTTTGTTTATTCACATGCATAGATATATATACACACATAACAATAATATAAATCATAAAAGAAAGGTAAGAAACTCATACCTCTTGAAGCGTGTGCGTTCTTAAATCGTTCACTTCTAAATTCAATTTCTCGTCTAAGTTCAAAAGTCAATCTAATGTCTTGATCTCGATTACTCGTTCTCTACACATACACATGTAAATACGTACACTAAATTATTATTCAATATATATAAATTAAATTAATTGTTTTCATATAGATAAACTACCGTATCACTCATATATATATTTATTTATATAATGCATGTATAAAGTTTGGCTCGTGATATTTACACCTCTTTAATTCTTTACACACCTTTTTTATTTTTTTTATATTTATAAAATGATATAATGTCTATATTAACCTTGTTCAAATATTACCGTCTTCATCAAAATACATAAATAAATAAATAAAAAGACATTCTCCCCCTTCTCCCGGTTCGCGTCGATGTTACTCCAACAACTCGGTGATGACGAGTTGAGGGCGTCGTCAAGACGTTTTTGCACAGAGCTTTTGCGCTTTATTGACAGTTTTCTGCCTCATTGTATGTCGACAAAGCCCTGAAATCGTTCAGGCCGAAGTACAAAACCCTACTATGAAATCGTTCGAGCCGAAGTACAAAACCCTACTTTGCTAACTTTTGGCGACGGAAGGCTTCACTCCTACTCGGCTAACTATCTTCTGAGGACACCATAAATTAGTGATGACAAATTCTTCCCTTAATCATCAAGGATAAGCATTTTTTAATTACAGTGCTATTTTGAAAATGTGATTCTCCAAAATAATCAAAATAATAATTCTACAATCTTTGTTGTTGCGATTTTTCATGAATGGTTTTTTATCAATAATTTGCTTTTCTTCTTTCTCAGATCTTTGATCAATTATTAGATTAAGAAACTCAATTCCTCCCAATTTCGATTTCAGATAACACGGTTGAGAAGAGAGGGTGTACTCAATAATAATAATTAGGACAATATAGATATTTTACAAATAACAAAAAATAAAATTAAATTAAAAAGGGTGTGCAAAGTAAGTATGGAGGTGTAAATATCCTCACCCATAAAGTTTCCAAATAGATTAAATGTGGATTGGGTTGAATTAAAAGGATTTATGTTGGTGAAAATGTTAAAAAAATACCATTATGCATATAGGGACACTGCTTTTCTACCATCTCATTTACAAAACATAGTTTTTGCCCAAATAAACCAAATTACCCTTCTCATCTCTTTAAATAGACTAACCCTAATCATTCAATCTCAATTTCTCTCTCCTCTGCAACCGCCGCCCCACCTAAAAAAAATATTCTCCTCTTTTCTCATCTCTTCTTCGGCAGTGAAAGGGTGGTGTCTCCCAGGATGGCACGACTCGTCTTCTCGCTCTCATCCCACCTGAATCTTCCCTCTTCGTCTTGGTTCTTCGTCTACCCAGGGTGAATGGTGGTCTTCCGAAGATGGAAACGACTGATCTATACAAAGTTTTTTTGGGGATTTTTATGTTTATATATAGATCTATACAAATTTATACAAGTGTATAAATATTAAATATATTGGTGTTCATTATTTTTATGATCTGTTTTTTTTTTCTTTTAATCTGTAAATTTAGATCTATATATGTGATTGTTTATTGAAATTGATTTTTATTTTTGTAATTTTTTTATCAGTATATATAAATATATGTGTAATTTTTTTATTTTTTTTATTTGAAATTCAAATTTAAAAATGTGTTAAAAATGATACAAACTAGAATTAAAAAAGTATATATATTGTCATTCGACAAACTTGAAGCATGTCGAATAGGATTCGACTTAGCGAATAGGATTTGAATTTCTGACTTATCGAATATTCATGTCGAATGAGATTTAACATGTCGAATATATGTTGAATGTGATTCGACATGTTGAATATATGTCGAATGGGATTCGACATGTCGAATATATGTCGAATGGGATTCGACATGTCGAATCTCAGATTCGATTTGTCGAATCCATGTCTAATGAAATTCGATATGTCGAATGTGAGTCGAATTTGAGATTCGATTTGTCGAATTCATGTTTGTTTAATCATGTTTGTTTAATCATGTTTGTCGAATTATGTTTGTAGAATTTTATGTTTGTCGAATTATGTTTGTCGAATCATGTTTGTCGAATTTGGAAGGGCAATTTCGGTAGATCACCACTTTTTAAGGTAGAAAAACATATTTTTATATGGTATGGCAAATAAGCATGTCCACTATCCACTTTATGGTACTTTTATTTTTCTCCCTTTATGTTGGCCCATTTAAATTAATTCGAGGTCTACGGGAATGAAACCCAAATTCTAAATCTCACTTCTCCTTCTTCACTTACAGAGGGCGGCTGCAGCGAGATATAACCGAGGCGGCGGGGTTCGTCTTCTCCGACGAAACTTTTGGTGGTGCACGGAGGACCTCCAAGGATCAAATGCGACGACGGCTCGTAGCTCCCCTGAAAGAGGCTGTGCTCCCTTGAAAGTGGCTGTTGTCAGCGGCTTAGTCTCGATCGAACCTGTTAGTGTAATATGTTATGCATTACACTGCCGCAGCGAGTCGCTAAGCATCGCGATGCAGTAGCATACTTACATGTTTTTCTCTTTCTTCACCTTGTATACTGTTATGTATCATGCACATGATGTATGATCTATTTTAGCATGTTGCATGCTTGACGCACTCAGTCAATACTTGAAGAGATTAAAGAATTGATGCAGTCATGGGTTCCAACACATGATGCACAAGGACTACACATCAGCAGCATAGGAATGATGCTGATGTTGCAGCAAGACTCAAGGTGCAAACGTTGCAGCAAGACTCAAGGTGCAACCATTGCAGCATGAAGATACTGGTGCAAGGAGGTGCAACAATGTTTCTGCTGGGATTCGATGTCCCGGGCTAACAAAATTATGCGGAACCGATAACCCGACCGAAACCCCGTCGCCGGAAACCACGAACGCGAACCATACGCGAAGCCGGGCTCGACAAGAGCATCACCGCGGGATGAACCCGCGGCTAAACCCTAGCCGAACCCCATCGCGGCAAGGGTTCGCGGTCGCCGTGCATGGCGATCGCCGGGGATGCGAGGAATCCCCGCGGGGCTGATCCGATCAGCTCCCGCCGGCGGTGAGTCCGGCGACTCACCGCCACCACCTCACGGGGTGGAGGGCCTCCAGTCGCGGCACCAGCCCGTTACTGCCCTCCGTGATCGAGCCCAACTCGATCGCGCGCTCCGGCTTCGGCCGGAGCTCTTCCCCGCGCGCACGCCGCCGTCGAAGGGGCGGGGATCCGCCACGGCACAAGCCCGTGGCATCCCCAGCGATCGACTGCCGTCGATCGCTCGCCCCGGCTTCCAGCCGGGGCTCCCTTCGTCGCGCGGTACCGGCGGTCGAACCCTAGGGTTCGGCCGCCCCTTGTTCGATCCCGACGGGGAACGCGTGATCCCTGTATCCCGGTCTCGACGCTTTCCCGGATCGTCCGTTCATGAATATATCACAATTAACGAACACAAATCATAAAAGGGGGTTTATGATTATTACCTCGATTCGTTGTACGGAGAAACGAATTAACGATGATGACCTTGCGATCTTCCTACGTATTCCTCGCACCTCGTTTGAACGTCGTGTGGGCGACGATCTATCGGACTCCTATGGATCTCCTTCACTCTCCAAGACTTTATGATTGGCGTAGGTTAAGTTGAGTTGTTAAAAGTGAAGAGCATGTAGTGCTTTTATAGGCTACGTAGGGGATCAAAAGGAGATGAATTATTGGGCTTCTAATATTGAAGATTAAATTGGGTCCAACCCAAATCCATTAATCCTTATCAATATTAATTTTATTTATTTTCCACTATATAAATAAAATTGCACTCCCAATATTTATCCATATTATATCAAATAATATTTCTCCGGTTAGTATTATTTATTCCGTGTATTTAAGATTTAAATATCCATGAATAAATTTATTTATTGCTCAATAAATAATATTTATCTCTTATATCCAAGACTTGTACCGTTCAACCTTTATTATTGTGCGGAACAAATCCACTCATGAGGTTTACACAATAATTCCTTATGAACTCATCTCGGGGATATTATCAACCCTTCCGGGATACACTTTCCCGTCAAGTATTCACGGCATGTCATATATAAAATATAGCGACCCAATTTTACCGGTAATTAACCCAATAATTAAATCGGTTAATTCCTTTGGAAAATCAAAGTCTCTAATATTAAATATACACACCCGCAATAATTTCAGGGATTAAGAATAAAATACTCTGAGATTTAAATTGATTATCCAAGGCAATCCTAATCAATAAATCTCAAGCGATCCGCCCAATACACTAGGTGTACAAGTGTGATAAAATAATTAAGATAAATTATTTTCTCTCTCACACAACGACTATACCGATGGATTGGTCCGTGTCCATCTAGGTCGTGAGCAACTGTTTGATTAAATACGAGTAACCGATAGTATGATCTTCTGTGCGCCCATGCACACCATACTAACTACAACGTATAAAATCCAGGACTATATACTGCATAATTAATTAATAATAATTAAATGCAAATAATTGTTTATTAATTAAATAGATTAAATGCTATGACCGGGAGTTTACCGATACTTAAATCTAGACATTAAGTACACAACTCTAACAATCTCCCACTTGTACTAAGGTCTAGTCATTTTCTCCAAACTCCCGACTCCCATACTCATCACGTGCTTAAGTTATACTTCCCAGAAGTATTATGTGAATGAGCAATCTAGGTTGCCGCTCTGATGTTATCTTGGTGACTACTGCGTCTTCTCCCTAGACGATGACTCGAATCAGGTGGTACTTGATCTATGTGTTACCATCATCTTTTGAACTTATGACTTCTTCCAGTTTACCATGCACCGCTATGTACATAGCCTTTGGTGAACCAAGAATCATATCCAAGTTCAGAGGTCATTCCGGAAACCTAACCAAAACTTCCGCTGCCTCTGAGGCTGCTATTCGGTTTATGATAGAGTCCGAGAAGCATCACGCTTATCACTCTTTCATCCTTAGGTTCCACCTCTTCTAAAAATGAACACATAGCCTGATATCGACTTACACTGGTCTTTCTCTGATTTTGGATCTGAGAAACTGTAATCTAAGAAGATTTCGTCTTGCTTAGTAATCCAGTACTTCCAAGCACTTCTTACAGCATTCGAATATCTCTTATCCAGATTACTTTGATATCCTCCCACTACGCTAATCGCATAGTTGATATCAGGTTCTTATTTTACAACATTGCATCTACAAAGCTCTCTACACTCGAAGTGTAGGTAACTGCTTTTTCTATATCTATCTCCTTCATGTGTTCAAGACACATACCTTTAGATAGACGCATTCTATTCTCGAAAGGCAATAACCTTTCTCAGAATTATGCATGTTTAAAACCAAACCATAATCGCATAAGATATCTTAAGAGAAGTACAAATGTTCTTATCTAGAGATCGAAAGATTCTAAGAACATGATCTAACTTCACCTTAATCTTATATCTTGATTCATTTAGACAACCTCTATTTTATGTCTGACAACACTTTTACATTGTTTCCAACGATGAAGTGTTATCTACACAAAATTCAGAGAAAACACCATCTTGTTTCCATTACGTCTCTAACACACCTCTCCTTGCCTAAGCTTGTACTTCTAAATGATATTGCCTCTTAACAATAATATTTATTGTTATCCAAGTAGGCACATTTAGATTGGCACTTACCCTTATGCAGAACTAGGGATCGATTTCATGTTTACTAGATCCAGAGTTCAAAACTCCTCCAGTCTTATGAACATCTCTGGTTGCTTAACAACCTCCCACTGCAATGGCGTTCCGGTGTATAACAGTAATAACTTTAGGTGCAGTTAGTGGTGTACTACTACTCGGTCAGGCTGGTTCTCAGTCTTTCCCTTTCCTCATTTTAAAGTACTTTGTCAGTTAGGGCATTGTAGTTCATCTAATAGTCTTCCTCTAAGAACCGGGCGAGGACACCCCTCTAGTTCGTAATACTATTGAACATACAATTACTTGTTCTTCTAGGACATTCTACAACCACATTGAATGTGCCGTTGTATCCAGAAATATCCATAGAACATAGGTAGTTCCGAACAAACTTGTCCTTTTACTATCAGAATTCCATTTCTTATTCCTGACACACCATGTCTACACATTAGTGTATGGTGTAGTCGTTTGAGACTTAATCTCAATCTTTGATTTATGCTATGTGTTATTCAGATAGGTGATAGCCTCCGCGAACAAGTCGCAGGCTTCCAATGGATATACTTTGAAGGATCCCCATAATGGCTTTGTGTCAAAAAACACTTCGCTTTTATGGCATATCAAGCATTCTAATCCATCTTTGAGTATTCTTTGAAAGAATGACTCGTACCTTTCTAATTACACATGTCACCGCATTAATCATAAATCATTCTCAACACTTGTCCGAATTCCATCCTTTATCCATAAAGGTTAACTCGGTTGTATCATCTTCCAAAATTTGATTCTTAGGTCGGGGGGTCCATTCCTCCAACTATAATTGATCAAATCAATTTCGACCTTTTTGAATCCTCTTTTGAATAGATACTACCAAGTTCAAGAATTCACAAGTATAATGATTGATAAGAAAATACATCTAATAAGTAAAACAAGTTATACATAACGGTTTGTTGCATCATGGTAGACTAAGGATTCATCATTCATATATTGCTATCTAATGTACCAGAATAGATAACACCATTATTTCTTATCTAAATCAATCAATGATTAAAGAAATAAATATCCATTCATTAATAAAGAAAGCCAGAACAAAAGTTCTTTTTCAAAATAAAGGGGTACATAAAGCAATGACTTTGAAATGAAATCCTAAAACAGATAAAAGTCTTCCACTGCAACCGCTGCTACCCCAATAGCTTCGCCCATGTAGACTCGAACTCTTCTTCTCTAAGTCGCCGGGTTTTCTGGAACCCCTGCATTTAAAACAATGCACATACCGTCAGTGGTTCCATATCTACACACCAGAATTCTGGTAGATAATACCGCTGACTATGTTTTTACGACTAAAGAAAAATTCGTACCTCTGAGAGGACATTCAGACTTCCAGTGTCCAGACTTGTTGCATCGGAAGCACTTGCCCCTTGGCTTACTAGCCCCCACTTGTGGTCCATTCCTCTTGGCACCACTGGGTTTCAAGGCTTGCTTCCTTTTCTTGCCCCTACCTCCAACAGCTTTCAAGCTTTTGGACTTGGTAGCTACAAGCGCTTGAGACTTGCCCTTCTTGTAGATCCCCTCTGCCGCCTTCAGTTCAGTCAGGAGTTGCGCAAGAGTATAAGATAGTTTACCCATATTATAGCTCATACGAAACTGCTCAAAACTAGGGGTCAGAGACTGGAGTATGATGTCGACTTGCGTCTCACCATCAATCATAGCTCCTAGGACCTCCAATTCATTCAACAGACTCATCATCTTGAGAACGTGCTCCTCAACGGGCGTTCCTTCAGACTGAGTAGTTGACATGAGGACTCTCATGGCTTCTTGCCTACCCGCACGGTCATGATGCCCAAACATCTCCTTGAGGTTAAATAACATATCCTCGGCAGTGTTCATCGACTGATGCTGGGTTTGGAGTACATTTGACATAGAAGCCAAAATATAGCACCTAGCCATTTCATCAGCCTTTTTCCACTTCCGATATGCTTCTTTTTCCGCATCAGTTGAGGCAGCCGTGGGTTCAGCAGGGCATTGCTCATAGAGTACAAACTTGTACTCTTCAGCAGTCAGGACAATGTCTAAATTTCTCTTCCAATCAATGTAATTGGGACCAGTGAGTTTATGTTCCTTGAGTATCACAGAAAGTGGATTCATAGCTATTCTCTAAACCTATAAGCACATGTAAACAAACAATCAATTTAATGTCCGATATTATCTCCCTCAAATAATATCATTAAATTACTAATTGCGTCTAAAATCCAATCAGGTAAGGCAAGCCACGTTCGTGTGGACGTTTACCCACCCAAATGATTTAGCAACTAATTTTGCTTCGGTCGTACATCATTATAGCGTTACTTCGTTGGGAAGAATACTACAAAGCTTACCTAAGTGTAAACCATCACCCAGTACTAAGGAGAATCGTTTAGAATTGTTACGTCACCGCAAGCCACGTTCGTGTGGACGTTTACGACAACTCGCAACTCTTCACAATTCCCTATAACTGTCTACATCAATTAATCTAAAATCCCATTCAGTGTAGCAAGCCACGTTCGTGTGGACGTTTACTACACCAAAAGATTTATATAATTGAAATCCAATTACTTGAACCATTCGATTTCCGCAAATCAAGACTTGGAGAATCATAAGTGAAACTCGAAGTTTCTAACCAGTGATTCACCATGCGAACGACCCTATCTCTCATAAATGAGGGAGCCGAGCAGACAATCGATCCACCTATTAAATAATGGTACGAAGGTCTCTAATTTGTGTCATCCACATAACCAAGTGGCTTTGGCTCCATTCCACTCCCCGGGGTGAGAATGAGTCGACTTGAAGTCAGTTTCAGAAAGACAAATTAGGCATTGTTTGATAAACTTGATCAATGTTTCTTGTAAAAGGAATTACAAGAATTCTCCTCCAATGACTCGTCTATACGAACTTCGGAAGTCCATAAGAGTCACCAAGAGAACAGCAATGGAGACCATGGGAATGTTTTCATCCCCTCTCCCACTCAGCTTTTTACAATAAAGGGATACGCTATCTAGTGCATAAAGTAAACACATATAGCATGCATATAAGCAATAAAGCACATAGTATCACATAGTCAAAATAATGCTAGAAAATTATTTTCCCGACTATCATGGCTTTATTCCATCTTCATATGCATCTTCTAGTCTTCAGTCTTCGTTTCTTGAATGCTCCATGTGACGAGAATATTAATCCCCAATATTTAAATCTATTTATTTTCAATTAATCCAAAAGTTACTTAATTCGAAAATTAAGTCAATTGAATATATCAAAAATAAAATTAAATATTATTAAAATTTTTATATTTATTTATTTTCCTATCTAATTCTATTAAATCTCTAGAATAATCTATCCAAGTAAAACTTGGAATATTCTAGAAGACATCTATAATAGAACAAGGAAATAAAATAAATTAGGACTCTTCTACTTTCCATTATTAATTAATTTCCATCTAATGAAAATTCCCAAGAATAGGAATAATCAAATAGGAAATAAATTAATACCAAATCAATTGGATTCCTAATCCATGAATATCTCCATAAAGGAAATAAATCAATAGGAATAAAATTAATTCCAATTAATTCTTTTCCTAATCCATGAGAGTTTCCTAAAAGGAAAACACTCAAATAGGAAAAACGAATTAATTTAGGAAAGTGAATATTGGTAGAAGTGGCATGGGTTGGGAGATCCCCATACCACCACCACCACCGACCGCCGCCACCACCGGAAAAGGGAACCGCCGCCGCCACCCCAGCTGGCCGACCACCACCATCGGCGGCAGCCCCAGCCGAGGGGCGATCGACCCCTCCCCATGGCTTCGGTCATGGGGTCGATCATGGGGTTGATCGACTCCCCGGTTTTTCGTCCCCTTCGTCTTCGTCACTCGTCTTCGTCTTCCGGCGATCGTTCCAACATCGAACCAACGTAAATAAATTACAAGAATTTAAATTACACTATCCGGTATCGATTCTATACATGAAATCGACCCTATACATTTTCCGGAAAATAAATAACGTAATAATAAATCCTAAATTCGGTCAACCCCCGAATTTTTACTATTACAAACATTCATCCACAAAAAACGAATCTCGACATGTCCGAGAGTTTAATAAACGAATAATCATGATAATTAATTAACACAATAATTAAATCCAACCATGATAGCCGGAAATCCCTGCAAGGTAGAACAATAATCGAACATATACATGAACACGAAACCAAACGCTCTGATACCAGTTGCTGGGATTCGATGTCCCGGGCTATCAAAATTATGCGGAACCGATAACCCGCCCGAAACCCCGTCGCCGGAAACCACGAACGCGAACCATACGCGAAGCAGGTCTCGACAAGAGCATCACCGCGGGATGAACCCGCGGCTAAACCCTAGCCGAACCCCATCGCGGCAAGGGTTCGCGGTCGCCGTGCATGGCGATCGCCGGGGATGCGAGGCATCCCCGCGGGGCTGATCCGATCAGCTCCCGCCGGCGGTGAGTCCGGCGACTCACCGCCACCACCTCACGGGGTGGAGGGCCTCCAGTCGCGGCACCAGCCCGCGAGTGCCCTCCGCAATCGAGCCCAGCTCGATCGCGCGCTCCGGCTTCGACCGGAGCTCTTCCCCGCGCGCACGCCGCCGTCGAAGGGGCGGGGATCCGCCACGGCACCAGCCCGTGGCATCCCCAGCGATCGACTGCCGTCGATCGCTCGCCCCGGCTTCCAGCCGGGGCTCCCTTCGTCGCGCGGTACCGGCGGTCGAACCCTAGGGTTCGGTCGCCCCTTGTTCGATCCCGACGGGGATCGCGTGATCCCCGTATCCCGGTCTCGACGCTTTCCCGGATCGTCCGTTCATGTATATATCACAATTAACGAACACAAATCATAAAAGGGGGTTTATGATTATTACCTCGATTCGTTGTACGGAGAAACGAATTAACGATGATGACCTTGCGATCTTCCTACGTATTCCTCGCACCTCGTCCGAACGTCGTGTGGGCGACGATCTATCGGACTCCTATGGATCTCCTTCACTCTCCAAGACTTTATGATTGGCGTAGGTTAAGTTGAGTTGTTAAAAGTGAAGACCATGTAGTGCTTTTATAGGCTACGTAGGGGATCAAAAGGAGATGAAATATTGGGCTTCTAATATTGAAGATTAAATTGGGTACAACCCAAATCCATTAATCCTTATCAATATTAATTTTATTTATTTTCCACTATATAAATAAAATTGCACTCCCAATATTTATCCATATTATATCAAATAATATTTCTCCGGTTAGTATTATTTATTCCGTGTATTTAAGATTTAAATATCCATGAATAAATTTATTTATTGCTCAATAAATAATATTCATCTCTTATATCCGAGACTAGTACCGTTCAACCTTTATTATTGTGCGGAACAAATCCACTCATGAGGTTTACACAATAATTCCTTATGAACTCATCTCGGGGATATTATCAACCCTTCCGGGATACACTTTCCCGTCAAGTATTCACGGCATGTCATATATAAAATATAGCGACCCAATTTTACCGGTAATTAACCCAATAATTAAATCGGTTAATTCCTTTGGAAAATCAAAGTCTCTAATATTAAATATACACACCCGCAATAATTTCAGGGATTAAGAATAAAATACTCTGAGATTTAATTGATTATCCAAGGCAATCCTAATCAATAAATCTCAAGCGATCCGCCCAATACACTAGGTGTACAAGTGTGATAAAATAATTAAGATAAATTATTTTCTCTCTCACACAACGACTATACCGATGGATTGGTCCGTGTCCATCTAGGTCGTGAGCAACTGTTTGATTAAATACGAGTAACCGATAGTATGATCTTCTGTGCGCCCATGCACACCATACTAACTATAACGTATAAAATCCAGGACTATATTTTGCATAATTAATTAATAATAATTAAATGCAAATAATTATTTATTAATTAAATAGATTAAATGCTATGACCGTGAGTTTACCGATACTTAAATCTAGACATTAAGTACACAACTCCAACAGTTTCAGCCTGCGCAAGTGCTGCAGCATCGGTCAAAACAGAATCGCTAAAATATAGGAACGGCTTAACAAATCGAATCTCAAGGGAGTTAGTTATGGAGCCGAGCCTATAAATACAAGGAGTTTTCAGCACATTCCTCAACCTCTTCTATAACACCTTTTCATCTTTGTGAAAAGTCTCACCCGAGCTTTTCTGCTTCGATTGTTCTCATTCCTTGGAGAATGATCGAACCTTTCAACTACGAGCATTGTAACAGAATACGATACCTAAGGAATACATGTGTATGTCTGAAAGGTAGTCGAATATTTATTCGGGATCAAACTTTGTAAAAACATTCGATTTTTATTAATGATTTTTGCCGTAAGGCATATCTGTATGTGTATAACTTAAATACCCATAGAAGATTAATTTTGTTGTCTTCTCTTGCTTTTCATTTAGTGTGTGTGTGTGTGCGTTCGTTCGTTTGTATTTTCACGTTTTTCATTATTCCGCTGCACTCTTTTACATCGTATCAAAATATACATTTGTATATTTCTGATATTATATATAATCTACTCAAACAAAGTAAATCAAATAATAAACGAACGAATTTGTATTTCTGCAACGCGCTGCTGCAACACCTGAACTGTTATTGCTGCTGCCACAGCGCTGCGTAGGGAGTGCTGCGTATTTCTCTATAATACCGCTGCGCCCCCGGCTTACATAACCAATGGGGAAGGAACATAGCGGCGGCTTCTCCTTGGACCGACGGAATGGAGGCCAGCGGCTCTCAAATTTCAATGGCAGCGAGAGGGCAAGAGACGAGGGATCTTGTCGAAGGGTTAATTTTGACTTGCGGGAAAGAGTAGTCTATTTGTGAACTTTCGGAAGGAGATTCAAGAGGAATTAAAAGATTAATTTTCCCCTTTCTCAAGTAGTGCGTTCCCAGAATAAATATGGTGCATGACAATATATTCGATAAGAAGAGAATGCAAGTTTTAGTTGAAAGTGTCAATATATCAGAATTTCTTGGTTGATTTGTTTTGACTTTTGAATTAGTAAATTAATTAGAGAACAATTAATTATTATTATTATTATTATATTAAAGTCAATTAATTGTAATGTTATTCCTAAAATCTAAAATGTAACGCTTATATATTTCATTAAAGATAAAAATTAATTTAAATATATTTAAAAATATTTAAAAATAAATATTTAAAACTCGGATTCTGCCGCGTGTTCAACCTCGGGTTCGCCATAATATGGATTTGGCCACTTTGTCGGCCGACACCAAGGCAAAATTTCGACCGACTCCTCGTCTTCGTCTCGAAGCACACTCGACCCTCTTCTCGGCCTGAATTCGAACTTCATCATCTTTTGCGGGACCTTGGGCTGCATCATTCCCCTCCTCTTCAAGAGGATTTGTCCTCAAATCCAAGCCTATGCCAGACTCGAACACCACTCTCACGAACAATCTCGGAACTACGTTAGTTTGAGGCTCACACCTTCGATGTAGTGTTAAACCAGGAGATTTATCGTCACGGAAAACATCATAAATTTCCTGCAAAATAAAAATAATAGAAACAGATCATTCTTCCACATCATCAGTGAGATGATAGATCGTCAGTGAGAAATGGATCCTTCTTGCACATCATCACCAACATCGACTGCCCCTTTGTCACTGCTTGTTTCACCATGGGAAACTCCAAACGCTGATCCTCGATTGCACCAACCACATGTGTGCATCTACTAATGGAAAGAAAGTCCTCGGACTCCACCGAAGCCGGCTCTTCCTCGGACTTCATCGAAGTCGACAGTTTTGGCTTCTCACCCTCATCACCAGTCACTACTTTCCTAGCATCCCTTGATGCATTAATCAGCTTCTCTAACAAACGCTCAACATTGCTCCAACTCCCGTGCTGGGTCTCAGCTCTGGGTCTATTCTCATAAATGTCAGAAGTTTCATCCTCTTCGGAATAGAAGTACACATATCGACCATGGGGTCGATGACGACCAGTCCGACCTCCTCGGTATTCTCTGCCTCTCTGATACCCTGCGTTATCACGATGAGATCTCTCCTCTAGGGTAGTGAGTCGTGCATGCACCTTCTCCAACTCAGGCGCCAAGGACATTCTCAACTCAGATCAAAATGTCTCCATGATGAGCTTAATCTGGGGGTCATCCATCTCAGTTATCCTGCAAAACTTTTTAGAAACAAAATAAAAGAATCCTCACCACTCTCGTGCATCACTCAAGTTTGAATTGTCTCACCCCTCGAGTTTTCTCTCAAATTCTCTCAACGAATTGAAGACAACTTCAGACGAACCACGACTCCACAACCTCGTTCGTTAGGAACGTACACAGAAAGTGCTGAAAAAAACGGAAATTTTCGAAAGATACACAGAAAGATCAAGGTGACTCAAAACGATGCCCGGAATCCAAAGAAACAATCGACAAAATTATAATGTCGAAGAATTTTTTTCCCGCCAAAATACTTTTTTTTCGGATGAACAGTAATTTACTGTTCGATAACATGAATTTTCGAAAAAATATATTTTTTTTAAGAAAAGAAACGAAAAGAAGAAGAAATGAAAAAAATAAAAACGAAGAACGGAAAGATAGAACGAGGTTACGTAATCGAAAAAAAATTTAGAACCCTAACCTGGTCTCTGATACCAACTGATACGAACCTCGTTGGGTAGATGAAGGATAGAAGAAGAACGATGAACGAAAAGCTAAAGGATACCTTGCAAAAGTCTCAAAACCTCTTGTTCTAATCCGTAGAATGATTTAAATCAAGACTTAAACCCCAAATACGTAATTGAAACAACAACTCGGGGATGAAGAAGACACACGAACGAAGGGGGGGTCGCTTCGTTGATTCGTCGGTTGAATTCTTTGGAATAGTCGGGTAGAATTCGAACCCAGAGAGAATTTTAGTAAAAACTCACAAAACGTAATTTTATTTATCAATTCATAATTGTTCCTCTAAAACAATGTCTAGTAGAGCCTTTATATAGGCAAACAAAACGTAAAGGAAAAAGGAAAAAGGAAAGAAAACAATGAAACACGTTGACACCTAAAATCCGCCCACTTTTGGGACCTGTCGGCCGACAGGATATGGTGTCGGCCGACATCAACCCGAAACTCGGCATCTGCCGCGTGTTCAACCCCGGGTTCACCAGAATATGGATTTTGGCCACTTTTTCGGCCGACAGGCCATGGTGTCGGCCGACACCAAGGAAAAACCTCGACCGACTCCTCGTCTTTGTCTCAACGCACGCCCGACTCTCTTCCCGGCCTGAATTCGAACTTCATCGTCTTTTGCGGGACCTTGGGCTGCATCACATATTGATTTAATAATAATATTAAAAAAACTGATTTGGTTTCACGATATGGACTGAAGTGCGACTATGAGTGCTTCATATGATCCTAGTTGTTGATCATATTGATTGATGCACTGTTTCTTTTATTCTTTGATAAATCGTACATTGCATGTTTATAGGTACAATTCCAGGAAATCAATCTTGGAGTGGTCTATTGTACTGATTGATAACTCAAACCGCGAGTTGTTATGATGCAAAATTGTTGTTTTCTCAACAATTTTCTTTATTTGTAATGAAATATGATTTGTTTTTAATTTCATTGTAGTGGATTTATGGAGTTCATTATCTCTGCGATTGACACATTGACATTTTCCCGATATCAAAGTGTGGTTCACCAAAAATAAAATAAATTGAAATGAAACAATCTTGCTTCAATAGAATTGTCTTGAATGGATGATCGAAGAATTGACAAGGTGGAAACATGAAGAGAAATTCTAAATCAAATGAAGCGATATTATAACTCAAATTTGGGGTAATATCAATAATATGTAGAAAGTAAATGAGTTTGATCTATTACAAAACAAACCGGGTATCAATAAATTGAGCTTGAATAAATAATTTGGTTCCAATTGACGATCGAATAAATAGAGGTCGAAAAGAGTTAAAATAAAAGACATTCATGTCTTGGCGAAATATTGGAAGGACTAAAATTCGAATGGCGAAAGATTGAATGTGTAATAGTTGGAACAAAAGAACAAGGATATGTGTTTGAAATATATTAACAATAACAATAACAATGAGCTTGAGGGAAATGTCAATAAATTAAATATGAATAATAAGAAAATATGTACTTGACTTATTGGGTGAAACAAGAATGCTGGTCCAATAAAACAGGAATGCTGGGAGAATGGAGCCAAATATTAAAATTGGGGCTGAAGGAGAAGATGTACCAGCAGCAAACAGAGAGCTCTACCAGAAGTTGGTGGGAAAGATAATATACTTGGCTCACACCAGACCTGACATATCATCTGCAGTTGGTGTTGTGAGACAATTTATGCATTCCAACCACATCATGAAGTTGAGCTCAGAATTTTAAAATACCTAAAGGGCACACCAGGAGTTGGATTGTGGTTCAAAAAACTTGGTAAAAGAAGCATTGAGATCTACACTGGTGCAGATTGGGTAGGTTCTCACAACAGGAGATCTACCACAAGCTATTGTTCTTTTATATGGGAAAATCTGGTAGCATCCAAGTTTTCCATTCCTTTCTCTAACGTCTCTATGTTAGACTCCCCAACGTTTAGTCGACTCTCACTTCTTGGCATGGCAGATCCAGGAAGTCGGACCAATTTGTTAGATTCAAAGAGACGAACAAGAAACAAAGTTTATTAAAAAGAAGTATTATCAAAACAAACGGAAGCACTCTTCTGCCCAAGTTAAAAGACTCAAAAACTTTAATGATAAAAAAGATGACTTAGCCTAGAAACTAAAAATGTACTTATAATAATTAAAACCCTAAATAAAATCCACAAACCCATAACACTAAAAAGCCTAAATAATAATTTAATTAAAAATAAAAAATAAACTTAATAGACTTCAAATCAAATTGCGCATCACATCACGCTTATCAATGGAAGATTATTATACAGTATAATGTTAGATTCCAAAATTTTGATTGAGTAGTAATTGCATGGATTGTTAAGTTAATTCTAAGGATAATAGGATATTGCAGTTATTAAGTATGGACATTTTATTTTATTTGACAAGTGATTTCATTTTCTATTTAATATCATGCTTCTTAACTCATCTTCACTATTTTCATTATTTTCAGGTGGAGATGATACTTCAAGCCTTAGAATATGAAAATGGTAAAAACCACATTGCATATCTGTTGAAGTTGTGTACTTAATATCTAGATTTAAGTAACGGTAAACTCCCGATCATAGCATTTAATCTATTAAATTAACAAACAATTGTTTTGCGTTTAATTATTATTAATTAAATATATGCAAATCATAGTCCTGGATTTTATACGTTGTAGTTAGTATGGTGCAAGCATAGGCGCACAGAAGATCATACTATCGGTTACTCGTATTTAATCAAACAGTTGCTCACGACCTAGATGGACACGGACCAATCCATCGGTATAGTCGTTGTGTGAGAGAGAAAATAATTTATCTTAATTATTTTATCACACTTGTACACTTGGTGTATTGAGCGGATCGTTGAGATTCATCGATTAGGATTGCCGGCGATAATCGATTAGAGTCTCAGTGTATTTTATTCTTAATCCCCGATATTATTGCGGGTGTGTATATTTAATATGAGTGACTTTGATTTACCAAAGGAATTAACCGATTTAATTATTGGGTTGATTACCGGATAAGTTGGGTCACTATATTTCATATATGACATGCCGTGAATAATTGACCGGACAGTGTATCCCGTAAGGGTTGATAATATCCCCGAGATGAGTTCATAAGGAATTATTGTGTAAACCTCATGAGTGGATTCGTTCCGCACAATAATTAAGGTTGAATGGTACTAGTCTCGGATTAAAGAGATGAATAAATTAATTAGCAATAAATTAATTTTATTCATGGATATTTAAATCTTAAATACACGGAATAAATAATACTACCGGAGAAATATTATTTGATATAATATGGTTTAATATTGGGAGTGCAATTAATTTATATAGTGGAAAATAAATTAATTAATATTGATAAGGATTAATGGACTTGGGCAGTGGGCTCAATTTAATCTTCAATATTGGAAGCCCAATATTCCACCTCCTTTAGATCCCCTACGTAGCCTATAAAAGCACTACATGGCCTTCATAAATCATAAGACAAGATTATCATACTTGATATTCTAGAGAGTTGAAGGAGATCCATAGGAGTTCGATAGATCGTCGCCCACCCGACGTTCGAACGGAGTGCAAGGAATGCGTGGGAAGATCCAAAGGTCTTCTATTGATTTCGTTTCTCCGCACAACGAATCAAAAGGTATGATCATAAAACTCCTTGTGTGATTTTATGTGAATTGATTGTGATACATGCATGAACGCACGATCCGGGAAAACGACGAACTTCGGGGACGGGGATTAGAGATCTCCGGCGAAGGTTCGAAGGACCCTCGGCTGGGAGCCGAGGGGTGCGATCGAGCCCTAGGGGCGTCGATCGCGGGGCCCACACGAGGACGCCCCGGCTGGAGCCGGGGCACGCGATCGACCGCGGGGTCGATCGCTGGGCAAGCCGCGGCTGGGCCGCGGCGGTGGCGGTGAGTCACCGGACTCACCGCCGGGGGCTGTTCGGAACAGCCCCACGGGGATGCGCGTGCATCCCCGGCGATCGCTAGGGCAGCGATCGCGAACCCCGCGTCGGGGTTCGGCTAGGGTTTAGCCGCGGGTTCATCCCGCGGCGATGCTCTTGTCGAGCCCGGTTCTTCGTGGCGTTCGTGATCGGTTTCCGGCGACGGGATTTCGTTCGGGGTTATCGGTTCCGCAATTTTGATACCCCGGGATATCGATTTCCAGCAATTGGTATCAGAGCGTTTGGTTTCGTGTTCATGTATGTATTCAATTGTGTTCTACCTTGCAGGGATTCCGACTATCATGGTTTAATTAATTGTTAATTATTTGTTTAATTAATTGCTATTTTATTTACCATGATTGTTCGTTTATTAATCTCTCGGACATGTCGAGATTCGTTTTGTGTGGATGAATGCTTGTAATAGTAAAAATTCGGGGGTTGACCGAATTTAGATTTATTATTATTGTTCTATGTTTTCCGGAAAGTGTATAGGGTCGATTTCATGTATAGAATCGATACCGGAATTGTAAATTTATTTCTTGTAATTTATTTACGTTGGATCGATGCCGAGACGACCGCCGGAGAACGCGTGTGACGAAGAAGACGAAGAGGACGAAGGACCGGGGATCGATCAAACCCCTTGATCGACCCCAAATCGATCGACCCTAGGGGAGGGGGCCGATCGCCCTCGGCTAGGGCTGCCGCCGGCGACGGTGGCGGCTGGTGGCTGGGCTGGGCGGCGGTGCTCCTCCGCGGGGGGTGGCCGATGATGGTGGGGTGGTGCGGGAATCCCCACCCCGTGCTACTCCTACCAAAGATTCACTTTCCTAATTGATTCAGTTTTCCTATTTGAGTTTTTCCTATTTTTGGGAATTCTCATGGATTAGGAAAAGAATTAATTGGAATTAATTTTATTTCCTTATTCTATTATAGAAGTCTTCTAGAGTATTCCGAGTTCTACTTGGAATAGGATCCTAGAAGATTTAATAGAATTGGAAAGGAATAAAAATTAATTTAGGATTGATTTATTTCCTAATTGATTATTCCTATTTGGGAATTTTCATAGTAATGGAAATTAATTAATCTTGGAAAGTAGAAGAGTCTTAATTTATTTTATTTCCTTATTCTATTATAGAAGTCTTCTAGAATATTTCAAGTTGGACTTGGATAGATTATTCTAGAGATTTAATAGAATTAGATAGGAGAATAAATAAATAAAAATATTAATAATATTTAATTTTATTTTTTATTTATTCGATTGACTTAATTTTCGAATTGAGTATCTTTTAGATTTATTAAAAATAAATAGACTTAAATATTGGAATTAATATTCTCGTCACATGGAGCATTCAAGAACGAAGACTGAAGACTAGAAGAAGCATACGGAGATGGAATAAAGCCATGATAGTCGGAAAATAATTTTTTCTAGCATTATTTTGACTATGTGCTATATGCTTTATTGCTTGTATGCATGCTTATGTGTTTAATTATGCATTAGATAGCGTATCCCTTTATTATAAAAAGCTAAGTGGGAGAGGGGATGGAAACATTCCCATGGTCTCCATTACTGTTCTCTTGGTGACTCTTATGGACTTTTGAAGTTCGTATAGAGGTGTCATTGTAGGAGAATTCTTGTAATTCCTCTTACAAGAAACATTGATTAAGTTTATCAAACAATGCCTAATTTGTCTTTCTGAAACTGACTTCAAGTCGACTCATTCTCACCCCGGGGAGTGGAATGGAGCCAGATCCACTTGGTCATGTGGATGACACAAATTAGAGACATTCGTACCATACTTTTAAGGTGGATCGATTTTCTGCTCGGCTCCCTCATCTAATGAGAGATAGGGTTGTTCGCATGGTGAATCACTGGTTAGAAACTTCGAGTTTCACTTATGATTCCCCGCGTCTTGATTTACGAAATCGAATGCTTCAAGTAATTGGATGTCAATTGTAAAAATCTTTTGGTGTAGTAAACGTCCACACTATCGTGGCTTGCTACATTGAATGGGATTTTGGAACGATTGATGTAGACAGTTATAGAAGAAAGTGAAGGATCGTGTGTTAGCGTAAACGTCCAAACTATCGTGGCTTGCGGTGATATACGAGTCCCAAACAATCTTCTTAGATACTGAGTAATGGTTTACACTTAGGTACGCTCTATAGTATTCTTCCCATCGAAGTAACGCTATAGTGATGTACGACCGAAGAAAATCTGATTGCTAAATCATTTGGATAGGTAAACGTCCACACTATCGTGGCTTGCCTTATCTGATGGGATTTTAGATGTAATTAGTAATTTAATGATATTATTTGAGGGAGATAATATCGGATATTAAATTAATTGTTTGTTTAAATGTGCTTATAGGTTTAGAGAATAGCTATGAACCCACTTTCTATGATACTCAAGGAGCATAAGCTCACTGGTCCCAATTACATTGATTGGAAGAGAAATTTAGACATTGTCCTGACTGCTGAAGAGTACAAATTTGTACTCTCTGATAAATGCCCTGCTGAGCCCACGACTGCCTCAACTGATGAGGAAAAGGCAACATATCGGAAGTGGAAAAAGGCTGATGAAATGGCTAGGTGCTATATTTTGGCTTCCATGTCAAATGTACTCCAAGCCCAACATGAGCCGATGGACACTGCCCGGGATATGATGACTAACCTCAAGGAGATGTTTGGGGAGCAGGATCGTGCGGCAAGGCAAGAAGCCATGAGAGTCCTCATGTCGACTACTCAGTCTGAAGGAACGCCCGTTGGGGAGCACGTTCTCAAGATGATGAGTTTGTTGAACGAACTTGAGGTCCTAGGAGCTTCTATTGATGATGAGACGCAAGTCGACATCATACTCCAGTCTCTGACCCCTAAGTTTGAGCAGTTTCGTATGAGCTATAATATGGGTAAACTATCTTATACTCTTGCGCAACTCCTGACTGAACTGAAGGCGGCAGAGGGGATCTACAAGAAGGGCAAGTCTCAAGCGCTTGTAGCTACCAAGTCCAAAGGCTTTAAGCCTGGTGGAGGTAGGGGCAAGAGAAGGAAGCATGCCGGGAAACCCAGTGGTATCAAGAGGACTGTACCACGAGTGGGGGATGCAAAGCCAAGGGGCAAGTGCTTCCGATGCAACAAGTCTGGACACTGGAAGTCTGAATGTCCTCTCAGAGGTACGAATTTTTCTTTAGTCGTAAAAACATAGTCGGCGGTATTATCTACCAGAAATCTGGTGTGTAGATATGGAACCACTGACGGTATGTGCATTTTGAATGCAGGGGTTCCAGAAAACCCGGCGACTTAGAGAAGAAGAGTTCGAGTCTACACGGGCAAAAGCTGTAGAGGTGGCAGCTGTTGCGGTGGAAGACATTTATCTGCTTTAGTAGTTAAATAGGATTGCATTTCAAGATTATTGCATTATGTACCCTTTTATTTTAGAAAGAACATTTTGTTCTGGATTTCTATTATTTATGAATGGATATTTTATTTCTTTAATCATTGGATGATTTTGAAATAATGGGTATTATCTATTCTGGTACATTAGATAGCAATATATGAATGATAAATCCTAAGTCTACCACGATGCAACGAACCGTTCTATAACTTGTTTTACTTTATTAGATATTTCTTTGTTAATCATTATACTTGTGAATTCTTATACTTAGTGGTATTTTCAAATAAGATTCAAATGGTCGAAATTGATTTGATCAATTATAGTTGAAGGAATGGACCTTCCGACCTAAGGATTGAATTTGGAGGATAATACATCTAAGCAAACCTTTCTAGATAAAGGATAGAATTCGGACAAGTATTGGAAATGATCAGATGTGCAGACGTATGTGTAAATTAGAAAGGTACGAGTAATTCTTTCAAGAATACTCGGTGATGGATTAGAATACTTAATGTGCCATAAAAGCAAGAGTGTTTTTGACTTATCAATAGAAACAAAGCTATTATGGGGAACCATCAAAGTATATCCATTAGGAGCCTGCGACTCGGTCGCGGAGGCCATCACCTATCTAAATAACACATAGCATAATCAAGGATTGGGGTTCAATCCCAAAGTAACCGAACTACACTTTGTAGAGATGGTGCATAAGAAATAAGAAATGGAAATCTAAAAGTAAAAGAGAACAAGTTGTTCGGAACTACTTATGTTCTATGGATATTTCTGGAGACAATAGCACATTCTGTGTAATTGTAGGATGTCCTAGATGAACGAAGTATTGTGTGTTCTATAGTAATGTGAACCAGAAGAACTATCGTTCGGTTCATAGAGGAAGACTATTAGATGAACCACAAAGCCTGAACTGAATTAATACCTTGGAATGAGAAAAAGGACAAAAGACTGGGAACCAGCCAAACCGAGTAGAAGTACACCACACACTGCACCTATTGTTATTACTGTTATACACCGGGACGCCATTGCAGTGGGAGGTTGTTGAACAACCGGAGATATTCATAAGACTAGAGGAGTTCGGACTCTGGATCTAGTAAACATGAAATCGATCCCTAGCTCTGCATAAGGGCAGTGCTAGATCTAAATGAGCCTGCTTGGAAAACAATAAGGATTATTGTTAAGAGGCTAGATCATTTAGAGTACGAGCTTAGTAAATCCATTTATGGATGGTTACAAAGCTATGAATCGTTGAACTTGCGAATTGATGAGATAATCCATTCAATGGATTCATCAAAAGGCAGAGACGATAGGTGTATTGGAGACGTAATGGAAACAAGGTGGTGTTTCTCGGAATTTTATGTAGATAACATTTTATCATTGGCAACAATGTAAAGATGTTGTCAGACATAGAATAATGGTTGTCTAAATAAATCGGAATATAAGATTGAGAAGAAGTTGGAACGCGTTCTTAAAGATCTTTCGATCTAGGGATAAGAACATTGTACTTCTCCTAGATATCTTATACGATTATGGTTTGTTTTAACAAGCATAGTTCTGAGAAAGGTTGTTACCTTTCAGAAACAGAGCATGTAGATCTATCTAAGGTCATGTGTTTCGAACACATAAAGGAGATAGATGATACTAAGCAATTTCCTACACCTAGTGTGGAAAGCTTAAATGCAATGTTAGAAAACAAGTACCTGATATCAACTATGCGGTTAGCGTAGTGGGAGGATATCAAAGTAATCTGGATAAGAGATATTCGAATGCTGTAAGAGTACTTGGATGTACTGGATTACTGAGCAGGACGAAATCTTCTTAGATTACAGTTCTCAGATCTCAAATCAGAGAAGGACCAGTGTAAGTCGATATCAGGCTATGTGTTCACTTTTGGAAAAGGTGGAACCTTTAATATGAAAGAGTGATAAGCAGGATGCTTCTCAGGCTCTCTCATAACCGAACAGCAGCCTCAGAGGCAGCGGAAGTTTTGGTTAGGTTCCGGGATAACCTCTAAGACTTGGATACGACTCTTAAGTTTACCAAAGGCTATTAAATAGCGGTGCATGGTAAACCAGAAGAAGTCATAAGTCTAAAAGTGATGATAACACATAGTGCAAGTACCACCTGATACGAGTCATCGTCAAGGGAGACGACGTAGTAGTCACCAAGATAACTTCAGAGCGACAACCTAGAGTGCTCATTCACATAGTACTTCTCGGAAGTACACCTTAAGCACGTGATGAGTATGGGAACCGGGAGTTTGGAGGAAATGACTAGACCTTAGTACAAGTGGGAGATTGTTGGAGTTGTGTACTTAATGTCTAGATTTAAGTAACGGTAAACTCCCGATCATAGCATTTAATCTATTAAATTAACAAACAATTGTTTTGCGTTTAATTATTATTAATTAAATATATGCAAATCATAGTCCTGGATTTTATACGTTGTAGTTAGTATGGTGCAAGCATGGGCGCACAGAAGATCATACTATCGGTTACTCGTATTTAATCAAACAGTTGCTCACGACCTAGATGGACACGGACCAATCCATCGGTATAGTCGTTGTGGGAGAGAGAAAATAATTTATCTTAATTATTTTATCACACTTGTACACTTGGTGTATTGAGCGGATCGTTGAGATTCATCGATTAGGATTGCCGGCGATAATCGATTAGAGTCTCAGTGTATTTTATTCTTAATCCCCGATATTATTGCGGGTGTGTATATTTAATATGAGTGACTTTGATTTACCAAAGGAATTAACCGATTTAATTATTGGGTTGATTACCGGATAAGTTGGGTCACTATATTTCATATATGACATGCCGTGAATAATTGACCGGACAGTGTATCCCGTAAGGGTTGATAATATCCCCGAGATGAGTTCATAAGGAATTATTGTGTAAACCTCATGAGTGGATTCGTTCCGCACAATAATTAAGGTTGAATGGTACTAGTCTCGGATTAAAGAGATGAATAAATTAATTAGCAATAAATTAATTTTATTCATGGATATTTAAATCTTAAATACACGGAATAAATAATACTACCGGAGAAATATTATTTGATATAATATGGTTTAATATTGGGAGTGCAATTAATTTATATAGTGGAAAATAAATTAATTAATATTGATAAGGATTAATGGACTTGGGCAGTGGGCTCAATTTAATCTTCAATATTGGAAGCCCAATATTCCACCTCCTTTAGATCCCCTACGTAGCCTATAAAAGCACTACATGGCCTTCATAAATCATAAGACAAGATTATCATACTTGATATTCTAGAGAGTTGAAGGAGATCCATAGGAGTTCGATAGATCGTCGCCCACCCGACGTTCGAACGGAGTGCAAGGAATACGTGGGAAGATCCAAAGGTCTTCTATTGATTTCGTTTCTCCGCACAACGAATCAAAAGGTATGATCATAAAACTCCTTGTGTGATTTTATGTGAATTGATTGTGATACATGCATGAACGCACGATCCGGGAAAACGACGAACTTCGGGGACGGGGATTCGAGATCTCCGACGAAGGTTCGAAGGACCCTCGGCTGGGAGCCGAGGGGTGCGATCGAGCCCTAGGGGCGTCGATCGCGGGGCTCACACGAGGACGCCCCGGCTGGAGCCGGGGCACGCGATCGACCGCGGGGTCGATCGCTGGGCAAGCCGCGGCTGGGCCGCGGCGGGTGCGCTGGGCGCACCGCCCTCCTCGGCGGTGGCGGTGAGTCGCCGGACTCACCGCCGGGGGCTGTTCGGAACAGCCCCACGGGGATGCGCGTGCATCCCCGGCGATCGCTAGGGCAGCGATCGTGAACCCCGCGTCGGGGTTCGGCTAGGGTTTAGCCGCGGGTTCATCCCGCGGCGATGCTCTTGTCGAGCCCGGTTCTTCGTGGCGTTCGTGATCGGTTTCCGGCGACGGGATTTCGTTCGGGGTTATCGGTTCCGCAATTTTGATACCCCGGGATATCGATTTCCAGCAATATCTTGTTTCAAGTACCTTTAAATACTTCGATATCATGAAAGTTGAATCTTAATAGAGCCTGATAAATGATCTATTTGGAGAGTGACACTATTTGTAAATTTCTCTTGCTTCTGTACTCCTGTTTCTCTCAACCCATTTATGTGAACCACTTTAGATGCATGTTCTGTTCCAATTTGACCACTTATAACACGTTTATAACCTCCCTTAAGCTTCAAGAAACTTGTTATGTTTCAGCCTCATCCATAATATTATTCAGGCAGTAATTGGTGTGTAAATATATGAACCTAAACTCGGTCCCTTCCCATTTCTCCAACTTAGTAATTGGGTATTCAACTGACAAATTGATCAATGTAAAGGTTTATTTTAGTCTAATACGAATCATGTATTCTTGTGCGTATATTGATACGAACCTCGTTAGGAATCGAAAAATAGAAGAAATACGAAGGACGGAAATTAAGAAAGATACCGGCGGAAGGTCACAAAACCTCTGAATCTGATTCGTGAAATAATCTAAGGACGGAACCCTAGACCCCAACACGTGATCGATGCAGCAACTCGGGGATGAGGAAGACACACGAACGAAGGGTGGATCGCTTCGTTGATTCGTCGGTTGAATTCTTTGGATAGTCGGGTAGAATTCGAACCCCAAGAGAATTTTAATAAACTCACAAAATAATAATCTCAATAATTTATTTCATAATTGGTTCTTCTTAAAACAATAAACTATGAGGCTTTTATATAGGCAAAACAAAACGTAAAGGAAAAAGGAAAAGAAATAAAGTAAAACATTAAAAACCCTAATTTTCGCCGCTGCTGGAATTTTGTGAAGGCTGTCGGCCGACAGGTATAGGGTGTCGGCCGACACCCATCCCGAAGTGCGGGTTGATCCTCGTGTTGATCCTCGGAATCGGCAGAAACTCGATTTTAGGCCATCTGTCGCCCGACAGGACTTGGTGTCGGCCGACACCAAGCCAAAACTCTCCCCGAACTTCGCGGCGCGTCCTCGGCACACTCTTGACCTCCGTTCTACCGTCTTCGTCTTCGTTCTAGCTTGAAACAGAACTCGGGTCGCATCATTCCCCTCCTCTTGAAGAGGATTTGTCCTCAAATCCACGTCGATGCCAGGGTCGAACACCACTCTCACGAACAAGTTCAGAACAATGTCAGTATGCAGCTCACACCCTCGATGTAGTGGAAATCCAGGAGATTTATCGTCAAGGAAGACATCATGAATTTCCTGCATAGCATAATGAGTAGAAGAGTGTAGAGAGAACAAAACGTTAGTGGTAATCATCTCCTTCATCACCAACGTCGGCTGCTCCTCAATGGTTAGAATATCATCCACCCCAGACTCCACCGAAACCTCCTCCTCGGAATCCATCGAAGCCTCCTTCTCGGACTCCATCGAAGCCTCCGCGACGTCAAAATCCACTGAAACTAGGGGTGTGCACCGGTCCAAGACCGGACCGGACCGGACCGGGACCGGTTTGGACCGGGACCGGAATCCTTAAATTTTAAGGACCGGAGACCGGACCGGTATTAATCCGGTCCGGACCGGACTGGACCGGTAAATTCCGGTCCGATCCGGGTTTAGACCGGTTTGGACCGGATTTGTTTTTTATATAATTTTAATTAATTTATTTTGAAGAATTATAATATTTAATATTAATTTAAATAAAATTATTAGTTTAATATATTTATAAATATATACGTGGAATATGAATAAACTTATTTGATTAATAAAACTAATTTAATTACACAAAAAAATTATATTTAAAGTAAAAATTTACAAGATATTTCATTTGAAAATAAAATATTTAATATTAAAAAAATAAAATGTTAAATTTATATATTTTATTTTATATACAAACACACATTTATATATATATATATTATATATATAAATAATAATATATATTAAAAATCCGGGTTTCCGGTCCGGACCGGAAAATTCCGGTCTTAGACCGGACCGGACCGGAACCCGGAATCCCAAAAATATTCGGACCGGAGACCGGACCGGATTCAACAGGTCCGGTCCGATTTCGGTCCGGTCCGGACCGGTTTCGGTCTTTTTTTCGGTCCGGTCATATTTTGCACACCCCTAACCGAAACCTCCTCCTCGGAATCCATCGAAGCCTCCTTCTCGGACTCCATCGAAGCCTCCGCGACGTCAAAATCCACCGAAACCGACGGTGTCGGTTCGTCGTACTCTTCAACGAGCTCCACCGAAGTCGAATCCTCCTCGGAATATACCAAGACCGACTCTTCTTCGAATCCTACCAAGGCCTTCGGTTCTGGTTTCTCGCCTTCGTCATCAGTCGCTACTTTCCCAGGATTCATTGTCGCTTGTACCAGCTCCCCTAACAGACGCTCAATATTGCTCCAACACTCGTCCCAACGCTCAGCTCTAGACCTCCTCTCTTCACGAAACTCCCGACTAAGATCACGGGCTCGATGATGGCCATTCTGAACTTCTCGGTATCTGCCGCCACCTCTTTGATTCCATGCATCATCACGATGAGCTCTCTCCTCTAATGCGGTGAGTCGTGCATTCACCTTCTCAAACACAGATGCCACAGACTTCTTCCACGCAACACGAACGGCCTCCTCAATGAACTGAATTTGGGTATGATCCATCTCGTCAACCTGCAAAAGTGTTAGAAACAAAATAGAGATCCTCACCACTCTCGTGTATCACTCAATATGGTAAGTCACTCACGCTCGGTTTCTCTCTAAAGGAATCGAACTTCCCAATCTACCAGTCGACTTCAATCCAACAAAAATCCTCAAACGAACAGAAGATGTCAATTTGCCGAACGAACGATGGACAGCAAGAAAAGAATAATTGGAGAGCAAATAATAAATTTTTTTTTTTAATAATAATTATTGTTCATGAACAGTAATTTTTTTTCGAAAATAAAATAAAAATAATAAAAAAAATTTTTTTTTTTTAATCAAGGAAAAAGAAGAAAAGTATAAGAAGAAACGAAAAAGAAAAACGAGGCTACGTATTCAGAAAAATAAAGAACCCAAACCTGGGCTCTGATACCAAATGATACGAACCTCGTTAGGAATCGAAAAATAGAAGAAATACGAAGGACGGAAATTAAGAAAGATACCGGCGGAAGGTCCCAAAACCTCTGTATCTGATTCGTGAAATAATCTAAGGACGGAACCCTAGACCCCAACACGTGATCGATGCAGCAACTCGGGGATGAGGAAGACACACGAACGAAGGGTGGATCGCTTCGTTGATTCGTCGGTTGAATTCTTTGGATAGTCGGGTAGAATTCGAACCCCAAGAGAATTTTAATAAACTCACAAAATAATAATCTCAATAATTTATTTCATAATTGGTTCTTCTTAAAACAATAAACTAGGAGGCCTTTATATAGGCAAAACAAAACGTAAAGTAAAAAGGAAAAGAAATAAAGTAAAACATTAAAAACCCTAATTTTCGCCGCTGCTGGAATTTTGTGAAGGCTGTCGGCCGACAGGTGTAGGGTGTCGGCCGACACCCATCCCGAAGTGCGGGTTGATCCTCGGAATCGGCAGAAACTCGATTTTAGGCCCTCTGTCGCCCGACAGGACTTGGTGTCGGCCGACACCAAGCCAAAACTCTCCCCGAACTTCGCGGCGCGTCCTTGGCACACTCTTGACCTCCGTTCTACCGTCTTCATCGTCGTTCTAGCTTGAAACAGAACTCAGGTCGCATCATATATGACTACTCGTATAAACTGATCTTGTGCCGAGGGATATATTTCTGTTCATTGACTAGGGATTATTTTCATGTGCTTTATTTAATTTAGAGTTAATATCACAAATCGTCCTCCAACTTAGGCTCATCCCACACTTAGTCCTTTTTTTGTTCAAAAAATCAAATGTCGTCCTTTCCGGTCGATTTTCGCCGGAAAGTGCGCGTGCGGGTCACGTGACTGCTTATGTGGCGGTATATACCCTTAATTTTTTTTTTTAATTTTTATACTTAAAAATATAATTTTGCTTTTTAAATTTTAGTAAAAAAATATTTTTAAATAAAAAAATAATTTTTTTTAAAGTATACATGTTAAGTTGAAAAATCGAAAAAAAAAAGATAATTTGCATAATTATTTAAAACATTATAAACAGTAGTAATAAACATTTTTTTTCGTTTTATAGCAGCGAAATAATTTTTTATTTAATTATTATTTTTTATTTATATTTTATTAATTATTTTTATATAAAGAATTATTTTATTTAATACGATGTTGGTTAATTAATTATATAATTTATATTTTTTACTACACTCCATAACATATATATCCATTAATACTTTACATTTTAACAAGAAAGTCGTGTAGCCGAGTGGTATAGATTTCAATTTGCTTTCAGTAGGGCAGGGCTCGAGTCTCCTTTTGCCCAAAATATATTTTGCCTTTCTTAACAATGATGAGGTAGCAGTGGGACCCGTATTTCTTATCTTGAATGAAATATTTGTTCAAATATGTCCTTAAAGTATAAAAAAGGGAAAAATGAATCCTGCCAATTTACCTGTATCTGGCCTGGCATTTGACATGGCGACCGATGAATTGAAAGTCTTCCCTAATATAAATGATAAAATTTATCGATATAATATTGCGAAAATGTCCATGCTTTATTCATCTGATGTCTTAGTTATGTCGATACAATATTTATGCCTTCGTGTTAACTAATAAACTGATATTGTACTACTTTTTACTTAAATGCAGATCAAGAAAAAAAAATTGGAAGAGTTTTTTGCGTCTAACTGCAGGTTGCACCATCCTAATCAGATCCTTCAATTTCCTTAGAAGCATCTATATACATAGTATTATTATACCGCCACAATTGCAGTTATAGTTATGACCTTCACTTGTATTCAGCCTTGACTTGTAAATTTTCAGATTTATCATTTATCATATTTAATTATAGCGCGTTCTTCCTAGAATTTTGCTTATGATTCTTTCAACAATCGCACTTTTTTTTGTAGGAAAGTTCCAAACTAATCTGGGGAAAGCGTGGGCTTTGGAAGTGGCATCGAGGGGCGAAGAAGCAAAGCAAAGTAACAAACTTAACTGAAAAATGCGACCGTCAGTTGTGGGTGAATATCTATATGCTTTCATATTTCGCGATGAATGCAAATCCTCAATAAGATTGGCAAAAACTCTTTTATATGTTGTGTACCACAATATCGATACACATTTTTATAATTTACACTCAAGGTCACTCTGAAAATTAATTTTTAACATCTTATAGCCTTCTATTACACGTGGAATAATTTTGCTTATAAAATAGTATTACACTTAAATGTTTTACTAAATCCATCAATATACCACAACCACGGCCATTTACATTTAAGGTTGGGATACCGTAGAATTTAAGGTTGGGATACCGTAGAAATGACATATCCGTACCAAAAGTTTTGATACCGAAATTTTGATATCGAAAACATTCATACTAATATCGTACCGAACTTTGTACCGAACTTTCGGTATATCGAAATTATTGATATACCGAATTATATCGAAATTATCAAAAGTCGAATCATAATTCATATTGATTATCTCGCGAGTTGCTCGGGTCAATGCTCGACTCGAAGAATATACAAAAATGATTTTTGTTTTTTCAAATACCAATCATAAAAGTCGAATTATGAATTGAGAAAAAAAATTGATTAATAGTACATGCTTTAGCAAGTACCTCATATGATAAAAAAAAATATTGAGAAAAAAAATTGATTAATAGTACATGCTTTAGCAAGTACCTCATATGATAAAAAAAATATAAGGAGGAGAGATGAAAAACTCTACTACACGATCGGAAGTCTCTCGATTGGATAAGATGGAAATCGAGTGAGTAGACACACGTGATAAAAGAAAATTCAAAGAAAATTTGTATCACTTGGAACTCTCCTTCGTATATTGGGATAGAATTATATTACGTCCTTCCGAGAATGCTCATTTTCATAAACGGTCATCAACTTTTTTTTCTCAGATATCGTCCTTTTGCTACTGTTTCCGGCCAAAAAGTCACGTAAAAGAACGATATGTGAGAAAAGAAAGTCTCATATATCGTCCTTTTTGGCCGGAAACAGTAACAAAAGACGATATCTGAAAAAAAAAAATTGATGGCCCGTTTATGAAAATGATCATTCTTGGAGGGAGGGATATGATTCTAACCCTCGTTATTGTCATACAATCTTAAATACAGTATAGTAACCACACTGCTATAAAAAACACAAATTTATCCGACGACAAATCGACAAATCCGCCTCCATATTCGTCGCCGGCCACCGAGGCCTGGTCGGATCCGCAGTCGTCCGGAAGCTCAACCTCCAGATCCAGACAAACGTCATCTCCTCCGCTTTCCAACACAAAACCCTAATACTCATCTTTCTCGGATCCTCCTGCATTTCCCCCAAATTCGCCTCGCAGCCCATACCTGAGTCTGCTCTCCTTACCGGCCCGCTGGAGCCGACCAACGAATGGTACGCCATCGCCAAGATCAAAATGTGCCAGGCCAACCGCCTCCAGCATTCGCCGACGAACTTGTACGGCCCCAAAGATAACTTCCACCCTGAAAACTCCCACGCAGATTTCACGAAGCGAAAGCCAATAGCATGGATAGAGTGGGATCCCCTTGCGCGAATTCCTCCATGTTATTTTCTTGATGGAGAACTATAGTGGCTTGGAGCATGTGAACGTGATGAAGGAGGTGATTTTGGTTTAATTTATTGTTGTGCTATTGAATGATGATTATAGCTGAGAGAAGAGAACAACAAATAAATAAAGTCGGTTTAATTTTGTTGTTGTTTTTGAATACTTGTAAGACTATGTTATGTTGTTATAGAACCCGTTGTTTTGGTATAACTGGCAGAGTGATTTTTTGAATTATGGTGTTGACTGATGATTCTCTCCCATAATGAGTTTATGAATGGTAATGACTCAAAGTATTCCAACAATTCAATCAGTAGGCAGAAAGGACTTCACTGAAACCACAGATGCTGCAGATTGACATCGTGTGCATTCATTGTGCACTGCTAGTTATAATGCATAATTCACTTTGGATTTTTATAATACGTGTCCGTCTGTAAGTTTGATTGCATTTGCATTTGACCTAATCATCTGCAGTAAAGGTGTTTCTCCACTTCAGTTGCCGTGTGATCGTAATGTCTGATTTCCAGAATGTGAAAGTGCAGAAAAGGCTACACCTTTGACCTTTTTACATTACATGGCCAAGAGGTATTTTAAAGCTTTATTGTACATTTTACATACTTTTGCCCTGTTAATGTCTATTGCTAATGCCAATAAACTGGAAGCTTGTTCTTTATCAATTTCTATGAGGAAACTATGAATAAAAAGCATTCATTTTCTCGTAAATGTTATAGTACATGGTTTACTTTTTGTTCCTACTTTCTTACCTATGGAGTATTATGTATCAACCAACTGGAAGCTCGTTCTTTATCAATTTCTATGAGGAAACTATGAATAAAAAGCATTCATTCTCTCGTAAATGTTACATGGTTTACTTTTTGTTCCTACTTTCTTACCTATGGAGTATTATGTAATTGTAATTCTTTGTAATATACATTGATGGTGACACTCTACATTGAGCAAAAGGTTAACATTAATTATTTATTAATTTTTTTCTTAAAGGCTAAGGAAAACACCATTATTCTTAACGTTTTTAAAATTAATGTCTTTATAAACAATTAACATAGACAAAAGCAAGAGGCAAGCAAACACATAAAAGACAATAAAAATATACTACTTGTTTCCCGTGATGTTGTCAGATCAGACCCTTGGTTGCCATCATTAATTAAAATATTCTATTAAAACTCTATTAATCTTTATTGCATTTTTTACTCCAAAATTTAATCCTAACAAATTCAATCAAAAAATAACAGCTTGATTTTATCTTGTCCATACAGACTTGTTAAATTTTAAGATTAATAACAGCTTTTTACTTAAGGTTTGATTTTTGTATATTTTTCTATTATGTAAAAATATTGTCTATCACTACATGAAATTTGAGGAGTTTGCAATTACAGTTTTGCTGGAAGCAGGACAATTTAGCTCATGATAAAAATAAACAAATTGTATGACCCATGTTCACCTTCAACATTCATAAAACACATAATGAAAAAGAAACAACAAACTAAAGAAATGAAGAAATAAACTGGAGGTGGCCTAAAGATAATAGAGGTTATTCGCTTGACCGACTTTCTTGATTTGGCCAAAAAGAGCCATACCACGGCGAAGAACCTTCGTTTTGACGAGCTGACCGCTAAACAGAGCGAAGTTGACATGTTCCTTTTTCAACTGGCAGCTAGTGAATGATTACTCTAGGTGATGGCGTGTGCTCAAAGGTTGAAGCTTACTAAGATTGCTTATTTGGACACTTCAGTTCTAGTAGCAAGACTTTAAAAAAAAAAAGGTGAAAGCCCAGTCTCTGATGGAAGGTCTTGAGTTTGAGATCCTCTTCCTCAACAAGGTGTACCAGTACACCTGGATTGGTGGTGGTGACCCAGTCAAATGAAGTAACATTGTCTTGTAAAAACAATGTTTTTTCCTCTTTCTAGGCTATTTAATTTTTAACAAAGACATTGAGACGTCAGATGCTCTATTTTCTGTTGTGTGGACGTTTAGGCCTAAAACAGTTTGATTAATGTCCCAATTCAGGCATTTTATTCTGGTTGGGTAGGCTGCAGGTGGAAAAATCATGTTTATGCTTATTGCGATATGTTAGTTACAGTTACTCTCTGGAACCTCACCTCTAATTTTTTAGAGAAACATTTTTGAAAAGCATTTGTGAGTAATTACGGCTTGATGTGTGAGCTTGCATAAGGTACCCTTAGATAGGTTTACTTGAAACAGCTGGATGCATGAGATTGTCATGTCCTTATAGTTTGCGTAGGGTACCCTTAGATATGTTTACTCGCTACAGCTTGAAACTTGCAACAAATTTTACAGCTTGCATAGGGTACACCCTTATATAGATTTACTCGCTACGACTTGATACGTGAGCTTGCCACGACTTTATAGCTTGTGTGGGGTACCCTCAGATAGGTTGAATTGACTTGGTGCTTGAACTAAAGTTTTTGGTGGGGCCAAGATCCTCGGGAGTTTGTATGGTTCCCTCTTGTCCCGGCTTATTAAGAAATTATATTCTAGATGATTTGTAAAAAACGTAGAACATACAGAATAATCTAAAACACTTCTTTGTCATTGCCTGATTTCCGTTGATAGTCCCTACCGCCCCAATTGTAATAGAGAACTTTATAGTTTATAGGAGTACAATATAATAGTGCGTGGAATCCTCAGTTTCGAAAGTTTCTAAGAGAGGATGGCAAAAGAAACCATAATAGATACTGATTTCATTCAGACTATCTATAAGCTCTATCTACAAGAAGTTTGATCTTTCTATATGCTGAAGCAGAGAACATTTGAGGACAAGGTTGTTAATTTGTAAGGTGCTTTGGAATGTAAATTCCCATTATTTTAACCATTACCACATGATGTTTGTTACTCTTATGGTATGCAATGTCTTGATAACATAGGGGATCGAGCACGATGTTTACGCTGCCTCCAGGCGGCTTTGGTGGGCAAATGTCCATATTAATCCATAATTTATTTATTTTTTGGTTATAGTTTTTACAAATTTGAATCAGTGTAATTAATTTAAAATATAGGAAAGACAATAGAAGATAATATTAAAACAGTCTAAATCAAAATGAAAAAATAGAATTAGAAATAAAATTTGTGGTCCTAACATTAACTTAGGTATGCCTCCTTTGGCCCTTTCATAACGTTGAATGTTATAATCAAAATTGAGATGCTGCAGCAACCACACACACATAGATAAGAGTTGTGAGACTTTATTGGGCTCAATAGAAAAAAAATGTTGGCAATAAGCAGCTGCAGATTTGTAGTATGCTGCAATATACTACATTCACCTTCTCATTTGAATTCCAATAGAAATGGCAGCAAATCACATCATCAATTAACTTTGGCTAAGAAGAATGATTTCTCCGAGATACAACCAAACACCTTGCCCTTTAAATTTTCTGTTATTCAGTCTTCAGCTGTTGGACTATTTGCTCTAGGATTTATCGATGCTGGGTACGTACTAATTAAATAAAAACCTTAGTTGCTTCAAAGTTTTTCAATTATTTATTATTTTTTCTTGTAACTTTTTCTTCTTCTTCTTCTTCTTCTCAGGTACAGTGGAGACTGGTCAAGAATTGGGGTGATTTCAAGAGGGACAGAGGATATGCTCAAAGCTGCAGCTTTATTAGTTGTTCCTCTTTCCATTTTTCTGATTTTCAAATTGTCTCGAAAATAACAAGTTACAGTACATGGGAATGAATGATCATATTCTAAAAATACTTGGTTGTTGTTGTGTTCTAGTGAGTTGAAATTAGTACAAACTTGAAAAATCGACTGCACATTCATCCATTCGTACAATTTTATGGGTTCAATAAAAATAAAATATTTAACGTACGTTGTATAATATTTGTTGGGATTTTCACCAAAATTTGTATTTGCAAGAAACGATAATTAAACACGTACGAAAAATTAAAACAAATGAGAACACAAGATTTATAGTGATTCACCCGTTAATGAGAGCTAAGTCCATTTTTATATTTAACTAGAATAATATGGGAAAATGATGTGGTTACTACGGCGTTGTCCTATTTGGAAGCCCACGACCGTGTGTTCAAGCCCAAAATTTAATTAAGTCTTTTATTTTATTTATTTCATGTTATTTATCTTTTAATAAAAGTCCATCCATGTTAGGATTCTGGACTAGGGTTCTGGACTATTTAAGTTGATGTTGAACATTCATTTACGCAGCTTTGCTTCTATTGAAATAAGAGAATAGAGTTTTCTCATTCTTGTTATTAATTCTCGGCATTCGGTTGAATCAACGAGTCTTAATATTGTTCTTATAGCTTCCGCCTGCATCAGTTGGTATCAGACTTGGTACGATGCCTCGTCGTCCAACGGCCGCAGACCTTGCTGCTGAAGCTGAAGCCCGTCGCGAATCTGACTTGGCTGCCCTAAGCCGACAGATCACGACCGCTTTGACAGCGGGCCTGGAAGAGATCCGCCTGGCTATTACCACTGCGTTGCCAGACATCCAAAACAGATCTGTCAATCACCACGAACGTCGCGCTGAGCGACACCGCCAACCGCCTTCGTCGTCCGATGACTCCGACTCAGAGGAGGAGACCCTCTCCGTGGACAATGTATTTGCAACCCGTAGACCGCGCCGTCATCGAGACGAGGATCGCCGGTGGGAGTCCGGGTTCAAACTTGACATTCCAGAGTTCAGTGGAGGAATCAACCCGTGCGATTTTTTGGATTGGCTCACAGTAGTGGAAGATATTTTGGAGTTCAAATCAGTCCCCGACGATCGCAGCGTGGCTCTTGTGGCAACACGTTTTCGAGGACGCGCGTCCTCCTGGTGGCAGCAACTGAAATCGACGCGTCGTCGTCAACGAAAAACAGCTATCTCTTCTTGGGCCAAGTTTCGAAAACATATGGAACTTGAATTCCTTCCGCACAACTTCGACAGCACACTCTTTCAGCGTTTTCTCAACTTACGCCAGGGTACGAGTACCGTCGATGCTTACACAGAGGAATTTTACAAATTTTTATCGCGTCTTGATATACGTGATTCGCCGACGCAACTCGTAGCTCGATATATTAGTGGACTCCATCGAAGCCTTCAGGATACCATCACCCTTTTAGCCCCGTTAACCGTATCTGAAGCCCATCAGCGTGCGGTCCTACTGGAACAACAATCGACGCGTCGCACCACATCTACGGGATACGTACCCACTCGGACTGGATCTACACCACTGGTATCCACGGCTCCTACCCGTACTACGACCCCACCGACGCATGCGGTCATCGAGGCGACACCCTCGACCTCATCCGTGCGTTGCTTCTCATGTGGAGAGATGGGTCATCGTCGTGCGGCATGCCCACGCACGCGTCCTCGAGCACTGATCATGGATGAATGGGAGACTGCTCCCTATGACACACCTCCGAGATTTGACGAGGAACCACCTCATGATCTTCCTGAAGAACATGTGGTCGGAGACGTAGGCCCTCTCCTCGTGATTCGTCGTTCTTGTTTGTCCCCGAAACTCCCGAACGATGTGGATTTACAACGTAATCATATTTTTGAATCGACATGCACGATTGGTGGTAAAGTATGTCGTTTCATCATTGACTCTGGCTCATGCGAGAATGTCATGTCCATTGACGCTGTCAACAAATTAAACTTGGTTACTGAACCACACCCGTCCCCGTATACCTTGGCCTGGATACAGCGCGGGAACTCTGTGACGGTCGATCGACGTGTGCGCGTCACCCTATCGATTGGTTTAAAATACAAGGATACTATCACTTGTGATGTCGTCCCTATGGATGCCTGCCACATCCTCTTGGGAAGGCCTTGGCAGTTCGATCGCTCGGTTGTCCACGACGGACGCGAAAACACATATTCTTTTCAGTTTGACGGCTCCAAAATAATTTTACACTCCTCGCCTTCCACAGTCATGCCGCACCAGCCTTCGGTCCTCCAGTTAGCACGCCCTGACTTTCTACGAGAGGCCGCGACAACAGATTTGTTCATTTTATTAATTGGGTCTGACCATTCTCCGGTTGTCTCCACACCACCACCCGCTATCCAGACCCTCCTTAATGAATTTGCTGATGTGTTTCCGGAGGAGCTACCGTCAACCTTACCCCCATTGAGAGACATCCAACACCACATCGACCTAGTCCCAGGAGCTTCTCTACCGAATCGGCCTCACTACCGCATGAGTCCGGTCGAGCATGAAGAATTGAGACGCCAGGTGGAAGAGCTAATTCTTCGTGGCACAGTCCGACCCAGCATGAGCCCCTGTGCCGTGCCTGCCCTCCTTATCCCAAAAAAGGACAAATCTTGGCGCATGTGTGTCGACAGTCGCGCCATCAACAAAATCACTGTCCGCTATCGATTTCCCATTCCGCGTCTGGATGACTTACTCGATCAATTGAGCGGCGCTTGCATATTTAGTAAATTGGATTTACGCAGCGGATACCACCAAATACGCATTCGTCCGGGCGATGAATGGAAAACCGCCTTTAAAACTCGGGAAGGTCTGTTTGAGTGGCTCGTCATGCCGTTTGGCCTTTCGAATGCCCCAAGTACCTTCATGCGTGTCATGAACCAAACACTACGTTCGCTGATCGGGTCGTGTGTCGTGGTATATTTCGACGACATTTTGGTCTATAATCGGTCATTGACCGCACATGTGGACAATTTGCGTGCTGTCCTCTCCCTCTTACGGCAGGAACAATTTTTTGCGGCGCCACACAAGTGCGTCTTTGGGGTAACATCCGTCAATTTTCTAGGCTACGTTATCTCCGACACCGGACTCCATGTAGACGAATCTAAAATCGCTGCCATTCGCGATTGGCCTTCTCCATCCACAGTAACTGAGGCTCGTAGCTTTCACGGCCTGGCATCTTTTTATCGACGTTTCATCGCTCATTTTAGTGCCATTCTTGCTCCAGTCACAGATTGTATTAGTTCTAAGCCGTTTGTCTGGACTCCCGAGGCCGAGGCTGCGTTTGAACTAATTAAAGAACGCCTCGTCTCCGCCCCTGTTTTGTTGCTACCTGACTTTGATCAAGCATTCGAGCTGTCATGCGATGCGTCAAAAACCGGCATTGGAGCAGTCTTGAATCAAGGGGGTCGTCCCGTCGCATTTTTCAGTGAGAAATTATCTGGTCCTCGTAGTCGTTACAGTACGTACGACGTTGAGTTTTATGCCGTGGTCCGAGCGATACGCCATTGGCGTCACTATCTCTTTCATCGTGAGTTCGTCCTGTTTTCTGATCATGAAGCTCTAAAGCACCTAGCCACGCAAGACAACCTATCTGCACGTCATGCTTCTTGGGTCGCTTACCTCCAACAATTTACTTTCGTGTTGAAACATCGGTCAGGCGTCTCTAATCGCGTCGCGGATGCCTTAAGTCGGCGTACTTTGATCGTCTCGGATCTCCGCATCTCTGTTCCGGGATTGGATCTATTAACTGAGACTTATGCTTCAGATGAATTTTTCGGACCCATCCTGACCCAATTAACTGCAGGGGAGACGTCAGATTTTGTCATGGTGGACGGATTTCTTTTTAAGGGTACGCGTCTTTGCATTCCTAACACCAGCCTGCGCCTAAAACTAATCTCGGAACTCCACCGTACGGGTCATGTTGGTCGCGATCGTACCATCGAGCTAGTGCAGCGCTCGTATTTTTGGCCAACCATTCGCAGGGACGTTACACGCTACGTATCGAGGTGCCGTGTTTGCCAAGTGTCGAAAGGTACCGCCACTAATGCCGGCCTCTATCTTCCACTTCCAATTCCGCATGTCCCATGGGTCGCAATTAGCATGGATTTTATACTCGGGTTGCCGCGTACACAACGGGGGTTCGATTCTATTTTTGTGGTGGTCGACCGCTTCTCCAAGATGGTGCACTTTATTCCTTGCAAGAAAACGTCTGATTCCGTGCACGTAGCTCAACTTTTTTTTCGAGAGGTTTATCGTTTGCATGGCCTGCCATCGTCCATTGTCTCGGATAGGGACACACGTTTCTTGAGCTTTTTCTGGAAAAGTTTGTGGCGTATGGCCAACACTCGCCTTGATTTTAGTAGTGCGTACCACCCACAGACCGATGGCCAAACGGAAGTCGTTAACCGTTCCGTGGGTAATCTTCTTCGGTGTTTGGTCGGGGACCATCTACGTTCGTGGGATACACATCTCAGCTAAGTCGAGTTCGCCCATAATGCAGCGCTGAATCGTAGCACAGGCCTCGCCCCGTTTCAGATTGTTTATGCTACTATTCCCCGTGGCCCTTCTGATTTGATGTCGCTCCCGTCTCCTATTCGTGCAGAAGGTCGTGCCGTGGATATGATCGAGGCCCTTCGGAGTACACACCGCGCAACGCATGATCAACTTGTGGCCTCCACAGCAGTCTACAAGGCGGCCGCCGATGTCGGGCGTCGACAACTAGAGTTCGAGCCTGGCGATTTTGTTTGGGTTGTCCTTACCCGGGACCGTTTCCCTGCACATGAGTACAACAAGCTTGCTGCTCGAAAGATAGGTCCTTTGGAGGTAATTGCAAAAATCAACCCTAATGCTTATCGTTTGCGCCTTCCTTCGCATATGCGTACTTCAGATGTGTTTAATGTCAAACATTTGATTCCTTATACGGGTGATAATGATGGAGATGACGGTATCCTTGCTTCGGGTTCGCGGTCGAACCTTCTTTTGGTGGGGGAGAATGATGTGGTTACTACGGCGTTGTCCTATTTGGAAGCCCACGACCGTGTGTTCAAGCCCAAAATTTAATTAAGTCTTTTATTTTATTTATTTCATGTTATTTATCTTTGAGTCCTGTGGATTTTTGGTCAAAATGATAAGTATTGTGTGTTTTTTGTGCTAGGTTATAAAACTAGGAATTTTTTACACCAATTGTAATAGAATGGTCTAATATACCCCTCAAACTTAATAAAAAAATACAAAAAAGAATAAAAGAACACACAAAATTGGTCCCCCTCTTTTTCTTTTCTCTCTCCACGAAAGAGTCCTCCTGTGAAGACACAAAATTGGTCCGCCTCCTTTGAAACTTCAGCAAAGATTTCGAACAATTCATCACCGGAGCAATAATGTCATCTTCGGCGACACCATCTGATTCCGAGCATGAGGAAGAACAACAACAACAAGAACCTAGTCTTCAACCTCCGGTAATTCCCAAATCCGAAACCCTTTTTTTTCAATTTTTTTTTTCGAAAATTCGAGCAATGTGATGGATTATATTGTGCTTTAGATGCTTGGTTGAGTTCTTTATTGATTTAGAACTGTAATGTGGCCATAATTGTTCTGAAAATTTGATTTTTCCGATTTTGTTTATGGTTACTCGAATCGAGTAACCTCTGTTTTTTTGTAAACCATCGACCAACGTATTCGTGTAGTTCCATTCGACCAACCCCGTCGACTAACGTATTCGTGTAGTGCCATTCGACCAACCCCGTCGACTAACCCATTCGATTAACCTCTTCGAGCAGTCAGCTCTTGATTAGTCGATGGTGTTAATCGAATGGGGTTACTCGAATGGGTTGGTCGATGTGGGGTTGGTCGATGGGGTTAATCGAACACGTTGGTCGATGGGGTTAATCGAACACGTTGGTCGATGGGGTTACTCGAAAGAGGTTGGTCGATGGAGGCAGAAACTTTTTTTTTTGTTTGTTTTGATCCTATTAATCTGTGTTTAATCGATTCGGTTCTCCATTTGTGCAGGCTGGTTTCCGATGGAGGAGACCGGATTTCGTCGACATTTCGAGGGCGATAAATTGCGGCGATCGACGCGGCGTTCTGAAAAACGTACGAGAAGTTCTGATGGAGGTTGGTGGAGAAGAGGGCCTCGCGGAGTACGAACAGACGTATCTCTTCAGTCAGTTCCTTTCCATGCCCAGTGCAGACCGATCGAACAAACCTCTGCACAAACTGCTATCGAGAGAGATCGTTAGCCAGAGCACAATACCAGAGTTTGAGCACTGGTTTGCTATCGGGGATCGTATTGTGAAGTTCCGAGCACAAGAATACGCCCTGATCACCGGTCTGCGCTTCGGGGATAGTAACTTCGATCCCACAGACAAAGGCCATGAAGCTCCCATTACAGGCATCCATCGGAGGTTATTCCGTTGCAGAGTGATGAAGATTGAAGCACTGCTGAGTTCGTTCAATGGTCTGCGGATGGGCCACGAGCTAGGTGATTATTTCAAGGTTGCCAACATCCTGATTCTCTACTTCGTTCTGATTGGTCGAGAGAAACTGGATGTCGAGAACTGGGTCTGGACACTGGTGGAGGATCACGATGGCTGGGAGTGGTTTCCTTGGGGTTCTTACACGTTCCAGAACTTCTCCCACTACATCAGCATTACTGGGATGGCAGCTGATCAGGCCGAGAAAGCGGCTTATCACTTTTACGGTCCAGTTTGGGCCTTCCAGTGTTGGGCCTTCGAGGCCTTTCCTGCTTTAGGGAGACAGTGCGGTACTCGGAGCCGAGAGACGCGAAGGCCCCGGTTTTTGCATTGGACGCAGAGGAAGACGAACTTCGATTTCACGGATTATTTCGAGGATGAGCAGGTAACCGTCAATCTGTTTTTGTTAATAATTTTGAATTAATAATTTTATCGATTATCTAATAATTTTTTTTTTAATTGTTTTCTTTTAGCTTGAAGTTCACGAGACCCTCACACCGACACCGGAGGAGGAGGAGATGATGTATTACCGGAGTTTGACGGAGGCCGGTGAGCTTTATGCCGTCCCGTACCAGCCTCCCCTCCGCTTAACTCACGCAGCGGCAGCGGCGCCGGCATGAGCACCGGCACCGAAGAAGCAGATGGAGAAGAAGAAGAAGAAGAAGCTTGTGGATCGTGTGGCCGAAAGCGTGGCCAAGACATTCAAGAAGGCGGCGACAGGTATCCGCACGCGTGACGATGTCACGCCCAGCTCTTCAACAGAGAGACTAGAGAGACGTAAATCTCGGAAAGCTCGACATGCTTCTCCGCCTCCTCGACATGCTTCTCCGCCTCCTCGACATGCTTCTCCTACTATTCCTCCTCGAGGTTCTTCTCCTCCTGCTCGAGATGCTACTCCTCCTGAGTCTCGAGCTCCTCCTGCATCTGAGAGAGTGGTGGACGATGATCCACCTATTTATCGTCGGAGTGACCTCGAGAGGATCTTGTTCGACACGTCCGAGAAGGGATTCACGACTCACATCGTGAAGGCCGTCACGGAGAGCGTGACGAAGAGTGTCACGGAGAGCTTGCTCTCCAAAATGAAGGGCTTCTTCGGTATGAGACGACACTCGCAGCCACGGCCTTATCCCTCGAGGCCAGTGTACGAAGAGCCTTCCTCGCCACCTCAGACTTCACCTCCTCGTCATTCCTACCACGCATCGGACATTGCTGAGACTTCTTTGAGCAGAGCACCAGCTCGATTCTCGACGTCGGCGATGCCTGACCCTCGGTATTCATATGCAGACGCTGACGCATGGATGCGTTACCGCATGCAGCCCCAGCCCCAGGTGCCTCCGGCCTATCCGTTTGAGTATCCATTCGAGAGTTACCAGATGCCGGGTCCATTCGGTCCATTCCAGGGTCCAGTCTTTCCATTCCAGGGTTATCAGATGCCGCCACCGGCCTATCCATTTGAGTCCCCCAGCTACCGCACGCCTCCGTCGATTGTTCCTTTTGATCTGGAGACGTCCAGCACTCCGACACCACCTGTTGTGGTCGATGTCGAGACCCATACTGGGAGGACCTTTGATATCTTCTCACAGCCAGCTGCTGATGACGAGGAGGGTGACGACGAGTATGCCGGGGACCTCGGGTGTTTCAGTGACGAGGATGACGACGACGAGGAGGAGGGTGACGAGTCCGAGCAGGATGCCGGGGAGAGCAGCCTCGGACCTCGTGTTGTTCAGCCTTCCAAGTTCCTGCGTAGCCCTTTCATCCGACAGTTCACCAGGGCACGCGGTAGAAGAAGCTGGAAGCTGTACGATGTGTACAGAGCAACGGGGCCCGATTCCTGCGTTAGGGTGAGGTGCTGTGATGATTTGATCCTTGATCAGAAATTCTTCGACGATGTGGAAAATCCCTCTGTTTGGTTCAGCTCTCAGGTAATATTTTAAATTATAACCTTGTTAATTTATGTTTAAATATTAACAACGTGTCAATTTTCAGGTGCTCGACTTGTATATTGCGTTCATGAAAGTGAAAATCAGAACTAGGACAGGGGTGAAGGGTTACGTGAAGGACTTTACGCACCAGATCTTCGGTCCCGACTTATACGTAAGTGAATGTCTTTTATCTATGTTAGTTATATTTTACTTTTATCCTGTTCTTACTGACATAAAATTTAATATTTATGTCATTTTCAAAGAATGATTTCTGCATCGAATACGGGAAACTGAAGCATACAGGGACTTCGAGTGATTTCGAGAAGAGATACAAGAATTGGCAACCACCTAAGCGTTTGCTAGACATTGTCGAAGCGGGTCCGGCTCGTGGTGAGCATGGTTGGTACAATATCAGTCAGGTATGTTAACTGAATTAGGTTAATCTTTGGTTTCTATGATTTCTTATATTTTCATTGTTTGTATTTTCAATGTTTGTTTGTAAGGTGGCCATGATTTGCAACATTGATAACATTCACTGGGTCGTGGCGGTCATTGATTTCGAGAACTGGACTGTCGAAGTGTATGATTCATTGTGCAATCTCAGAGCCGCACAGCTGAAGCCCCTGACAGATTTGTTGCCTCGATTGTTGAGATGCGGACACTGGTGGGACCAGCACTCGTACCTGTAAGTTTCGTTCATTTCACTGTGTAGTGTAGTTTTTTTTTCTAATATGATATTGACGTGAGAAGTGTTTCATTCATTTCAATGTTTTATGTTTCAGGGAGCGTAAGAGGTGTGCTTTCAAGTTTAAGCTGATGCCCAGGGCTCAACAAATAATCCAACCCGACGGAAACTCGTGTGGGCCGATTTGTTGCATGTACCTGGATCGGTTGTTCAACAAGAAACAAACTCACGAGGACAAGACTATTGATCTTCCTTACATCGTTAAGTATAGAAAGTACATTGCTAGGATGATTTATTGGTTAGCTCAGGAGGCATACACGGAAGAAGACGTACGAGCTTAGTATTTGTGTTTGAATATACTTGTTTAGGATGATTTATTGTTTAGTATTGTTGGTATTTTTGTCTTGGATGTGTTGTATATTGAATGCTTGGTTAGAATGTTGCAGGTTTGGGTTTAAAAATGTGTAAAAAAGTCTTTTATCATTCTGCCCAGAGGTTACTCGAATGGACTGTTCCATCGAGTAACCATCGAGTAATCAAGAACAGGTCCATCGATTAACGTATAATCAGGCCTGAATCTGCAAAAGTACTCTAAAACGGTTACTCGAAATAGGTTAATCGATGGGGTTACAAGATGAGGTTAATCGATGGTGTTACAAGATGGGGTTAATCGAATTGGTTACAGGATGGGGTTACTCGAATGGACATCATCCTGTAATCATAAATCTCCAAGGTTGGTCGATGGTATGTTACTCGATCAACCATCGACTAACCTCCTAAAATTAGTATTTTTGGACCTTTTTTTAGATAATTAAGTTGTTATTTGCACTAATAAGTTCAATTTAGAGCCATAAAACATTAATAAAACAGTTTAGATGATCAATCGATTCGTTTAGAGTGAAAACAAGTGAAACGTGGAACATTAGTCATACTTTTCTAAATATCTTAAGTAAGTTTACAACAAACAAACTATGATATTAGTTCAATGTTGACATGTTATGGATTAGAACTCCGAAATTGATCATCAAAACATGTTTAATAAGTGTTTTTTATCATTAAAATGAAGTTACATACTCAAAAACACAATTAGAAATTAAAGAACGGCCTTAAAATTGAAAAAAAAGGGTACTGTTCTTAGTTACTCGATGGTTACTCGATGGTTACTCGATGGTAACCCTAATGTACTCGATGGAAACCCTAATGTACTCGAAAGGGTTAATCGAATGAAGGGTTAATCGAATGCAGGGTTACAAGATAGGGTTACTCGAATTGGTTAATCGATGGGGTTACAAGATGAGGTTAATCGATGGTGTTACAAGATGGGGTTAATCGAATTGGTTACAGGATGGGGTTACTCGAATAGGTTGCAAGATGGGGTTACTCGAATAGGTTAATCGATGGTGTTACAAGATGGGGTTAATCGAATTGGTTACAGGATTGGGTTACTCGAATTAGGTTAATCGATGGGGTTAATCGAATTAGGTTACTCGATGGTGTACAGAATATGCAGAATGCCTTTTCTGTTTTTTTACATCCCCTAACCTGCAAATCACATAGGTATAACAACAACCGCAAATATCCAAAGAAACACACTGCATATATCCAGAAACAAGATAACAAATCAATCCTAGTCATACGATGTAACGAGAAACACGATAACAAATCAACCAAACACAAGAAGAGCCCTCAATCCACACGCATCGGACATTTTGTTTTTGTGTGTCCCTCGATTCTGCAAATGCTGCACTTTTTCTTCTGCCTTCTTCGACCCGATTCTTGCGTTCCTGAGGCTTCCGGAGGGACATTCAAATCAACGCCTGCAGGAGGGATGTAAGCCTTGCAGTTGCGTATGTTATGTCCTACGCCCTTACATTTCGTACACACCTGCACACAAAGACGCGGTATTAGGTCTTTACTCAAACTAATGACGACACAATATTAGGTACGAAGAACAAACCTGAACACGACGAGCAGACCCAGATCCCTCAACTGCAGAACGAACCCGACTCATCCGCGGACGTCCAGCCTGACTAACCACTTCCGGTGGAAGACACACGTACGAAGCTACTTCTGGAGGGACAACCCAATCATCAACGTGTGGTACTGGCACAATAGGAGTCGCATACATCTCTCTCAAGCTGCTTTGCTTGAAATAGGGGCCGACGAAATCGTACAATGAAAATCTAGCCCGTCTACACAAAGTATCAGGTTAGTGGCATTAATTAATTGAATGTTTAAAATTAAAAAAGAAGATGTAAGGAAACCGATATCATACCGTATAGCGGCAGCAGCATGACGACACGGAATAAGGTCTAAGTCGAACTCCCGACAGTCACACGTGCGTCTCGCGATATCTACGAGATAGGACCTGCCGTTTTCCTCAACTCTGAACACGGTCCCCGCACTGACCTCCCGAACAGGAAAATGATGACTCAACTGATTCTGATTAGACACCTTTGCGAATGCCTCTTCGGTCAGCTCATCCTCTCTCTCGTTAGCCTTCCTTCGTTTCTCGTCAAACCATCTCTCAATCATCGCACGAATCGACTCGAGCATAGCACAAACAGGCAATCGTCGTGGCCATCTGATAGCAGCGTTGAAGACTTCGGCCGCATTCGATGTCATGAAACCATATCGTCGTGCAGCACATTTCGACCTTGCCCAGGTCTCAACACCGAGTCCAACGAGGCGCCTATAAGCACCGTCTCCACTGGCTTTCTCCAAATCAGATAAATACTTTTCAAACTCATCCTCTCGATAACAGTAGGCAGCTTTGTGTACAATTGTGACCACATGAGAGCGGTACATCGCTAGATTCTTCTCGAGGTGGTGACAGCACAACGCACGGGTTGCGTGGGGATAGGCACTCCGAATGGCATTCGCGATGCTCTTGTGCTGGTCGGACACAATGAGCAGATCGTCTCCATCGTAGCAAAGCCTGAGGTTCTCTAGAAACCACGTCCACTCCAGGTCATTCTCAATCGGACCGATACCAAAGGCAAGCGGGAAAATCTGTTCGTTTCCGTCCTTCGTGACGGCAACAAATAACACACCACTGTTTTTCCCCTTCAAATGAGTGGCGTCGACTACTATGATGGGACGCAGAGTGCGCTGCTGAAATGCACTAATGCACTGCCCAAGTGCAACAAACATGTGACAGAACACGCCCTCACTGGTCGTCTGAATCTCATACCGAGTCCCTGGATTGCATTCTTTCAACACGTGCAGATATGACGGGAGCATCTGATATGAATCCTGATAGTTGCCGTACCTCATTTCAACGGCCAGGTTCCTCGTCCGCAGGGCGAAGCTGTAATCGATCACTACTCCGTACAATCTCCTCAGATCAAAAATCATCGTCTTCGGCTTCAGTGTGATCTCATCGTCGACTAGCTGACGTGCAAAGTAAGTAGCGGCAACCTTGCTCGACACGTGACGATCGGCAGTCCGACTCAAATCATTGACACACTCGTGATTCAAGTTCAGCCTCGTAATCTTCCAGAGTGTTTCGTCATTCCCAGTAGCACACAATTTGAACGGGCACTTCTCAGAACCTTGCTTGCAGACGAACGCTACCCGTTCAGTGGTCGAGCGTTTAGTGGCACACTCCACCATATGCTCCATGTGATACATCCCCACCGCTATCTTCAGATCCGATTTCGTTCGGAATGTCGAGCCGACTGCAATGTGACCATACACCAGTTCGGGAGGCTCGACCGATCGCAATGGAACCGCGGGGTCAAACTCCGGCAGTGGAATGATCCAGTTGCGCAGTGGATTATTCTGAGCATTCTGAGCTGCTTCGGGATGCTCGCCGGCTCCCACACTAGAACTCGAGGACAGATTACGGCGTGACAGAATATTTGTGATGACCCGCGGCTGTCTAATCCATTCTGTCCATTCAGTGGTCAACGACTGCAACAGATCGGTCTGACGAGCTTCTTCGTCGTCCTCGGAATTCTCAGCATGCCTCTCGCCCTCGGTCGGTACATCCGGATCCACTTCTGGAATATTCACCTCGGGGGCATTTGGTTGTGCCCCCTCTAGCATCTCGGTGACGAAAATGAAACAATCGTCCTTTTGCTCGTCTAGCATGCGGGATACATCGTCGTCGCTAAGCAAAGGACACCGCACGCTCCTAAAATCAATGCCTCGTGTTAAGATGAACAACATGTACTCGATATTCGGCGGAGGGCGCAAAACGGCACGAATCTGTCTCACAAGACCATCGAGGGTAAGTTGATCCCTCCTGAAGAAAAGGCACATATCTATCCCGTCGACGTAGACCGCTCGTTCCCAACGACCACCGTAACGTATCGTGATTCGTTGATTCGACATCTACATTCACAAAAAACATTATTGAATTAGGTTAACTAATAAAACATATCCATATAAATCGACGAAACAAACCAAAAAATACGAAAAATGCATTTTTTGGCAAAAAACAGGCCCTGTTACTCGAATGGACTGTTCCATCGAGTAACAGGATGGACAGTTTCATTCGAGTAACAGGATGGTCATTCGAGTAACCTCTATTCGAGTAACCTCCATTCGAGTAACCTCATCAGTTCGAGTAATCTCACATTACTCGAATCAGTGTTCCTGGAATGAGGTTAGTCGAAACATGTTACTGAAATTAGGGTTAATCGAAAAACTACTCGAAGGCATTTCGGGTAACCTCAGTTCGATTAACCTCATTTCGAGTAATGTTTCGCTTCATAAATTCATAGTTACTCGATGGGTTACTCGATGGAGCGTACCATCGAGCAACCCATCGAGCAACAGACGCAGAAAATAAAAATCAAAAAAACTTGAACACGTACCTCTCGTTTTCGCTCGTTGAGGCACGCGTATATCCGACGGCTTTTTCCAGAATTTAACGGGGCAACATGATGGAATTTTTTGAGAGAATTTTGAGAGAGTTTTGAAATTTTTTTGGTAGGTTTGGATGATGAATATGGGGATATGAATGCACAATTAAACCTACACCAAACCCTCAACTCAACAAAAAATCTGATCTCGTGGGCCCCACAAGTTATTTTGATTTTGTTTTTATTTTATTTGAGATTGTTTTTGTTTATTTTGGATTTATTTAAATAGTAAGGGTATAAGAGACATTTTATGTTCAATTGGTGTAAAAAACTCACACTTTTATAGATGGGGACTTTAAACTCATCCCTTTATCAATTGTGACTAAAAAGTCACATTCCCACTTTATCTTTTAATAAAAGTCCATCCATGTTAGGATTCTGGACTAGGGTTCTGGACTATTTAAGTTGATGTTGAACATTCATTTACGCAGCTTTGCTTCTATTGAAATAAGAGAATAGAGTTTTCTCATTCTTGTTATTAATTCTCGGCATTCGGTTGAATCAACGAGTCTTAATATTGTTCTTATAGCTTCCGCCTGCATCAGAAAATATCATATATATAGTCCTGCTCGAAAGTTAAATCTCATAAGTAGTCTTTTATCTTTAAAAATTATTAAAATTAGTCCCCTAACCTGACCTGCTATTACAGGTTAAATTATGACATGAGACTTAAACTGGTAATTTATGCCAAATAATTTAAATAACTAAAATGATGAATAAATGATCCAACTTTGACCTATACAAAATTAAAAGATGAGAAATCCACTACACCATGCACACCAAAGCCACAAAATATGAACGATTACTTTATTTGTACTATTCATAAATTATACCAATATTTAATAAATATATAAATAATAAAATTAAAAAATAAATAAATAAATGTTACGATATAAAACAAAACAAAATTTAAATTAAATACATAAATAAATAAAATAAAATAAAAAAAATTTAAATTAAATAGAAATTCATTTTATAAATAAATTAATCATTAGATAAAATTACAAATTATTTTAATAGTATATTAAAAATAAAAAATAATTACCAATTTTTTTAAAAAAAAATTCATGTCTTGTTTTTAATGTTATAATTTTGGTCAATGAATTTAAATAATTAATTATTAATAATTAATTAATTAATTAATTAATGTAAAATAATGAATTACTATTAAATTTGAATTATTTTGTATTTAATTAATTTTTAAATTTTAAATTTTTATTATTATATTTTTTGATTAATATATTTTTTTACGATCAAATAATTAATAAATACAAACTAATGAATTATAAAATTTAAATTTACTCTATAATATTATTTTTTTATCAAATTTAAATTAATATATTTATTTTTTTATATTTTTCTTGATTAATTATTATTGTGATTGATTATTAAATTTAAGTTATTTTATTTATTTATTTTATAAACACTTACTGTAACACTTATATTTTTTTTTCCTCAAATAAAATAAATAAATGATTAATTAATTCTTTCATGTTCTTTCAACAAAAATTCTACCAAGTCGTTAACTTCAAAACACCAAACTCCATATCGAGCTTAAAATACTTAAAAGTTTGAAAATAACATAAGTGCAGCGGAAATAAAACTCCTAGCACGAGCGACAAGCTCTATGCATGTTCGTGGGAAAGTAAACCAAATCAAGTCTCTAATAATTTAATCATAACTGAACAAAACATCTAAAGAATCACAGCGCAGATGCATCCCCAGCTACTTCGGTTGAATCAATAGCATCACCTGAAATCATTTATTAACATGGGTCAGTCAACACTGACTGGCAAGTAGGCCTACATTCTATATGCTTCGTTTTTCTTAGTGGTTATCTAACTTGGTATTTTAACTTGAAACTTTAATACAATGCAACCACTCGACTTAAACTTAGAACGTAAGCTTTAACTTTAACATTTGACGTGATCTCACTTGACACCGTAAGGGCTACTTCAGTCCATTGTGGTCATTCATCGTTAGTTGCACACCCTGTCTAGAGTCCTTTTTAGACACTCTAGCCATTGAGACCATTAAACATTAGTTGGACACCCTGTCTAGAGGTCATCTCGACTCTCTAGCCATTGAGGCATTAAACATTAGTTGCACACCCTGTCTAGAGGTCATCTCGACTCTCTAGCCATTGAGGCCATTAAAATTAGTTGAACACCCTGTCTAGAGGTCATCTCGACTCTCTAGCCATTGAGGCCATTAAATTAGTTGCACACCCTGTCTAGAGGTCATCTCGACTCTCTAGCCATTGAGGCCATTAAACATTAGTCAGTTGACACCTGCTTAAGGTAGTTCCTTACGATGCCGACATTAAATTACTTTAAACATTATATTCGTTGTTTAACATTTGAACGTGAATGGACTTCAAATGCATATGCAGCTTATACATGATTATTAACTAACGCAAATGGATAATTTCAGATGCAGAAGAAGACAACTATCATAAGCATTTATAAAATATGATTAAGCAGTAGAATACAGTAGAACAAAATCGAATGTATATATATAACTTCAAAGATACCCCCACTACATCATGAAAAATGATGGAGAACAAACCACTACTAAATTCAAAAAAAACAACTCACTGATCTACCAATATTTATCATCACAGGTATGTGTACATATATATTTATAATCCTACTGTAGTCATACCTATGCATGTACAATATGTATCATATCCATGTTTTGCTCACTACCTAACATCCTGCATCCATATATCACTATATATATTCATACACACCTATGCACACGTACATACATATATATATCATGTTAGTTGTAGAAAGAACACACCACAGCAACTCATTCCCTTTATAAATATCATTTGTTCATCAAATTAAGACTGTGGTGTCAAAAATCCATACCTACTCCCGTTTCTAATCAAAACACCATACCAATTAATTAACTACTCCGATGTATCTTTAAGCAACTAACTGTAAGCAACAAGGTCTCGGGAATAATCATATACCCTCGAGTCTAAGTATTAAAGCCTCATACTAAACAACAATTTACTCTAATTACATGAACTTAAGAACCCACTTGCCCGTTGAATGAAGTTCAATAAGAAAATTAGCTATAGTCGGCGATGATCCCCGTCTCGTCTTCTTCTTCTTCTCGTCCACCCCGGTGTTTTTCCTTTTTTTTTTTTTCTCTTTTCTATTTCAACCCTAATCGCTTATATAGAACTAATTAACTTAAGTTAACCCAATTGGGTAAAAATTATATTGGATCAGCCCTATAAAATAAGCCCAACCTTTTAACCATAAAGTCCATGTCCAACTAATTACTTACAAGCCATTATTATTATTATTATTATTATTATTATTATTATTATTTATTTATTTTTAATTAATTTTTTTTCAGGTTATTACACTTACAGTATATTATCATCTAATATTTTATGATAGTCATTAATTTTGAATAGATTTGAGTCCTTACCTTATGGAGTACAATTTTTAATTTTTAAAAATAAAAGATTACTTGTGGGAATTTTTGCAATAAACTATTGTAGCATATCAAATGACTAATTTTGATAATTTTTAAAAATAAAAGACTAATTGTGATTTGACTTCTGGACGAAACCATATTTGATATATTCCCGAATAATATAAATCTCAATTATATTAATCCTCGTAATTTCTGTACTCTTCAATTCTAGTCTTCGATTTAAGTCGTTCGATTTCAACGACCACCGTAACGTATCTTAATTCGTTGATTCGACATCTACAATTATAAAATATAATTGAATTTTATTTAATGGAGACAACATATTCATCCAAACGTATAAAAAAAGCAATAATTAAATAATTTAAAAAGAAAAACAAAAAAAAAAAACCTTTGTACTCTTCGGTTCTCTTTCGTTCTACTGGACCGAGTACAGAGCACCACCGAGTAGCAGGTCCACCGAGTGACCGAGTAACTACTTGGTTACAGAGCACCGCCGAGTAGCAGGTCCACCGAGTGATCGAGTAACTACTTGGTTACCCGGTGACCGAGATCACTGAGTGCTCGGTGAGAGAGTAGCAGTCGCTACTTGAAGGTAGCGGTATCTATCTGTCACCGAGTGACCGAATACTTACTCGTTAAATCAATCGACAATCTTCTTTCTTGACCGAGAACATCTGAAGCACTCGGTGGCGTACTCGACCGAATACTTACGAACCCGAATAGAAAAAAAAATACGGGAGCAAGAATCGGGGCATATAAATGTACCGTTTTCCCGCCGAACCTAGCTTTTTTTACGTATATTCGGAGATCACTTACAGATTTCCCTCGATTTTTTAACAAATTGTAAAGAGTAATTTATGTGTGAAAGGTTTTTTTTTATGAAAAAAAGGTTTTGGTTGTTATGGTTATGGCTAAACCTCAACAACCCAATCAAATCAGTTTTTTTGGACGAAATCCTATCCTTTTTATTTATTTTTTAGAATTACTAAAAAAGTAAGTGTATAAATGTTACTTTCTCTTTCCCGTAGTTATTGTCGCACTTTCCTTTTTGATTCGTTTTATCCTAGTTGTCGCACCTAAAAAACAAAATAAGTATTACATTTTATACTCTTAAAATAACAAAATATATTTAAATCACTTATGCCTAATAAAAGTTAATGTCTCACTAAAAAACTAAAATAACCTTTTATTTTGATCAACAACAATATAATAATATTGTTTATAATTTCCGTGCTTATAATAGTGCGACAATTTGTATAAGACTGCTTAGACCAACTCCAGTAGGAGTTATTTGAGGGAATATTTACATCCAGTAGAGGTTAATTGAGGGTAGTAACTTCTTGAACATTTTAGAAAAATTATTGAATAACTTTGGAATTATTCTGCCAAAAAGTAATAATGTGGGGTCGGCATGAGGATAGGACAATATTTAAATTTATCTTACATTAATAAATAGTAATTTTAATGTATAATTAATAAAAAAAATTATATTTTTTTACATCAATATTTTTTATTTTTAAAGATCTATAAATAGAGACTAAATTTGTTTAATTTGGATATTAATTTTTTTTTTTTTGCGATTTTTTTCAATTTTTTTTATTTTAATGATTTGGAAGAAAGAGAAAATATAATAACTTTTGAAATATTTTCTAGGGAAAAATGGCAATAAGGTCAATTTTCAACATTTTTTCGTCAATAAGCCCAACTTCTAATTTATGTGTCAATTAGGCCTTTTTGTTCCAATTAGGCTAAAAAAATGTATCGGGAAGGACGAATCTACCCTCATTCTATCCTACCCATCCCACCTAACAAATCGTTCAGCAACCAAAAAAAAAAAAGACGTGACAGATCGCGCCTCCTTCCCCTTCCTCCGCTTCCACATCTACCCAGCATCTCCTCCTGGACGGCGGCGACGGCGCGGAGGAGATCCGAGCACCTCTGCAACCAGCAAGGGGTCGGGGTTGTCGCTGTCCAGATCTTAGAGCCCCGATTTTCGCCATCTGAGATCGCCGAGGCGGCCGAATCGAGAAGACGGCGACGACGAGCTCTTCTTCCCCCGTCGGGAAGCTCGTATCGAAGAAGAAATCCAAATCCGACGTCTCTTTCCGAGTGTACTACGACGACGTACCGAGGAGGGTCTCGTCGGTCTCGGAACCATCGTCGTCGACGACGTCGAAGTCCCCACTGTTAAATTATGACATTCAGTGTTAAAATATGACATTCAGTGTTAAAATATGTCATTCATTGTGTTAAAATATGACATTCAGTATGTTCAGTGTTAAAATATGACATTCAGTATGTTCAGTGTTATAATATGACATTCAGTGTTAAAATATGACATTCAGTGTGTTAAAATATGACATTCAGTATGTTCAGTGTTAAAATATGACATTCAGTGTTAAAATATGTCATTCAGTGTTAAAATATGACATCAGTATGTTCAGTGTTAAAATATGTCATTCAGTGTTAAAATATGTCATTCACTGTTAAAATATGACATTCAGCGTGTTCAGTGTTAAAATATGGCATTCAGTGTTAAAATATAACATTCAGTGTGTTCAGTGTTAAAATATGTCATTCAATGTTAAAATATGATATTCAGTGTGTTCAGTGTGTTTCTGTTATTAAGTGTGTTTAAGTGTTGCGGTCCTGTTCGGTGTGTCTCAATCCTACTTAGTGTGTTTAAGTGCTATTCAGTGTGTTTAAGTGCTATTCAGTGTATTTTAATCCTATTCAGTGTGTTTAAGTCATATTCAGTGTGTTTAAATCATATTCAGTGTGTTGACTCTCATTAACTTGTTTCATGACCAAAACACTGAATGTCATAAAAAAAAAACTGAACGTCATAAAATTATTACAACAAACATTTATTCTATTTATGTAGTAGTAATTCACTGAACAACAAACAAATGTTATTACATCAATCAAATTATTCTATTTCTTGTTGATCAGTAATATGCTACGTACACAAGACCACAATTCAAAATTAGTTACATGTTTTGGTAATATCTATTCCCTCCTCCACTTATTTCCTTTCCTTCGGGAGAATTTAGTCTAGCTTTGTCGAAGCCGGCATTTAGTGGGCTAACTGAGCATTTTTCTTCATTTGATTCTCGAGGTGGCTTTCCAGAATGATCTCCGGGGTTTGGCCCTGTAGAGGCTCGGGATGACGAAAACTCGTGACTAGAATTATGTTCACTTATTCCAAACATCCTTATGGTCTCTCTCTCAGTCCTCCAAACTCAAGTCTTTGTGGCTGTAAACGATGTCCTTATCACCATTCACCACTTGACCACTGCCTCTTGCAAGCCTGCATCAAATAAAACATCATTAGAAAAAACCAACTGGTGACATAACATCACAAAAGATTGATTCATCACACAAATGAAATAAGAAATCCCAAATTATTTCTGCATCATCATCATCATAATCCCATCCACAAGCAAATCCATAAAGCAAAATAAAAAAATAAAAAAATAAAAAAATAAAAGTTGTACAAAACTCCAAAGTGTCTCACCAATAATCAATTCCACCTCATTAACAACTTAAAACTGACAATTACAAAACCACCAAAGCAACACATGACAAGCAATTGATGATCTATAAATGCAGTAATGACTCTCAAAACAAAGTGACAATAAGCTTAAGAGTATTTTCTTTGGCATGCATGTAAAAGCTAAAGGGATTCCACATAATGTTTTACATGTGTTCTGCATGAGCCCACATGGTAAAACTAAAGGAAGAAAAACACAGCATGTTATGCGAAATGACAAGAAATCGTAACAGATTACACAACTTTGATTAATACGAGCCGAAGTCAAATCAATTACATTTTTATCTTGCACTTACTAGTCAAATAAAACTAGGTGGGTCGATGCGGGCCTTACTCTCTACTACTTGATTTCTGTGGGCTGTGGACAGCAATCAAACACAACGTAACCATCCGCTTCTCCTCGCAAATAGCGCCATCACCATGGTGACCTCGTCAGGCCTCACGTCAACGACCCTCATCCTTTTCGAACAACCCGATAGCTTCGGACGACATTCTCCACCTCACTAACCCACCCATCAACGTGCTCCAAGAAACGGAATTCTTCTCGAACATTTCATCGAACACCTTCATGGTTGTGTCGATCGACCTAATCGGATAAATAAAAAATGAATAAAACGAGACAACCAAAATCAATCATTGGGGTGGGGTAGGGAAATCGATCGAAGACTGACCTCGGTCCGGCCGTTGGCGGAGAAGTGCAAGGCGGCGGCCTGTACATCGGCGTCGGAATCGGGAACGTTGCCGTAGCTCGGAGGTGCTATCGCGGTTGAATCGAGGGCAGGCTCGTGATTTTCCGATTCGATGGATACGATGTCCATGTCGACCTACAGTCTTCCGATTCGGAGCAGAGGTGGTCGCTCCCGACGGCGGTCGACCGCTTCTCGTGGCTCATCCGCTTGGGCAGGGGTGGAGGCGGGGAAGCGATTTCTGCAATCGGGGAAGAGTGGGTGGAAGCGAATTTGGGGGATTTGGGGGAAGAGGGCTCGTGTGGAATTTAAGAGAGGGCAACGATGTCTTTACACATTTTAACCGGCCTAATGACACGCGTAATTTCTCAAAAGCTTTATTGACGAAAAAATGTTGAAATTTGGCTTTATTGCCATTTTTCCCTATTTTCTATTGTAGAGTATGATATATTTGTAAAATAATTGAAAAAATTTGATGATATGTAAAGTAAAATATAATGATGTGAGAAAAAATATTTAAGGAATGAAATATCTCTTATTGGAGATGGTTTTATTTTTATACTAGTGCGACAATTTGTAGGTAAATTATTACATGGACCCCTACCCCATGCTAATTTACATGGTCTCCTCTTTTATTATATAAACACCCCTTTTTTTCTTCCATTTTTTTCCTTTTTTTTTTCTGTTTTTCTCTCCCACCCAAACACCGACAACCCTAATTATGAAAAAATCGACGACTCAACTCTCAGAATCGGCGGAATTCGACGGCACAACTCTTCTCCTTGTATTCGATGAAGCAAATTCGGCGGCACAACGACTTCATCTTCGATCATACGGCGACGGGAATCATCGATTGATGCGGCGATGGCGACGTGAATCATCGATTGATGCGGCGACGGGAATCGTCGATTTATGCAGCGACGGGAATCGACGGCGCAACACCTTCTGATTCTTCGTGTTTGATTGTTACCGTCTTTGATTGTAATTGAGTGTGATGATTCTTCATCTTTTACAAATTATCATCATACAAATGATGATCTCGCTAAAATTTCCAGAGAATTTTTTTGTATGATATGTCAAGTGATTTTTATTCGGTGACAATATTTTTGAAGGTCTTTTCTGCAATTTTGTTCTCCCGACGAGTTTGAACGAGACAAAGGTGCGGCATATTGAAAATTCTGAAGGGAGCAGCCACTGGGCTAGCAGCTGGAACTATATGGGGTACTATTGTTGCCACTTGGAATGACGTGCCTGGGTGGAGAGGAGCGTTGCACTTCCTGGTTTGGTCCGGACTCTGAAGATGATGGGTAACCATGGACTGACCTTTGCCGCCATAGGTGGAGTCTTTATTGGGGTAGAGCAGATAGTGCAGAATGCCAGATGAAAAGGGACTTTGTTAATGGAGCTGTCGGAGTCTTCGTAGCAGGTGTTTTTGTTTTGGGCTACAAAGGTGAAATTCTCTCTTCCTTGTTTTAGACTTCTTACTGCTACTTTGTAGTGATCAGCAGTGACAGCATTTACCTGGCATGCACAGTTGTATCAGTGATGTTTGTGTGTGTGCATGTGGTTTGGGCCTATTGATGATCTACGAATGAGTAGTGGGTCTACTTAAGACCAAGTTTCTAGTCTTTTGTACCTCTCATATTATTCAATGCTGGTATTTTACATACTTTTGTGGGCATAATGACTTTTAGTTGGTATCCAATTGGTTTGATTCTCATGATAGACACTCAATGGGGGTAATATCTGTGAAAAAGCCAAAACATTATATGTTGTCGTAGTCCATATAGGAGACATCTTGTTTATCAGCCAATTTTTAAGCGAACTATACAGGCATACAGCTGATATGTTTTTGTGCCAATCATGATCTTTGCGGTATTCACATGAGTTTTTTGCCCATCCTTATTGTTAATAATGAAGAGCTTGTGGGTAAGGTACTATTGATAATGATTTGTGTTTATATTCACCTCAGCATTTGGTTATGTCATATTTATATGTCCATAGGTGGTTAAATGATTGAATAACAAATATTCCATGTAACTCTAAATATTTTGACAAATATCCCCCAATTTATTCCATTCCGAATGATTTGTATAATGTTAAATGCACAGTACCCGTGCTTTGTAGGATTTGCATTTTTCTTCTTCTTGTCAATGAGACTAAAAGTTGTGTTGATGTCATTGGTTTATTTATTGTTGACGAAGTTGTGTTGATAACATTCTATTGTTGGTTTTTATTTTTTTGTCATGTTCAACAGTATTTTTATTACGTTGAGATTACTTTTATTGTTACATTGAGATTTATGTTTTAAGTATTTTTTTATTCATGTATTAGATGTTGTGTACAAATACAGTAGAATTTAGAATCAAATGGAGTAAAATATGATCATAAAGAGAGTACAATACACTTCTAAATGCAGTAGAACTCATTAGATCGTGGTGCCGCCCTCGATTCAAGTTCGCCTCCAACGATTATAGATCGCCTTTGTCGATCGTTCACCGCCGAAGGCGGCCCCGATCGTTCGCCTACCTCGATCATTGTTTGCCACTTAATTCTGTCTTTTATTTTCTATTGTTTTTAATTATGATTTCTACTCTGTATTACAATGAATTTGACTATATTTCTGATACCTTTTATGACTATGGTTTTTTTTAGGATGGCAATGGAGTTTACGTTGTGCACCCTGTTTCTGGAGATCAAACTTTAGAAATTCTTTCACCGAATACAAGTTCCAGATTTCCCGCAGTCTTATATGATTATGTCCCCTGATTGTTTTTTATATTTGGAAACGATGTGTTGATCCCAATGATTATTTTATTGTTGATGACGTTGTTTTTATGACATTCTATTGTTGGATTTTATTTTTTTGTCCTGCAGAACAATATTTTTATTACAATGATAATTATGTTTAAGTATTTTTTTTTCATGTGTTCGATTTTGTGTAAATTTACAGTAGAATTCATAATAAAATGAAGTAGAATATGACCAACAAGAGAGTAGAATACACTACTCATTGCAGTAGAACAAATTAGATAATGGTGCCGCCTTCAATCCAAGTTTGCCTCCCCCAATTATAGATCGCCTCCGTCGATCATTCACCGCCGAAGGCGGCCCCGATCGTTCACCGCCGAAGGCGGCCCCGATCGTTCGCTTGCCTTAATCATTGTATGCCTCCCTCGATTATTGTTTGCCTCCCTCGATTATTGTTGCCACTTCGATACAAGACCTTTCGATACAAGACCTTTCGATACAAGACCCCCCCTTTATCCCTTTATTAAAATTCTGAAGCCGCCGAAGGTGGCCGTAATCATTGTTTGCCTCCCTCGATTATTGTTGCCTCCCTCGATTATTGTTGTCACTTCGATACAAGACCTTTCGATACAAGACCTTTCGATACAAGACCCCCCATTTATCCCTTTATTAAAATTCTGAAGCCGCCGAAGGTGGCCGTAATCATTGTTTGCCTCCCTCGATTATTGTTGCCTCCCTCGATTATTTTTGTAGAATGCATCAATATAAGGAGTAGAATATGATACAGAACAGAGTAGAATAGACTCCTAAATGCAGCAGACATCATTACAACAACATAATGACCTCGATTATAGTTTGCCTCCCTCGATTATTGTTGCCTCCCTCGATTATTGTTGCCACTTCGATACAAGACCTTTCGATACAAGACCCCCCCTTTATCCCTTTATTAAAATTCTGAAGCCGCCGAAGGTGGCCGTAATCATTGTTTGCCTCCCTCGATTATTGTTGACTCCCTCGATTATTGTTGCCTCCCTCGATTATTGTTGCCACTTCGATACAAGACCTTTCGATACAAGACCCCCCCTTTATCCCTTTATTAAAATTCTGAAGCCGCCGAAGGTGGCCGTAATCATTGTTTGCCTCCCTCGATTATTGTTGCCACTTCGATACAAGACCTTTCGATACAAGACCTTTCGATACAAGACCCCCCTTTATCCCTTTATTAAAATTCTGAAGCCGCCGAAGGTGGCCGTAATCATTGTTTGCCTCCCTCGATTATTGTTGCCTCCCTCGATTATTGTTGCCACTTCGATACAAGACCTTTCGATACAAGACCCCCCCTTTATCCCTTTATTAAAATTCTGAAGCCGCCGAAGGTGGCCGTAATCATTGTTTGCCTCCCTCGATTATTGTTGTCTCCCTCGATTATTGTTGTAGAATGCATCAATATATGGAGTAGAATATGATACGGAACAGAGTAGAATAGACTACTAAATGCAGTAGACCTCATTAGAACAACATAATGACCACGATAATTGTTTGCCTCCCTCGATTATTGTTGCCACTTCGATACAAGACCTTTCGATACAAGACCTTTCGATACAAGACCCCCCCTTTATCCCTTTATTAAAATTCTAAAGCCGCCGAAGGTGGCCGTAATCATTGTTTGCCTCCCTCGATTATTGTTGCCTCCCTCGATTATTGTTGTAGAATGCATCAATATAAGGAGTAGAATATGATACAGAATAGAGTAGAATAGACTTCTAAATGCAGCAGACATCATTACAACAACATAATAACCTCGATTATAGTTTGCCTCCCTCGATTATTGTTGCCTCCCTCGATTATTGTTGCCACTTCGATACAAGACCTTTCGATACAAGACACCCCCTTTATCCGTTTATTAAAATTCTGAAGCCGCCGAAGGTGGCCGTAATCATTGTTTGCCTCCCTCGATTATTGTTGCCTCCCTCGATTATTGTTGCCACTTCGATACAAGACCTTTCGATACAAGACCCCCCCTTTATCCCTTTATTAAAATTCTGAAGCCGCCGAAGGTGGCCGTAATCATTGTTTGCCTCCCTCGATTATTGTTGCCTCCCTCGATTATTGTTGCCACTTCGATACAAGACCTTTCGATACAAGACCTTTCGATACAAGACACCCCCCCCCCTTTATCCCTTTATTAAAATTCTGAAGCCGCCGAAGGTGGCCGTAATCATTGTTTGCCTCCCTCGATTATTGTTGCCTCCCTCGATTATTGTTGCCTCCTCGATTATTGTTGCCACTTCGATACAAGACCTTTCGATACAAGACCTTTCGATACAAGACCCCCCCCTTTATCCCTTTATTAAAATTCTGAAGCCGCCGAAGGTGGCCGTAATCATTGTTTGCCTCCCTCGATTATTGTTGCCTCCCTCGATTATTGTTGCCACTTCGATACAAGACCTTTCGATACAAGACCTTTCGATACAAGATCCCCCCTTTATCCCTTTATTAAAATTCTGAAGCCGCCGAAGGTGGCCGTAATCATTGTTTGTCTCCCTCGATTATTGTTTGCCTCCCTCGATTATTGTTGCCACTTCGATACAAGACCTTTCGATACAAGACCTTTCGATATAAGACCCCCCCTTTATCCCTTTATTAAAATTCTGAAGCCGCCGAAAGTGGCCGTAATCATTGTTTGCCTCTCTCGATTATTGTTTGCCTCCCTCGATTATTGTTGCCACTTCGATACAAGACCTTTCGATACAAGACCTTTCGATACAAGACCTTTCGATACAAGACCCCCCCTTTATCCCTTTATTAAAATTCTGAAGCCGCCGAAGGTGGCCGTAATCATTGTTTGCCTCCCTCGATTATTGTTGCCTCCCTCGATTATTGTTGTAGAATGCATCAATATATGGAGTAGAATATGATACGGAACATAGTAGAATAGACTACTAAATGCAGTAGACCTCATTAGAACAACATAATGACCACGATAATTGTTTGCCTCCCTCGATTATTGTTGCCACTTCGATACAAGACCTTTCGATACAAGACCTTTCGATACAAGACCCCCCTTTTATCCCTTTATTAAAATTCTGAAGCCGCCGAAGGTGGCCGTAATCATTGTTTGCCTCCCTCGATTATTGTTGCCTCCCTCGATTATTGTTGCCACTTCGATACAAGACCTTTCGATACAAGACCTTTCGATACAAGACCCCCCCTTTATCCCTTTATTAAAATTCTGAAGCCGCCGAAGGTGGCCGTAATCATTGTTTGCCTCCCTCGATTATTGTTGCCTTCCTCGATTATTGTTGTAGAATGCATCAATATATGGAGTAGAATATAATACGGAACAGAGTAGAATAGACTACTAAATGCAGTAGACCTCATTAGAACAACATAATGACCACGATAATTGTTTGCCTCCCTCGATTATTGTTGCCACTTCGATACAAGACCTTTCGATACAAGACCCCCCCCTTTATCCCTTTATTAAAATTCTGAAGCCGCCGAAGGTGGCCGTAATCATTGTTTGCCTCCCTCAATTATTGTTGCCTCCCTCGATTATTGTTGCCACTTCGATACAAGACCTTTCGATACAAGACCTTTCGATACAAGACCCCCCCTTTATCCCTTTATTAAAATTCTGAAGCCGCCGAAGGTGGCCGTAATCATTGTTTGCCTCCCTCGATTATTGTTTGCCTCCCTCGATTATTGTTGCCACTTCGATACAAGACCTTTCGATACAAGACCTTTCGATATAAGACCCCCCCTTTATCCCTTTATTAAAATTCTGAAGCCGCCGAAAGTGGCCGTAATCATTGTTTGCCTCTCTCGATTATTGTTTGCCTCCCTCGATTATTGTTGCCACTTCGATACAAGACCTTTCGATACAAGACCTTTCGATACAAGACCCCCCCTTTATCCCTTTATTAAAATTCTGAAGCCGCCGAAGGTGGCCGTAATCATTGTTTGCCTCCCTCGATTATTGTTGTCTCCCTCGATTATTGTTGTAAATTGCATCAATATATGGAGTAGAATATGATACGGAACATAGTAGAATAAACTACTAAATGCAGTAGACCTCATTAGAACAACATAATGACCACGATAATTGTTTGCCTCCCTCGATTATTGTTGCCACTTCGATACAAGACCTTTCGATACAAGACCCCCCTTTTATCCCTTTATTAAAATTTTGAAGCCGCCGAAGGTGGCCGTAATCATTGTTTGCCTCCCTCGATTATTGTTGCCTCCCTCGATTATTGTTGCCACTTCGATACAAGACCTTTCGATACAAGACCTTTCGATACAAGACCCCCCCTTTATCCCTTTATTAAAATTCTGAAGCCGCCGAAGGTGGCCGTAATCATTGTTTGCCTCCCTCGATTATTGTTGCCTCCCTCGATTATTGTTGTAGAATGCATAAATATATGGAGTAGAATATGATACGGAACAGAGTAGAATAGACTACTAAATGCAGTAGACCTCATTAGAACAACATAATGACCACGATAATTGTTTGCCTCCCTCGATTATTGTTGCCACTTCGATACAAGACCTTTCGATACAAGACCCCCCCTTTATCCCTTTATTAAAATTCTGAAGCCGCCGAAGGTGGCCGTAATCATTGTTTGCCTCCCTCAATTATTGTTGCCTCCCTCGATTATTGTTTCCACTTCGATACAAGACCTTTCGATACAAGACCTTTCGATACAAGACCCCCCCTTTATCCCTTTATTAAAATTCTGAAGCCGCCGAAGGTGGCCGTAATCATTGTTTGCCTCCCTCGATTATTGTTGCCTCCCTCGATTATTGTTGTCTCCCTCGATTATTGTTTCCACTTCGATACATGACCTTTCGATACAAGACCTTTCGATACAAGACCCCCCTTTATCCCTTTATTAAAATTCTGAAGCCGTCGAAGGTGGCCGTAATCATTGTTTGCCTCCCTCGATTATTGTTGTCTCCCTCGATTATTGTTGTCACTTCGATTATTTTTGCCATTTCGATACAAGACCTTTCGATACAAGACCCCCTCTTTATCCCTTTATTAAAATTTTGAAGCCGCCGAAGGTGGCCGTAATCATTGTTTGCCTCCCTCGATTATTGTTGCCTCCCTCGATTATTGTTGCCACTTCGATACAAGACCCCCCCTTTATCCCTTTATTAAAATTCTGAAGCCGCCGAAGGTGGCCGTAATCATTGTTTGCCTTCCTCGATCATTGTTTGCCACTTAATTCTGTCTTTTATTTTCTATTGTTTTTAATTATGATTTCTACTCTGTATTACAATGAATTTGACTATATTTCTGATACCTTTTATGACTATGGTTTTTTTTAGGATGGCAATGGAGTTTACGTTGTGCACCCTGTTTCTGGAGATCAAACTTTAGAAATTCTTTCACCGAATACAAGTTCCAGATTTCCCGCAGTCTTATATGATTATGTCCCCTGATTGTTTTTTATATTTGGAAACGATGTGTTGATCCCAATGATTATTTTATTGTTGATGACGTTGTTTTTATGACATTCTATTGTTGGATTTTATTTTTTTGTCCTGCAGAACAATATTTTTATTACAATGATAATTATGTTTAAGTATTTTTTTTTCATGTGTTCGATTTTGTGTAAATTTACAGTAGAATTCATAATAAAATGAAGTAGAATATGACCAACAAGAGAGTAGAATACACTACTCATTGCAGTAGAACAAATTAGATAATGGTGCCGCCTTCAATCCAAGTTTGCCTCCCCCAATTATAGATCGCCTCCGTCGATCATTCACCCCCGAAGGCGGCCCCGATCGTTCACCGCCGAAGGCGGCCCCGATCGTTCGCTTGCCTTAATCATTGTATGCCTCCCTCGATTATTGTTTGCCTCCCTCGATTATTGTTGCCACTTCGATACAAGACCTTTCGATACAAGACCTTTCGATACAAGACCCCCCCTTTATCCCTTTATTAAAATTCTGAAGCCGCCGAAGGTGGCCGTAATCATTGTTTGCCTCCCTCGATTATTGTTGCCTCCCTCGATTATTGTTGTCACTTCGATACAAGACCTTTCGATACAAGACCTTTCGATACAAGACCCCCCATTTATCCCTTTATTAAAATTCTGAAGCCGCCGAAGGTGGCCGTAATCATTGTTTGCCTCCCTCGATTATTGTTGCCTCCCTCGATTATTTTTGTAGAATGCATCAATATAAGGAGTAGAATATGATACAGAACAGAGTAGAATAGACTCCTAAATGCAGCAGACATCATTACAACAACATAATGACCTCGATTATAGTTTGCCTCCCTCGATTATTGTTGCCTCCCTCGATTATTGTTGCCACTTCGATACAAGACCTTTCGATACAAGACCCCCCCTTTATCCCTTTATTAAAATTCTGAAGCCGCCGAAGGTGGCCGTAATCATTGTTTGCCTCCCTCGATTATTGTTGACTCCCTCGATTATTGTTGCCTCCCTCGATTATTGTTGCCACTTCGATACAAGACCTTTCGATACAAGACCTTTCGATACAAGACCCCCCCTTTATCCCTTTATTAAAATTCTGAAGCCGCCGAAGGTGGCCGTAATCATTGTTTGCCTCCCTCGATTATTGTTGCCTCCCTCGATTATTGTTGCCACTTCGATACAAGACCTTTCGATACAAGACCTTTCGATACAAGACCCCCCTTTATCCCTTTATTAAAATTCTGAAGCCGCCGAAGGTGGCCGTAATCATTGTTTGCCTCCCTCGATTATTGTTGCCTCCCTCGATTATTGTTGCCACTTCGATACAAGACCTTTCGATACAAGACCCCCCCTTTATCCCTTTATTAAAATTCTGAAGCCGCCGAAGGTGGCCGTAATCATTGTTTGCCTCCCTCGATTATTGTTGCCTCCCTCGATTATTGTTGTAGAATGCATCAATATATGGAGTAGAATATGATACGGAACAGAGTAGAATAGACTACTAAATGCAGTAGACCTCATTAGAACAACATAATGACCACGATAATTGTTTGCCTCCCTCGATTATTGTTGCCACTTCGATACAAGACCTTTCGATACAAGACCTTTCGATACAAGACCCCCCCTTTATCCCTTTATTAAAATTCTAAAGCCGCCGAAGGTGGCCGTAATCATTGTTTGCCTCCCTCGATTATTGTTGCCTCCCTCGATTATTGTTGTAGAATGCATCAATATAAGGAGTAGAATATGATACAGAATAGAGTAGAATAGACTTCTAAATGCAGCAGACATCATTACAACAACATAATGACCTCGATTATAGTTTGCCTCCCTCGATTATTGTTGCCTCCCTCGATTATTGTTGCCACTTCGATACAAGACCTTTCGATACAAGACACCCCCTTTATCCGTTTATTAAAATTCTGAAGCCGCCGAAGGTGGCCGTAATCATTGTTTGCCTCCCTCGATTATTGTTGCCTCCCTCGATTATTGTTGCCACTTCGATACAAGACCTTTCGATACAAGACCCCCCCTTTATCCCTTTATTAAAATTCTGAAGCCGCCGAAGGTGGCCGTAATCATTGTTTGCCTCCCTCGATTATTGTTGCCTCCCTCGATTATTGTTGCCACTTCGATACAAGACCTTTCGATACAAGACCCCCCCCCCCCCCCCTTTATCCCTTTATTAAAATTCTGAAGCCGCCGAAGGTGGCCGTAATCATTGTTTGCCTCCCTCGATTATTGTTGCCTCCCTCGATTATTGTTGCCTCCTCGATTATTGTTGCCACTTCGATACAAGACCTTTCGATACAAGACCCCCCCCTTTATCCCTTTATTAAAATTCTGAAGCCGCCGAAGGTGGCCGTAATCATTGTTTGCCTCCCTCGATTATTGTTGCCTCCCTCGATTATTGTTGCCACTTCGATACAAGACCTTTCGATACAAGACCTTTCGATACAAGATCCCCCCTTTATCCCATTATTAAAATTCTGAAGCCGCCGAAGGTGGCCGTAATCATTGTTTGCCTCCCTCGATTATTGTTTGCCTCCCTCGATTATTGTTGCCACTTCGATACAAGACCTTTCGATACAAGACCTTTCGATATAAGACCCCCCCTTTATCCCTTTATTAAAATTCTGAAGCCGCCGAAAGTGGCCGTAATCATTGTTTGCCTCTCTCGATTATTGTTTGCCTCCCTCGATTATTGTTGCCACTTCGATACAAGACCTTTCGATACAAGACCTTTCGATACAAGACCTTTCGATACAAGACCCCCCCTTTATCCCTTTATTAAAATTCTGAAGCCGCCGAAGGTGGCCGTAATCATTGTTTGCCTCCCTCGATTATTGTTGCCTCCCTCGATTATTGTTGTAGAATGCATCAATATATGGAGTAGAATATGATACGGAACATAGTAGAATAGACTACTAAATGCAGTAGACCTCATTAGAACAACATAATGACCACGATAATTGTTTGCCTCCCTCGATTATTGTTGCCACTTCGATACAAGACCTTTCGATACAAGACCTTTCGATACAAGACCCCCCTTTTATCCCTTTATTAAAATTCTGAAGCCGCCGAAGGTGGCCGTAATCATTGTTTGCCTCCCTCGATTATTGTTGCCTCCCTCGATTATTGTTGCCACTTCGATACAAGACCTTTCGATACAAGACCTTTCGATACAAGACCCCCCCTTTATCCCTTTATTAAAATTCTGAAGCCGCCGAAGGTGGCCGTAATCATTGTTTGCCTCCCTCGATTATTGTTGCCTTCCTCGATTATTGTTGTAGAATGCATCAATATATGGAGTAGAATATGATACGGAACAGAGTAGAATAGACTACTAAATGCAGTAGACCTCATTAGAACAACATAATGACCACGATAATTGTTTGCCTCCCTCGATTATTGTTGCCACTTCGATACAAGACCTTTCGATACAAGACCCCCCCCTTTATCCCTTTATTAAAATTCTGAAGCCGCCGAAGGTGGCCGTAATCATTGTTTGCCTCCCTCAATTATTGTTGCCTCCCTCGATTATTGTTGCCACTTCGATACAAGACCTTTCGATACAAGACCTTTCGATACAAGACCCCCCCTTTATCCCTTTATTAAAATTCTGAAGCCGCCGAAGGTGGCCGTAATCATTGTTTGCCTCCCTCGATTATTGTTTGCCTCCCTCGATTATTGTTGCCACTTCGATACAAGACCTTTCGATACAAGACCTTTCGATATAAGACCCCCCCTTTATCCCTTTATTAAAATTCTGAAGCCGCCGAAAGTGGCCGTAATCATTGTTTGCCTCTCTCGATTATTGTTTGCCTCCCTCGATTATTGTTGCCACTTCGATACAAGACCTTTCGATACAAGACCTTTCGATACAAGACCCCCCCTTTATCCCTTTATTAAAATTCTGAAGCCGCCGAAGGTGGCCGTAATCATTGTTTGCCTCCCTCGATTATTGTTGTCTCCCTCGATTATTGTTGTAAATTGCATCAATATATGGAGTAGAATATGATACGGAACATAGTAGAATAAACTACTAAATGCAGTAGACCTCATTAGAACAACATAATGACCACGATAATTGTTTGCCTCCCTCGATTATTGTTGCCACTTCGATACAAGACCTTTCGATACAAGACCTTTCGATACAAGACCCCCCTTTTATCCCTTTATTAAAATTCTGAAGCCGCCGAAGGTGGCCGTAATCATTGTTTGCCTCCCTCGATTATTGTTGCCTCCCTCGATTATTGTTGCCACTTCGATACAAGACCTTTCGATACAAGACCTTTCGATACAAGACCCCCCCTTTATCCCTTTATTAAAATTCTGAAGCCGCCGAAGGTGGCCGTAATCATTGTTTGCCTCCCTCGATTATTGTTGCCTCCCTCGATTATTGTTGTAGAATGCATAAATATATGGAGTAGAATATGATACGGAACAGAGTAGAATAGACTACTAAATGCAGTAGACCTCATTAGAACAACATAATGACCACGATAATTGTTTGCCTCCCTCGATTATTGTTGCCACTTCGATACAAGACCTTTCGATACAAGACCCCCCCTTTATCCCTTTATTAAAATTCTGAAGCCGCTGAAGGTGGCCGTAATCATTGTTTGCCTCCCTCAATTATTGTTGCCTCCCTCGATTATTGTTTCCACTTCGATACAAGACCTTTCGATACAAGACCTTTCGATACAAGACCCCCCCTTTATCCCTTTATTAAAATTCTGAAGCCGCCGAAGGTGGCCGTAATCATTGTTTGCCTCCCTCGATTATTGTTGCCTCCCTCGATTATTGTTGCCTCCCTCGATTATTGTTGTAGAATGCATCAATATATGGAGTAGAATATGATACGGAACAGAGTAGAATAGACTACTAAATGCAGTAGACCTCATTAGAACAACATAATGACCACGATAATTGTTTGCCTCCCTCGATTATTGTTGCCACTTCGATACAAGACCTTTCGATACAAGACCTTTCGATACAAGACCCCCCCTTTATCCCTTTATTAAAATTCTGAAGCCGCCGAAGGTGGCCGTAATCATTGTTTGCCTCCCTCGATTATTGTTGCCTCCCTCGATTATTGTTGTCTCCCTCGATTATTGTTTCCACTTCGATACATGACCTTTCGATACAAGACCTTTCGATACAAGACCCCCCTTTATCCCTTTATTAAAATTCTGAAGCCGTCGAAGGTGGCCGTAATCATTGTTTGCCTCCCTCGATTATTGTTGTCTCCCTCGATTATTGTTGTCACTTCGATTATTTTTGCCATTTCGATACAAGACCTTTCGATACAAGACCCCCTCTTTATCCCTTTATTAAAATTTTGAAGCCGCCGAAGGTGGCCGTAATCATTGTTTGCCTCCCTCGATTATTGTTGCCTCCCTCGATTATTGTTGCCACTTCGATACAAGACCCCCCCTTTATCCCTTTATTAAAATTCTGAAGCCGCCGAAGGTGGCCGTAATCATTGTTTGCCTTCCTCGATTATTGTTGCCTCTCTCCATTATTGTAGAATTCATAAATAAATGGAGTAGAATAAAATATGAAATAGAGTAGAATGCACTACTAAATGCAGTAGAACTCATTACAACAAAGTAATTTCCTCGATTATTGTTTGCCTCCCTCGATTATTGTTTCCACTTCGATACAAGACCCCCCTGTGTCCCTTTATAATCGAGGGAGGTGAACGATCACGGCCGCCTTCGGCGACCGTGATCATTCACCTCACTCGATTATTATTCGCCTCCCTCGATTAGGCTTTATGAGCTTATTTTTAGGAATTAGGGTTTAGGGGTTATTTTTAGAGTTTATGGTGGATTATATTATTCACTATAGTAGAATCGATTATTAAACAGAGTACAATGTAATTTATAAATAGAGTACTATTAAAAATTGAGGAGACTGTGTTTATAAATAGTGCAGAATACATTACTAACTGGTGTAGAATGCATAAAGATAGTACAAAGAACAAATCCATTTTTCAGATTCCAATCCCACTACAGCAAATTCATATTCAAAACAGATTTAGATTAATCAACAGCACCCATGCTCAGTTTTAAATACAAATTGATCAATTTCAAATATAACTTCCATCAAATACAACTTCCACAATTTCAAATACAAATTCAATACATTACACTGAACTAAATGCCCTAATCAAATCAACACATGTTCAAATATGTTCAAATACTCAGAAACCATGCTCAGATTGTTGAATGTTCTATCCTTGTTTCAGAACTTCATGCTCAATAGATGCATTCTCTCTTGCTCTTCTTGTGACTTCTTTTTATACTTAGTTCTACTTTTTTAGTTTGAAATTTGTTTTCTTAGTTCTACTTTGTTTTCAAGTTATACTCTAATGTATATTTATTTCTACTCTTTTTTATACTTAGTTCTACTGGATTGTATACTAAGTTCTATTCTTTTTTATATTTAGTTTTACCTGTTTTTGTCCTTTTTTTTTAATATTTGTATTTTTTCATTCTGTTTTTTTTTATACTTAGTTATACTGAGCGTGAAGCATAAGCGACAAAGGAGGGCGAAGAGTCGATTGATAAGAAATGCAAACAAATACAAGGGAGAAGGAAAATATCGAAAATTGTTGAGTTAAAAACCAAGATGGATGTGATAAAAATTCACTAATAATGTAAATGAAACATAGAATGAAATTTTAAAAAATATGATTGTTTTAGAGTTTAAAGTTTAATTTTAGTGTTTAGTTTTAGAACTTAGTTTATTAATATGGTGTATTAAAAATTAAGTAGAATTTAATAATAAAGTAAGTAGAATTGAAGTACAAAGAGAGAAGAATTAATGTATAAAGTGAAAAGTAAGCACTCAATTGTTCTAGCCTAAATATCAAAATAATTTTTTTAATTCAAAATAGAGAATAAAATCAATTCAACTTTGTTAAAAGAAATACTTTCTATCCAAACAATTAAAAACTAACTAAATTACACCCCAAATACAGAAGAATTTATCACAAGTTAATGTAGATTCTAGTTAATAACGGTGATGTATAACTTTTTGAAATCACACACGGACATAAATATTCAATGAACCCCATCCGGAGCAAATGCCCAAACTCTACATATTATGGTTTCCTTTCCTCTGTTTGCTACAGCTGCAACACTAATGATCGCCTCCTAACGATGCCTAACATCACCCGACACGAGTAGCAAAGCATAAAACACGGATTTGAAAAACCACTTCAAATTGAGATTTGGTGTGTTGGAGTTCAAACAGGGAGTTGATAAACCACTTCAAATTTGGATTTGGTGTGTTGGAGAACCTTACGCTACCTAACACGAAGAGCCTTTTCAGTAGCAGCAACGGTATCTCTATACACCGATTCAAACTTTTACAAACCGTCATTTCTGGTAGAGCCCGTGTTCAGACTTTTCAACTCCTTCCCGTGATCACCTGCGCTTCACATTTGCAGGGGACACTCCGTAATCAACAACTTTTCAACTCCTTCCCGTGATCACCTGCGCTTCACATTTGCAGGGGACACTCCGTAATCAACAACCGCTTATCCAAAACTCCGAATAGTTCTTTAACGATCGAAACTACTTCGTCTCACGAAAGACGAGGAGTCAGAATTCGAGTGGCCAGATGATGACAATTGAATGCATGGCCAGTTCACCGACAACCTGCGATTCTCAAACTAATACATGCTCCCCAAAATGCCATTCCAAAAACAGAAAACATCGGAGCCAGTCTCGGAATGGAACGAGCTATCATGTACCCATCCCACGAGGCCCTTGTCTCGTCGTACGGAATCAAGCAGGCATCGACCGAAAACCTGGGTTCCGTGTTGCAGGATCTCTTCCCTAACGTCGGGAAGGACTCGATGATGGACTTGTCGAATCCACGCGTAGTTGTGGCGCGCCATTATCGGAGGGAGAGGCGCGATGGACGTTTGTGGCGCGCTGATATCGGAGGGAGGGGCGCGATGGACACTTCTGGCTATCATCATCATCATCATCATCATTATCGGTGACTGTCATCAAACACCTAGCGACATTCTCTTTCCCCAATTCCGTACCGACTCGAGAACCCTAATTAGCTGCCCGATCTCTCCGGCTCCGATCAACACGCCTTTGCACGCCTGGAATCCGGCAATTAGAGACACTGATTTGCAGGGCCCCTCCTGAATTTCAATAGCCGGCAAGTCGAGGAAATCGACGAAGCCGTCGATCTCCCCGATGAATCTGATGCACCTCACCACGACGAACGACGTCGTTGAGGACGGTGGTTGTTCTGATGGTGCTCGAGAAGAGATGAGAGATGAGAGATGAGAGATCCGGTGGTTATCTTCGTGGCGGCACGGTTGGGAGAGGAAGCTCCGGTGTTCCTCGCGATTTCTTTCGAGAAGATAGCGATTCTTTTGTGTGCGATTAGTGCTGGATCGCAAGGAAAATAATTAGGTCAAATTGGTTTTGTTTACAGGCGGGGACCATATAAATCTATATGGACCCCTACCCCATGGTATAGGCTCCCCAATTTGTATAAGAGGAGTCAGTATTTTATTTCGAAAGTGTATTGAAAAATATCTTCTTGTGGTATTAAAAAAGCATATTTCCGCCATTTAAAATAAGCATCCTCCTCTCCTCGTCCCATCTCTTATTGGGTTAATGCGAGTGTGTTGGACTGTGTGAAAATAATTAAAGAAGAAATAGCAGTCTCCGTATGTGTGTTTTTCTGCCTGTAGCAATTATCCGAAAATCGCGAGGACGATGAATAAGCTTAATACATCCAGCTCCGAATTGGATCTCGATCGCCCCAACATTGAAGATTATCTTCCTTCCGGATCCATTCAAGAGCCTCACGGCACGCTCCGCCTGTAATTCTTTTCCCCCCTTTCTCCGCTCTCTCGTCTCTCTCCATCTGCATGTATTACTATAGTTCTTAGTTTGTTTAATACGTTTTGGGTATATATTTTTCTCATTTCTTATGACGATGGTTTCCAGGAAGGATTTGCTCGATATTTCGCCAACTCTAACTGAGGCGGCTGGTGCCATTGTCGATGTAAGTTTCTCCCCTAACTGGGAATCGGTTCTTGAATGTTGTGTTTTTTTATTGCTGATTTGAGGACACGCGATTGGCTGCCGGTAGAATTTTCATTATTGGAATGCCAATTTAGTAAATTAGGGCACGGGTAATCAATCTCGTGAAGGCCTGTCAAACAGTTTTGTATGTCAATTTGATCAATATAAAGGAGAGCAACTCTTTCACTAATTTATCAGCGGATCTGTCGCTTGCATAGATATTTTGAACTCGTAGTACTGCATCATTTCAATTTTGAAGAATTGTTCGTAAAGCGGCACTGATTTTGCATGAAAGTTGAACTGTTTCTTTTCTGTTGATGTTTTATGTGTGGTAGTTTTCAGTGCACCCGCACTGTTGTTTAGTATGTTTGAAACACCAGTGTTGCCCCCCTTGGAGAAATGTATTTAATCCGAGTATTATGCTAACTTCATGACAGGACTCTTTCACGAGATGCTTCAAGTCCAATTCTCCAGAACCCTGGAACTGGAATATATACTTGTTTCCTTTGTGGTGCTTGGGAGTTGTTGTTAGATACGGGCTTCTTTTCCCATCAAGGTGAGGTTTTGGCTTCATCTGGGTTCTGTAATAAAATAATTCCCTGAAATATGTAGCATATGTTTAAAAATAAACACTTTCGGTGCATGGCATTCAACTTGTGCCTATCTTTCACCTCCTGATGCTTTTCGCTTCAAATGCAGGGTGATTGTGTTGACAATAGGGTGGATTATATTTCTCTCATGCTATTTTCCAGTGCATTTCCTATTGAAAGGGCATGACAAATTCAGAGAAAAATTAGAGGTCTGACCAATTAATTTGACATTTCAACCCACTTTGTCGTTACTCTTTTGGAGTTCATTTGTCTTAGTTAAATATGACCATAGGGAGAGTGAGCTTCATATTCCACTTTGGATCAGAGCAAATCATGATAATTGAAAACGGTCTGTAGAAACACCTTAGTTTTCATTTTGTTTTAATTTTTCTAGGGTGAGGGATTGGTGTTTTGTGATTATGTAACACACTGATGAGAAATATAATACTTACAATTAGGGATATGATTACTAGTAGGTTGTTTTTTACTGGATATATGTCAAAGAAACCAAAGGTGTTCTTGTAACGGTCTCATGCTGTTTATTTTTTCTTCAGAGAGGTCTAGTGGAATTGATTTGCAGTTTTTTTGTTGCATCGTGGACTGGGGTTGTCAAGTACCATGGTCCACGTCCCAGCATTCGACCTAAGCAGGTGGGATTATTGTGCATTGGTTCAAATCATCTCATTTTATTTGTTGTTAATGGAACTTGAACATTTTTTATTTTTCGTATCTTATTTTAATTCTCTTTGCAGATTTTTGTGGCTAATCACACATCCATGATCGATTTCATTGTTTTAGAACAAATGACGGCATTTGCAGTGATTATGCAGAAACATCCTGGGTGGGTTGGTAAGTTTGTTTAGCTCTACATGAAATAGGGGCTCTTGAATCATATCTTCAATATTGTTTTCCGAATAAAGTGTTTGGTTATTTTATGTTAAATATTTACAAAATTTTATCAACTTGGTTTCTTTGTAGACCCATTTTTTTCTCTTGGATAAATATGTAAGTATTCCAAAGCATGTGCATGTGTTTTGGTGTTCTTTCTTTGTATCATGGTGCTGGAATTGAAGTAATTGAATATTTAGCTTGATCTGTTTTGCATGTATATTATGTATATAGTGTGAGTTGGAATTTAGGAATTTATTAGATGGAATTTGATGGCTCTATTTCATTTATTACGTTTGAACTAGGATGTGTGACGTGAGTCTCTCTCTTGTATTTTGGTCTGCTGAAATTACGATTTTGTCTTTCCAGGACTATTGCAGAGCACTATTTTGGAAAGTCTCGGATGTATCTGGTTTAATCGATCAGAGTCCAAAGATCGTGAAATTGTTGCAAAAAAGTATGACTTAGTATAAAGGGATTTATTACTTCAAACTATATCATTTTCCTTATTCTGGAATGTTTATTTATTTTTGGTGAAGGCTTAGGGACCATGTCCATGGAGCTGATAATAACCCTCTTCTTATATTTCCTGAAGGAACTTGTGTGAATAACAACTACACTGTGATGTTTAAGAAGGTCATTCTTATTCACTACCACTGTACAATTTATTATTATAAATTTTTTCGTTCCTGTTTTTTCATAATGGAAAAAAACCAGTCTCTCTTCCTTTCCCATGTTTAGTGATTTATATCATCAGCCAGTCACAATCCACATGCGAAGTGTATAGTAGTTATTGGTCTGAACAGATATGTGGTTAATGTACATGTTGGTAAAAGTTTTGTTGAGATGTAATGTCACCTGAATCATGGTAATTAGATCTTTATATGTTTTCTTCGGAATAAAAAGCATGAAATATTTAATTTTCTTATTTTATCTATTTTTTTGTTCTTAGGGCGCATTTGAACTTGGCGTCACCGTCTGTCCAATCGCGATCAAGTATAACAAGATTTTTGTCGATGCCTTTTGGAACAGCCGAAAGCAAGTTCTGCCATTTTTTTCTATTTCTTATGCGAACAGCAGTTTGATTGTAATAGTACTAATATTATAGGAGTACCTACTAAAATCTTGTTTAAACATCTTTTGCAGACAATCCTTTACAACACACTTGCTGCAGCTTATGACATCATGGGCTGTCGTTTGTGATGTGTGGTACCTGGAACCTCAAAACCTTAAACCTGGTGAAACACCGATTGAATTTGCTGAGAGGTACGTATAACATCTCCTCAATTCCTGACTCCTAGTTCTTGAATTTATGTACCCTATTAAGATCCTTTTTCTGTCTTTTCCAGAGTGCGGGATATTATTTCGGTTCGAGCGGGTCTTAAAATGGTGCCATGGGATGGTTATTTGAAGTACTCTCGGCCGAGCCCAAAGCATCGTGAGCGCAAGTAAGTTTTCATTCTACCTTTATATTGCTACTATTCATAATAATTTTTTATTTAACATGTCTGTTTGGTTGTGCTAGAATCCATTGATTCCTTTAAACTGTTATGAGCTTGCATTTTATTTTATTTTATTTAATACGTAAACATTTGCAGGCAACAAAGCTTTGCGGAATCAGTTCTCCGTCGCTTGGAAGAGAGATAGAATGGGATAATTATATTTATATTTTTTTCATCGCCTTCCATGGGTTTGATAAAGAGATTGTTAGCATGTTTGATAAAGATGCTCAATTTCCTGAAATTTAAGCATTTTGTGAAGAGACTTCCTTCTGTGTTTTTTTTTTCCTTTTCCTTTTTGTTGTTTTTATCTGGTATTCTAGGAGTTGTTGCTAAACTTTCTATGAATTCATTGAATGCCGTGTACCCAACATCGTGGATCTTACACTTGAATAAAGAACATGGAAATTGGACTGTAGGAAATTAATCGGGAACATATTAAAGCGGTCGAGGAGTACGACAGACACATGGCAAGGGATCGACAGTTACGATGGTGGTACAGGGTAGTTCGGTAGGATTATGGTATGGATTTGAGTATGGTTATTGTATGTAGAGGCGGCGTTGGGGTGGTGAGACGCTGTTAGGGTTCCCGACAGCATTTTCGACATTGATGGAGGGTTCTTGTGTTCTTACGGGGCTCTATTTCGGTCCAAGGGAGGGTTGGAGCCAAAATTTTGCATTGCCAAAAGGCTGATTTATTTACACCTTCATGTTTAATGTACACACCCCACGATTAATTCACCTAGTTTATTTATTAAATTAATTAGCACACCTCTCTCAGAAATAAATTAATATCCTTCTCACGACATATTTTTTTGTTAAGTAACAACAATATAAATCAAGGATTGAAGTTTGCTTATGAGCCGACGGAAGGGGCGGATGGCGGGTAAGAGACCTCAGCATAGGGCGAAGTACTCGTTTTCGAGCCGACGATAAATCTCTAAATTTGACATCAGTATTGGTAAAAGCTTTTAAAGCGCGAACTTCAACCATTGAATTTAATTATTGGAGAATATATGGAGCCGCAATTTAATTATTGGAGAATATATGGAGCCGCACATAGCGGGAGTCGAACCCAAAGCGCGAGCTTCAACCAATGAATTTAATTATTGGAGAATATATAGAGTCGCACATAGCGGGAGTCGAAGTCGAACCCAAAGCGCGAGCTTCAACCAATGAATTTAATTAGTTGTTCACAATTGGATATAGTAGGAACCAGTTAAAATCGAATTGAAAAATATTTATTTTAGATAATAAATTAAAAATTAAAATTAAAAGGGTATTATAGATATTTTATAGTAGTATTTAAAAATATAAAAAATAAAAGAGGTGAAGATAGTAAAGTTAGAGATGTAAATAAACTGAACCTTGCCAAAACAATGTTCATTGTCAAGATTTGGAGGAATATAATTTTTGAAAGGATTTGACGGTGTCAGAAACTTATTTACCAAGCGTAAACGTTATCAATTCATTAATTTCTCACATTGAGTCTATAAAGAAGGATTACGCATGATTTAGATTTTCAGGTTTCTATTCATTATTAATTTTTTCATGTGGAGATGAGGGTTGTGGAGATCGATGGAAAGATTCAGTATGATTTAGATTTTTTTGTGTCATGATTGAGATCGATCTTTCACATTATTATTATTATTATTATTATTATTATTATTAAGGGTGATTCATGCTATAAGGCATTTATAATTTTTATATTATAACTAACTGCTATTGTTTTTCCTAATAATAAAAAAATACTATCAATAATTTTAAATATTGTCCTATCCATATTGAATATTATCAATAAAAAAACACTATCAATAAAAATATAATTTTAAATAAGATAAATAATTGATTAATGACACAAGCTCTCTCAATTAAATAAAATAGAATATATACAGTTATACACAACATATTGTCCTATTCATATTGAATATATCCACGCAGATCAATTATTTTTTATTATATATAAATAATATTTTCAAAAAAAACTTTAAAGAAATCATTGCTCAATAAATCGATTTATTTAATAAAAAAACGGTGTCCTATTATTTTTGAAAAAACAAAGGGTAAAAATGACTTCACATATCACATAACTGCTCCTAAATATAATTTAAAAACTATTAAAACAATGAGAAATTATTATAATAATGAAAATAAGAATTTCCTTAAACCTAAATATACCTATTATTAATAGTTAATATACGATAATTGTCATTTTACGACTTGAAGTGTTAGTATTTTATATCGAGAACATCTCATATTATTTCTGATATAAATTTAAATCCTGTATAGGTAATATTTTTAAATTAATTTTTTTTCAAGTTGTAACTTTATATAAAATTTTAATTTATTACATAATAAAATTTATCTGAAAGAGTATCACAAATAGATTAATTAGGTTTTTCAAAATGTGCTCTTATTTACAATTATGAGAGGTATTTTTTATACACTAATTTATTTGTTTTTTCTCACATAAGGTCAATTCCCTATCGCTTAACATAACCCTTCGTTAAAAGTCTCTCCTTGTACTTAACCACCTTTCCTTGAGTATTTTTCTTCACTATGTAAACCCATTTCAGCCCAATAGATTTTTGACCAGGTGGTAAGTCAGTTAGACTCCAAGTCTTGTTGTTCTCTAGTGCTTTCATTTAAGTCTTCATGGGGTTCTGCCACTCTTCTTTCTTTGTTGCTTCACGATTCGTTGACGGTTCATCAACTCCAAGACTATAGCAGCTCATCAACAAGCTCGACCTCCTCCGTATTTCTATAAATACTACTAAGACGCTTGTACTTCTTTGGTGCATCGTCGCTCGACGTACTGGATGTAGTAGCTGTACTAGGTGTACTAGTAGAGGATGTACCACTTAAGTCTCCACACGGAATTGGAGTAACTGTGTTGACAGGAGAACCTGTTGAGTACCCATCAGGAGACGTTGACTGAGACTCAGTTCTCAAACCTGTTATATTCTGGGGTGTGTACGGTTCAACCTCATTTTCTTCTTCATCATGAGTACTTGACTGGTCTCAATCAATAGCAAATTGTGTCAAGTACTCTAAACTTTCAGCAACAACTTGGTCCTATGACCAACTTTTATTTTAATATTATACACAACTCTCGTAATTTTTTACATCATTTTAAAGAGTTTTATATTTTTAATATATTTAATTATTAAGGTCTTTCTATCATGCAAATCTTAACTAGGGGATCTATTTAAATGTTTAAAGTCCAGAATATCCTTTCATCCATTTTAAAGGGTTATATATTTTTAATATATTTAATTATTAGGGTCTTTCTATTTCTTAACTAGGGGCACTATTCAAAATGTGTAAAGTCCCTAATATCATTTCACCATTGTTAAACAAATACGAATTGTTAACCAAACAATAATGTTTTCAATATACACAAAAATGTACTCTATTTAAAAAGTAGTAACATTCTTCTATTTGAGATTTGATCACTATAATAGTTTTCATTAAGTAAAGAAATACAAATACTACTAAACTATAAAACAAAAGCAACAAAGAGATCTGATCAAATTCCATTAATGGAAACCACACAACATTGTTTGCTGCACAGAACTTATATTTCCACCTCGATTCTTACTGTTCTGTGTAAAAGAAAAAGGCCCTAAATCATTATTTGACCATGAATACAATACATTCACTGGCAGCAAAAATCAAATATGTAAAACTAGAAGAAAAGAAAATCATTCCAAGAATGACACTTGAAGGCTTGATGACAAGCCACTAAATGAAAGAAATATCTAGTAATCAAGAGAGAATACATAAAAAAAACTCATTCAAGATTTGCAATGACAGCCTCCACAACTTCTTGTGTGGTACTGTCTCCACCGAGATCCTTTGTCATGTATTTACCCTCGGCTATCACACGCTTCACCGCAGTTTCTAGACGATCAGCAAATGAAGGGAACTGCAAGTGTCTAAGCATCATGGCTGAAGAAAGAAGCAGAGCTACTGGATTTGCCTTCTTTTGCTCCAGTAATTTCAAATTCCCTACATTACCCGCAGATGCACCTTGCTCAAAGATTGCATGATCAGCACCCACGTTCCCTGTTATTCAGCATAAAATTAAGCATCTAGTTCTCAAAAAAGTACTTTTTTATTAAACGCAACACTCATCAATAATTTTTATTAATGGAAAAATAAATCATAATACAAACCTCCAGGCATGACTCCGGTACCCCCAGCAATGCCTGCGGCTGTATTTGCAATCAGATTGCCATAGAGATTAGGAGTCACCTGCAAAATAAATATTTGGTCATCAATAACTGTAGGCATGAGACAGAAAAGAAAGTCAAAATACTGAAATAAACATACAGGACGATTCTGAAGAAACCAAGCTAATGAAAACGGAAATGTAAGGTATTTATTTTTAGAGCAGCACTTGATGAGGATATGGTTCAACAAGAAAAAAATCAGGAATTATTGTTCATTTTAGCTTCAAATTTATGTTAAAGAAAGAAAAATAGCAATAAAAAAGACAAAATAAAAATATGCTTATCATTCATAGTTAGGCAATGAAAAGGAATGGTGAATCAGAATAACAAATACAACTCTAAACTCCAGGGTTAGGTAGTTACCATGAAACAGAATAAAGATTTACTAAGGATTAAGGATCTAGTGGTCAGCCTTCATTTAGTAACAATCTTGCTATAGTGAAGTTAGGATCTGGAACTTTCTAAATTTTATGAGAGAAAATTCTATGTTTAGCAAATGATTATAAATGGCATTTCTAAATTGAAAAGTGAAAACATAAGTACAACAAACGTCTGCACATCTTGTGCGCAATCAGGAGAACCTAAAACAGTACAATATTAATTTAGTCTCTTACCATGACATCAAATTGCTCAGGCTTGGAAACAAGTTGCATGGAGCAGTTATCCACGATCATCTCATTGAATTGGATACTGGGGTAATTTCTAGCAACCTCACGACAAGATTCTAAAAACAAACCATCAGCAAGCTTCATAATATTAGCTTTATGAACAGCAGTAACCTTCTTCCTGTTGTTGAGATAGGCATACTCGAAGGCGTATTTTGCAATACGTTCAGAACAGAACTTTGTTATGACCTATGAGTTGGACCAAATTAGTGCAGGAATTAGAGGGATATCTGATAGGTGAAGCATGTATAGATGAAAGTAGGATGCAAAAGCAGCAATAAGGTAGGCATATAGACAACTAGGCTTTGAGGACAATCGGAAACATAAATAGCCCAAAAATTCAAACATATTGGAAAAAAAAAAGTAAATAAAAAACTAGATACTAGAAGCCAGTGCGCATACAGGTGTAAGGATAAAGTAGAGAATACTTCAATAGCAAAATACAAATGCATACGCAATAGCACGTGTTAGGCAACAAAGAAAAATACAGTTTGATTGCATCAATAACCAAGAGAAACATGTGTAATAATACATTATTTTTCATTGTGACGAAGGATTACATGACTATAGGACCTACTAAGAATACATGGCAATTGCATATATTCTTATAAAGACCAATGGATTCAAGATCACCAGAATACCTCTTGAATTTATCTCTGTCGTCTATGTTTTTATTCTCACATCACATGATATATAATTCAAAAACAAAATCACTCAATCAAGTTCATGTATAAAGCACTCCCTCTCCAAAATGAAACAAGAACACAAACCAATAGAAAATATGAATATAAAAGGAAATGAGAAAAACACCTTCAAGCTTTCTACCACTCCAGGAACAACCTCGTGCTCGAGGCCAGCGTACTCGCCCTCAGTGTTCTCCCGGATCACAACGATATCGACGTTCTCGTGGCGTGTGGGGAGTCCCTCGAGATTAAAGCAGTGAACGAGGGACGCATAGAGATCGAGCTCCTTCCTCAACACCATATTCAGCGAGCTCACACCACCACCGACAGGTGTTTTCAATCCACCTTTGAGGCAAACCTTATTCTTCCTAATCGAATCCATCACCTCCGGCGGCACACTCTTCATATCGCCGTGGATATCATATTTCTCGAAGTACACTGGGGCGTGCATCGCTTCCATAACCTGCTCCACGGCGCCTGTGACGAGAGGCCCGACGCCATCCCCGGGTATCAGGGTCACGGGTCGCGGGGTGCCGTCACCGGGTCGAGGCATGTAGGTTATGGATCGGGGCTTGTTTGTGGATCGGCCGACGGAGAGGGCATGCTTGAGTATCGTAATAGCTCTCCTCGACATTTTTAATCACTCGGCAAATTGTTAGGCGATCGGATGTTCGGTTGGGAATTCAAGGTTGGATTGTGAGAGAATTAGTTCTGATGTGATCGAGACGGTGGCTGTGGAGATTCATCAAGAAAATGAGGGTCGGGTATTGCTTTTGCATAAAAAGAAGTTTTGAGTTGCTAATTGGCAATTCTTGTAAATTAAGGAGGGTGAAATAAACATTTTAGTTGATTATATCCATAGTGTGGGGCAATTTATTACTTGGACTCCTACCCATCTAATTTTACATATCCCTTTTTTTTTATCATTTTTTTCTGGCAATTTAGTAGGTGGTACTAGTACCATACGATTCCATCTGGTACCTTTTTTAAACTTATTATTTTTTTTCCACTAATTTTTTTCGTTCTTTTCCTTCTTCTTTGTTTCTGTTTCGTAATTTTCACACACAAACAAACGAAACAAACTCTCAACAGAGTCGCGGATTTCGACGGCGATTAGTCGGAGATGGACGACGATGCAACCTAAACTTCTTCTACGACGATTAATCGGAGAGTTTGTAAGTCGGCACGGGATACAGATTCACGATAGCGATGGCGCAGACACTCATCGTGATCCGGCGTCGACGGCGGCGGCTTAACTCGGTAATTGGCGAGGCAGTGACGACACGAGGCAGCGGCGAGGTATGTCAACCTAAACTTATTCTCTAGTTGCGAATTTTTTCGATTTTGTTCGATTTAGGGTTTGAATACTATTAGTTTTCGATTCAGCCCTATTCATCACCTAAACCTTTTCTCTTGCTGTTCATCGCCTTTTCGAATTAATTGTGTTGATTTAATTAATATTTGCAGTTTGCTTGGATGGGAGCGTGCTTGGGTATGAGAAGGGGGCTTTGGATCTGGCTCAGACTACTGGCTTCTTCACGTCGAGGTATGTCTATTGAGATCAATTCAATACAAACTTAGAACAAGATTACAATCAAACTATAGTTAATTGTTAGCTTTATGTGTGTTATATGGAATTCTGATTTGTTTCTCCGGTTGTTTTTCGGAAGATCTTATGGCTAAACTATTTGGACTGCTCTTACAAATCATTTGGGGAAAATACTGTTAAATGTGTGGTTCGTTTGGCTTATGGTTTTAAGTTGACTTATTTTTCGTTTATCCGATAAATTGTTGTTTAAGATATGTTTCACATTCTCTACTAATTTATGCCATTTTCAGAGAACTAAGCACCAAGAACTCTCTCATTGTTGACTCTTACACATTTCTCACTTTCTGCAGTGCACCTAATCAACACTTTTTACAGGCACAAGAGGAAGATACTAGAAAAGAGGCCAATAGACGAAAATCTAACGAATTGGCCATTGCGCCCATGGTTCGTCGTCATTTGATGCTATATCTTCTATTTTTTCATTCATTGAACTTTTTTTGAAGTAAATAATTTATATACTAGAGAAGACAAATACGATGTATTGAAATATGTTTTTGTAGTTCTACTCTATTTTTAAAATGAGTTCTACTCTGTTTATACCGGTAACTGCTCTCTTTAATACTACAATCTACTTTGTTTTTATAATGACTTCTCTATTTTGTGTGAGATTGAATTTTGAATTCTTTGTCTTTAGTTCTCACTTTTCTTTTGTACTTAAAACTGCAAAGAAGACATTTGATAAAGATGTTTCATGATCTGGTTGGTGTTTATGCTAAGTTGGAAAATGAAGCTTTCGACTTATACAATGATTATGCTTAAAGATGTATTCTATTGTTTTTAATATTGATATCTACTCTGTTTTAATTCGAGTTCTACTCTATTTTTAATACTTTCTGCTTGTGTTTTTTTTAGGATGTCGATTCATTTAGTATGACCTGTGAGAGGAACAAGAGCATCATCTCCGCTGATTCAAATTTCTACATTTGCTAGATATTGGGGATACTTCTGCTATGTTACCATAATACACTTTGTTTGTTCTGCTGTCATTTGTTGAAAACATTAATGTTAAACGTTCTGTCTTGTTACACTTTTGAGCTATATGTTTGTGTTATTGTTTGATGATGATTTCATTTGTGCGGCGGGTGTTTTGTGTTATTGTTTGATGATGATATCATTTGTGCGATTTCCTTGCGGGTGTTATTCTTGACGCTAAGCAGAACATATGATATGCAGTTACCAAACATTAACATATAATTCATGTTAATAAGCTGAACACTTGGAAATATGCAGCAAATAGAGGTTATTCGGGCTTGGTGCATTCTTTCTTGGCTCTTGTCCTTTGGTATCTTTTTGCAGTGACCGACTTTGGCCGGTCCCACTCCCCGCCTGATTCAAGCTCACCTTCCTCCCTATCCATCACGAGCCCCAAACCAGCCAACGCCGTCGACAAAGAGCAAATTTCGAATGCTTTCTCATTCTGCGATGAATTTCGAATGCTTTCTTCTTCTTTTGCGACGAGTGGAAAATCACATATATGTACACAATTATTGTAATAGTTATTATTTTAATATAATTTTTAACAATAAAATAAATTCTACTCTATTTTATATTGAGTTCTACTTTGTTTGATACAACATTCTACTCTGAGGGAGACATTTTATAAATATATATTATGATCTAGTTGTTGTTTATGCTCATTCGTAAAATGAAGATTTCGACTTATATTATTAGGGTTTAGTGTTTTTTTTAGGATGATGAGGGTGGTTACGTTGTTCACCCTGTTTGTGGAGGTCAACGTTTAGAAGTTATATCTCCGAATACAAGTTCAAGATTTCTTGCAGTGTTATATGATTCTGTTGACTGATTATTTTTACTATATTTGGAAATTATGTGTTGATGACATTTGTGTTTTTATTGTTGACAATGTTGTGTTGATGACATTCTATGCTTGGTTTTTATTTTTATTTTCCCGTTGATCAGAATTTGTATAATGTCGAGATTACATTTATAATATCGTGGAGAATTATGTATTGATACAAGACCTTTCGATACAAGACTCCCCCTTTATCCCTTTATTAAAATTCTGAAGCCGCCGAAAGTGGCCGTAATCATTGTTTGCCTCCCTCGATTATTGTTGCCTCCCTCGATTATTGTTGTAGAATGCATCAATATATGGAGTAGAATATGATACAGAACAGAGTAGAATAGACTTCTAAATGCAGTAGACTTCATTAGAACAACATAATGACCACGATAATTGTTTGCCTCCCTCGATTATTGTTGCCACTTAGATACAAGACCTTTCGATACAAGACCCCCCCTTTATCCCTTTATTAAAATTCTGAAGCCGCCGAAGGTGGCCGTAATCATTGTTTGCCTCCCTCGATTATTGTTGCCTCCCTCGATTATTGTTGCCACTTCGATACAAGACCTTTCGATACAAGACCCCCCCCCTTTTATCCCTTTATTAAAATTCTGAAGCCGCCGAAGGTGGCCGTAATCATTGTTTGCCTCCCTCGATTATTGTTGTCTCCTCGATTATTGTTGCCTCCCTCGATTATTGTTGCCACTTCGATACAAGACCTTTCGATACAAGACCTTTCGATACAAGACCCCCCCTTTATCCCTTTATTAAAATTCTGAAGCCGCCGAAGGTGGCCGTAATCATTGTTTGCCTCCCTCGATTATTGTTGCCTCCCTCGATTATTGTTGTAGAATGCATCAATATATGGAGTAAAATATGATACAGAACAGAGTAGAATAGACTACTAAATGCAGTAGACCTCATTAGAACAACATAATGACCACGATAATTGTTTGCCTCCCTCGATTATTGTTGCCACTTCGATACAAGACCTTTCGATACAAGACCCCCCTTTATCCCTTTATTAAAATTTTGAAGCCGCCGAAGGTGGCCGTAATCATTGTTTGCCTCCATCGATTATTGTTGCCTCCCTCGATTATTGTTGCCACTTCGATACAAGTTCTTTCGATACAAGACCCCCCTTGATCCCTTTATTAAAATTCTGAAGCCGCCGAAGGTGGCCGTAATCATTGTTTGCCTCCCTCGATTATTGTTGCCTCCCTCGATTATTGTTGCCACTTTGATACAAGACCTTTCGATACAAGACCCCCCCCCCCCCCCCCCTTATCCCTTTATTAAAATTCTGAAGCCGCCGAAGGTGGCCGTAATCATTGTTTGCCTCCCTTGATTATTGTTGCCTCCCTCGATTATTGTTGCCACTTCGATACAAGACCTTTCGATACAAGACCTTTCGATCAGTGTAGAATATTTACCAAATCTCCGCTGATGTCCCCGTAACGATCTAAGCATTTGATATTGCCCGGGAGTGGCTTGTTGTCGATTATTTCCACCATCTCATTCTGGAAATTGAAGCACACAGTCCAGAAATGTGCATTCTCTATTACAGCAAAGAATATCTGTACACTCAAATATTAAAAAACATTAGTATGTTGTTTAAAATTTCAGTACAAAGCATCTATCAAGGTCTCTATGAACACACCACGGACCTCGTCAGATTTTTCAACAAAAGTGAGATAATAGTAATAGGCATAATTCCTCAGGAACTTACTGAGTAAGAATAGAAAAATTGTGAAAATGACGACTTCAATCGCCCGCGGAACTTTCTTAACAAATTCTAGGGCTTATGGTTTATTTTAAGGTTTTAGGGTTTATGGCTTATTTTTAGGGTCTAGATTTTAGGGTTTGGGTATAAATGTAGTAAAATATAGTATTAAATACAGTACAATTCACTAATCAATTCAGTAGAATTCATTAATAAATGTAATAAAATTCATATTAATGTAGTATATAATTTTAGGTTTTTAGGGTTATAAATAGAATAGAATATAGTTATAAAGAAAGTAGAAGTTTCGAATAAAGAGAGTTATTATAAACAGTAAAAAAGAATGTACAATAAATGGAGTAGAATTCATCTAGAGATTTAGTAAAATTTTGTTCTTAATTGAGTAGAAATCATAAATACAACTAGTTTATCAATTTAAATCATACTAATTAAAAAGTTACAAAAGAAAAGACAAAACAAAAAAGAATACATAACAAGTCAGTGTACATTCTAGTCAACGGTGATGATTCACTTTATGATCTTATATTTATTTAAACTATAATATATTACATCACCCCTCTCCTCTTGAATCTTGTTGTAGTTCTAATAAATTGTGTTCATCAGATTGTAACTTATGTAGCTATGGTGTTCATCTTGTAACTGTGTTCGAAGCTACGTCATCAATCAAGCTCACGCGGCACAAGGAGCAACCATGCATCTCGAAAAAAATCACAGTGCTGCAAGCAAGCAACACAAGTAAAAGTTGGAAACAATATTAACGAATCGACTTGTAACGTACAGGTCACAAAAAAATACAACAAAAACAGAAGAATACATCCAAAATCAGTGTAGATTCTAATCAATAATTGTGATGATTCTCTTTTTCATCTTATATTTCTTGATTACCAAATACATTTATTATTTTTAACTCAATTCATACTAGTTAGAAATTATCAAATAAACATAGAAGAATACATCCCCAAATTAGTGTAGATTCTAGTCAATAACTGTGATGATTCCTTTTTCTATCTTACATTTCTTGATAGGAAAAAAAGATTTATAGAACTGAGAAGGAGGTTTGTAGTACCTTGGCGTTTTTCGACGCACACAAAATCTTTGTAACTTGCTCCATCACAGCATCCGTCCAACTGCAATGCGGATAGAAAAGGAAAATGAGGCCTGCGAACATTTATATTGCCTGCGAACATATTGGCTCAGTTTTTGAGACACCTGGTTTTCTGCCACCAAACAAACCTACATACAAGATTTACATTATGCTCACTAACCACCAAAACAGACAAATAATAACATTAAAACTAATGGTAATTACTTTAATAATTTAAGAAAACACAAATAAGTGGGCACTTGGGCTCACAGAATCAACTATAACAATCTTGAGATCAGGAAATTTCTCTTGTTGTACAGCTTCAAACATTAAAACAATTTGCTCATTTGTAATGTCTTTATAATCATATAAATTTCTTTACAAAAACAGAACAAAAGTAAAAAATCATAAAAATATCCAACAAGCACATGGGATAGTCATAAACAACAATAAATCTGGACAGGTACTTACGATCAGTAAATTTGTGAATGAAAAGGCTTCGATCCACGAGTTTTTGAATCATTGGATTCTCTTCAAGACTTAGGACAGATTTCTGAATGTAAATTGAACCAAGAGCTATGTATTAATTAATAGTCTTCTAGTTATTATATTACTAACTATCATAAAGGCTAACTATCATATAAGGCAGGCCTTATTCAAGCCTTATTGATGGTAATAACATCACCCAGACTATTGTCCAATCTCTCCTGGAGATTCAAGATAAACGCAATCAAGATAAACACAATCTACAAATCAAGGAAACAACGTTAATACAACACTTTTAGTAGTATGTGTGTGTTATATTAATACACACCTTTCCTCGTTACCCTCCACTGGATTTTTAGGATCAGGATCTTGGTTTAGTGTTTTGCAGCCTTTTAAGCCTCTGACAAATGCCCCTGATGCCAAGGCCTACATATAAGATGGCAGGCGAGTCCTCGGAGATGTACGCGACCACGTGCTTCTCTCTTCCGACGCGAACCCGGCACCACCAATCAACATCGACGATTACTCAATCGGAGGGTGTCGAGGAAAGAAAAGGGCGGCGTACGTCGGAGCCGACACATGACTCGCTTGGGGAGAGACGGACGACGGTGTCGACGGCGCTAGAGATAGAGGCGGCGTCTTTAGCGATGAAGCGGATGGACGCTGCGACGGTGCGGTGGAGGGATATTGCGCCGTGGCGACGACCACGATCGAGATCGAGAAAACTTTCGAAATCGCCATGGACGAAAACCTAGATGGATATTATTAGGGGAGACATGGAGGGAAAAAAAAGGAAAGGGGAGTCGCGTGGATAGGAATTGAAATTTGGTCGGAGCAGGTACGGTGCTCGCGGCGGTGGTTTCGTCGACCAATTGTGGGAGAGCAAGCGGCGGAGCTTTAGGGTTTTCTCTGTTGAGGGAGTTGGTGCGTGAATTGGGTGTAGAAGGGCTGAGAGAGTTGGGCCTAATTGGTTTTGTTTACGGGCCGATACCATACTGTTCATATGGTACCAGCAACCATGCAATAGGCCCTCTTTTTTTCTCTTATTTTTTTCTCTTTTTTCCTTCTTTTTTTTCTCCTCTTTCAAATAACCGAAACTAAAAAAAACGGAAACATTGAAACAGAAACAACGAAACACCATACTCCAACCGAAAATCACTCCTCGATCTTCATCTTGTTTCCTCTTCGACGGGCGATTGTAGATGGCGATTTGGACGGCTCTTTCAATTGCGATCTCGGCGATTCAGAGCTTCGAGCGACCGGCGTCTGCAAAATAAATTCATTTCCCAATCTTCATCATCTTTTCTTTTCGATGGTTGTACACGGCGATTTCGACAGTGCTTTCGAGGGCGATCTCGGCGATTCAGAGCTTCGAGCTATCGACGACTTCAAAATTAGGTAAATTGAAACTAAATCTCCTATGTATTATTTCAGCATAATTCTGTTTCAAATCCTGGTACGAATTTAATGTCGATGGTGCTATTATTTGATAATAACTGTTCGATTACATAATTAAGGTTCAAATTTTGGCGTTTTGTGAGATTTGAGATTATGCTCCTCCCTATGTTGTTTTCTGCTCTGTCTTCAGTGAATGGTGCTATGGTGTTTTGTGTTTTCTGCTTGTAGTCCTTATGTTAATGTGCTTGAGGCATCTGTGTATGTGCTTGAGCTTTTAGGTTTTTGTGTATGTGCTTGAACAGTCTCAGTTTTTGGTTTGTGTTTGAGGTTTCTGTGTATATGCTTGAGGCATCTGTGTATGTGCTTGAGGTTTTTATCTATTGAATGTCTTGCAGAAGTGAAATTCTAGTGAGCAATATTAAATGAAACCATGAAATCAAAATTATGCACATTTAGTCTGGACATTACGCTCATCGTTAGCAGCAATCAAATGAGTCTTGCTCATCATATAGACAAGAAGATGTGAATTAAGTTGTGTTAATCTTCCATTAAGATCGAAACATCGTCAAGCCGCCAATCAATCAGAAATTAATTTCCCAATTACATAGTAGTGGTTCCTTTTTATTAACAAAAGCAAAGCATTTTAAAATGAACCTTGTTCAATCAACTTCATAACCTTAAAGTGTTGGACTTCTCCAAGTTATTTCATCTGAACATATAATGTGAAGAACAATAATGTTTGTGTTTGAGGTTTCTTTGTATATGTTTGAGGCATGTGTGTATGTGCTTGAGGTTTCTATAGTTATATGATTAAAGTTTTTATGTATGTATTTGAGGTTTGCTTGCATTACATCGAAACATGTAAAACTGTATACATATCATTCTTATTTTGTTTTCTTATATATAACTTACATATTTGGATGTTCGATTTCCCTCCAATTGATGCTATTGATTTGGAAGATTTAACTTTTGATGGTAGGGATTTTCTTTTTATCATTGATCTGTTATTCTTCTCTGTTATTTTTCTGTTTTATGATTTTGTTCTTTTTATGCATTTTTTCAGTTGATTTCATTGATGCTTTAGACGGAAAATAATCCATATTGATTCTACACATTGATGGTATGCAATCATTTTTTTTACTTCTACTCGATTTCATACTGAATTTTACTCTATTAATTACTGAATTCTACTCTATTTTATTCATTTGCTTTTTAGTTGAATTTGATCTTTCTAATGTATCTGGTGGTGGAGTTCCTCTTCCTAGCTCTTAAGTCATTATTAATAATGATGGTGAATAAGGTAATAATTTATTCTTGTCTTATTCATTATTGTTCTTCATTATTTTCACTTTCATGGCTTTTTTAGTTCTACTATGTTTCATAATAATTTATACTCTGTGGCATACTGATTTCTACAATTTAGTACAATACTTTCTACTCTTTTCTTAAATTGCATTCCACTTTATTTTCTACTTATTGCTCAAAAGTTATTTATAAATTCCAAAAGCTCGAGGAGCAATACTATCGGCACGTGAATATCGTTTTGTGAACGTTTAGTTCGAGTTTTGAAGAGGGAAATAAAATCATTATCAACTAAGGGGGGGGGGGGGGGGGGGGGGGGGTTGCATGAGTGTTTGATTGTCAATTTGCTAAAACAAGTATTTAAAGAAAGTAATTAAAGAGTGAGTTGTAACAAAGAAGTTGAGAAGTTAGGGTATCTCGACTACTCTACCTCTAGAACTAGAGTCGAAGCTTTACAAAACACTCGGAGTTTTGAAGAGGGAAATAAAATCTTATCAACTAAGGGGGGGGGGGGGGGTGTTGCATGAGTGTTTGATTGTCAATTTGCTAAAACAAGTATTTAAAGAAAGTAATTAAAGAGTGAGTTGTAACAAAGAAGTTGAGAAGTTAGGGTATCTCGACTACTCTACCTCTAGAACTAGAGTCGAAGATTTACAAAACACTCGGATTTACTACTAACCGGACTAAGGATCAAGGTGTTGTCTATTACTGTAACGCCCCAAAAAAATTCAAAGGCTTTAAGGATTTGAATATGCTACTCATACCAACAGATGAATCTTCTTTTCTAGGCATCCTCCTATAAGAACTCCAAAGTTATGCGTGCTGACTCTGGAATAATTCTAGGATGGGTGACCCCCTAGGAAGTATCCCGGGTGCGCACGAGTGAGGACAAAGTGCGCTGGAAAACACAAGTGTTGGTACAGTGGGGCCAGTATATCACTCCATATGGCAATCATTGGTAACCGAGCCGACCCATTAGGGTCGGGCTTCGACCCCTCAACTGCTGGGATTCGATGTCCTGGGCTATAAAAAATGCGGAACCGATAACCCGACCGAAAACCCTAGATCGCCGGAGACTACGAACACCGACTCATCCGCAGGAGTCCGACCTTTGGAGACTACGCGCCCGAAGGCACGCAGCCCGCCCCCAGCCGAAGTCCCCCACGAGTCGGATTCACGAACGCGAACCACCTCACGAGCCGGGGCCCGACCGAACGCCCAGCGAGGCCCGAAGGCCGCGTGCGCCCAGCCGAGCCCCCGCGAGGGGCTCGCGATCGTCTACGGACGATCGCTGGGGATGCACGAGGCATCCCCGGGGCTGCTCGTAGCAGCCCCGCAGCGAGTCGCATGACTCGCTGCTCGCGAGGGCCGAGCCCCGCACGCATCCGCTGCGGGCGAACCCGCAGCACGTACGGGCTCGCTGCGGGTGACCCCGCAGCTTACCCGCGATCGATCCGAGGATCGATCCCACCCCTCGGCTCCAGCCGAGGGCTCCTCGCGCCACGCGCCTCCGACGAGGGTGGCCGGCGGATCCTCCCGCCGTGGCACCAGCCCACGGCGGATCCCCGACGATCGAACCCTAGGTTCGATCGTGTGCCCCCGGCGTCCAGCCGGGGCTCCCCTCTCGTCGCGCGTCCTTGGCGGTCGAACCCTAGGGTTCGTCCGCCCTTCTCGATCCTCGCCGGGGATCTCGAATCCCCGTCCCCGAGGTTCGTCGTTTTCCCGGATCGTGCGTTCATGTATATATCACAATTAATACGCACAAATAATCATGAAGGGGGTTTATGATTATTACCTCGATTCGTTGTACGGAGAAACGAATTCGGTTGACGACCTTGCGATCTTCCTACGTATTCCTCGCACTTCGTCCGAACGTCGTGTGGGCGACGATCTATCGGATTCCTATGGATCTCCTTCACTCTTCAAGACTTTATGATTGGCGTATCTAAGGTTAATGAATTGTGAAGACCATGTAGTGCTTATATAGGCTACGTAGGGGATCATAAGGAGATTAAATATTGGGCTTCTAAATATTGAAGATTCCTAAGGAGATTAAATATTGGGCTTCTAATTATGGATCATAAGATTAATCCATATTATATCAAATAATATTTCTCCGATTAGTATTATTTATTCCGTGTATTTAAGATTTAAATATCCATGAATAAATTTATTTATTGCTCAATAAATAATATTCATATCTTATATCCGAGACTAGTACCGTTCAACCTTTATTATTGTGCGGAACAAATCCACTCATGAGGTTTACACAATAATTCCTTATGAACTCATCTCGGGGATATTATCAACCCTTTCGGGATACACTTTCCCGTCAAGTATTCACGGCATGTCATATATAAAATATAGCGACCCAATTTTACCGGTAATTAACCCAATAATAAAATCGGTTAATTCCTTTGGAAAATCAAAGTCTCTAATATTAAATATACACACTCGCAATAATATCGGGGATTAAGAATAAAATACTCTGAGATTTAAATTGATTATCCAAGGCAATCCTAATCAATAAATCTCAAGCTGATCCGCCCAATACACCAAGTGTACAAGTGTGATAAAATAATCAAGATAAATTATTTTCTCTCTCACACAACGACTATACCGATGGATTGGTCCGTGTCCATCTAGGTCGTGAGCAACTGTTCGATTAAATACGAGTAACCGATAGTATGATCTTCTGTGTGGGCCCGACACACCATACTAACTACAACGTATAAAATCCAGGACTATATTTTGCATAATTAATTAATAATAATTAATTGCAAATAATTGTTTATTAATTAAATAGGTTAAATGCCATGACGGGGAGTTTACCGATACTTAAATCTAGACATTAAGTACACAACTCCAACAATCTCCCACTTGTACTAAGGTCTAGTCATTTCCTCCAAACTCCCGACTCCCATACTCATCACGTGCTTAAGTTATACTTTCCAGAAGTATTATGTGAATGAGCCATCTAGGTTGCCGCTCTGAAGTTATCTTGGTGACTACTGCGTCGTCTCACTGACGATGACTCGTATCAGGTGGTACTGGCTCTATGTGTTATCATCACCCTTTTGAACTTATGACTTCTTCCAGTTCTCCATGCACCGCTATGTACATAGCCTTTGGTGAACCAAGAATCATATCCAAGTTCAGAGGTCATTCCGGAACCTAACCAAAACTTCCGCTGCCTCTGAGGCTGCTATTCGGTTTATGATAGAGTCCGAGAAGCATCACGCTTATCACTCTTTCATCTTTAGGTTCCACCTCTTCTAAAAGTGAACACATAGCCAGATATCGACTTACACTGGTCTTTCTCTGATTTTTGGATCTGAGAAACTGTAATCTAAGAAGATTTCGTCTTGCTTGGTAATCCAGTACTTCCAAGTACTCTTACAGCACTCGAATATCTCTTATCCAGATTACTTTGATATCCTCCCACTACGCTAACCGCATAGTTGATATCAGGTTCTTGTTTTTCAACATTGCATCCACAAAGCTCTCTACACTCGAAGTGTAGGAAACTGCTTTGTCTATATCTATCTTCTTTATGCGTTTGAAACACATACCTTTAGATAGATGTATTCTGTTCCCGAAAGGCAATAACCTTTCTCAGAATTGTGCATGTTTAAAACAAATCATAATCGTATAAGATATCTTAAGAGAAGTACAAATGTTCTTATCTAGAGATCGAAAGATTTCTAAGAACATGATCCAATTTCATCTTAATCTTATATCTCGATTTATTTAGACAACCTCTATTTTATGTCTGACAACACTTTTACATTGTTGCCAATGATGAAGTGTTATCTACACAAAATTCCGAGAAACACCACCCTTGTTTCCATTACGTCTCTAACACACCTCTCCTTGTCTTTTGATGAATCCATAGAATGGACTATCTCATCAATTCGCAAGTTCCCATGCAGAGCTAGGGATCGATTTCATGTCTACTAGATCCAGAGTCCAAAACTCCTCCAGTCTTATGAACATCTCTGGTTGCTTAACAACCTCCCACTGCAATGGCGTTCCGGTGTATAACAGTAATAACATTAGGTGCAGTTAGTGGTGTACCGCTACTCGGTCAGGCTGGTTCTCAGTCTCTCCTTTCCTCATTTTAAAGTACTTTGTCAATTAGGGCATTGCAGTTCATCTAATAGTTTTTCTTCTAAGAACCGGGTGAGGACACCCATCTGGTTCGCAGTACTATTGAACTTACAATTACTTGTTTTTCTAGGATATTCTACAACCACATTGTGCCGTTGTATCCAGAAATATCCATAGAACATAGGTAGTTCCGAACAAACTGGTTCTTACCATTAGAATCCCATTTCTTATTCCTGACACACCATGTCTACACATCAGTGTATGGTGTAGTCGCTTAAGACTTAATCTCAATCTTTGATTTACGCTATGTGTTATTTAGATAGGTGATAGCCTCCGCGAACAAGTCGCAGGCTTTCAATGGATATACTTGGAAAGATCCCCATAATGGCTTTGTGTTGAAAACACTCCGCTTTTATGGCACATCAAGTATTCTAATCCATCTTCGAGTATTCTTGAAAGAACGACTCGCACCTTCTCTAATTACACATGTCACCGCATTAATCATTAATCATTTTCAATACTTGTCCGAATTCCATCCTTTATCCAGAAAGGTTAACTCAGTTGTATCATCTTTCAAGATCGATTCTTAGGTCGGGAGGTCCATTCCTCCAACTATAATTGATCAAATCAATTTCGACCTTTTGAATCCCTTTTGAATAGATACTACCAAGTTCAAGAATTCACAAGTATAACGATTAATAAGAGAAATACATCTAATAAGTAAAACAAGTTATACATAACGGTTTGTTGCATCGTGGTAGACTAAGGATTCATCATTTACATATTGCTATCTAATGTACCAGAATAGATATCACCATTATTTCTTATCCAAACCATCAAATGATTAAAGAAATAAAATATCCATTAATAATAAAGAAAACCAGAACAAAAGTTCTTTTTCAAAATAAAGGGGTACATAAAGCAATAACTGAAATGAAATCCTAAAACAGATAAATGTCTTCCACTGCAACCGCTGCTACCCCAACAGCTTTGCCCATGTAGACTCGAACTCTTCTTCTCTAAGTCGCCGGGTTTTTTGGAACCCCTGCATTTAAAGTAATGCACATACCGTCAGTGGTTCCATATCTACACACCAGAATTCTGGTAGATAATACCGCTGACTATGTTTTTACGACTAAAGAAAAATTCGTACCTCTGAGAGGACATTCAGACTTCCAGTGTCCAGACTTGTTGCATCGGAAGCACTTGCCCTTTGGCTTACTAGCCCCCACTCGTGGTCCATTCCTCTTGGCACCACTGGGTTTTATGGCTTGCTTCCTTTTCTTGCCCCTACCTCCAATAGCTTTCAAGCTTTTGGACTTGGTAGCCACAAGCGCTTGAGACTTGCCCTTCTTGTAGATCCCCTTTGCCGCCTTCAGTTCAGTCAGGAGTTGCGCAAGAGTATAAGATAGTTTACCCATATTATAGCTCATACGAAACTGCTCAAAACTAGGGGTCAGAGACTGGAGTATGATGTCGACTTGCGTCTCACCATCAATCATAGCTCCTAGGACCTCCAATTCATTCAACAGACTCATCATCTTGAGAACGTGCTCCTCAACGGGCGTTCCTTCAGACTGAGTAGTCGACATGAGGACTCTCATGGCATCTTGCCTACCCGCACGGTCATGATGCCCAAACATCTCTTTGAGGTTAAATAACATATCCTCGGCAGTGTTCATCGACTGATGCTGGGTTTGGAGCACATTTGACATGGAAGCCAAAATATAGCACCTAGCCATTTCATCAGCCTTTTTCCACTTCCGATATGCTTCTTTTTCCTCATCAGTTGAGGCGGCCGTGGGTTCAGCAGGGCATTGCTCATAGAGTACAAATTTGTACTCTTCAGCAGTCAGGACAATGTCTAAATTTCTCTTCCAATCAATGTAGTTTGGACCAGTGAGTTTTTGTTCCTTGAGTATCATAGAAAGTGGATTCATAGCTATTCTCTAAACCTATAAGCACATGTAAACAAACAATCAATTTAATGTCCGACATTATCTCCCTCAAATAATATCATTAAATCACTAATTGCGTCTAAAATCCCATCAGGTAAGGCAAGCCACGTTCGTGTGGACGTTTACCCACCCAAATGATTTAGCAGTTAGGTTTGCTTCGGTCGTACATCATTATAGCGTTACTTCGTTGGGAAGAATACTATAAAGCGTACCTAAGTGTAAACCATCACTCAGTACTAAGGTGAATCGTTTAGAATTGTTATGTCACCGCAAGCCACGTTCGTGTGGACGTTTACCCACCCAAATGATTTAGCAATTAGGTTTGCTTCGGTCATACATCATTATAGCGTTACTTCGTTGGGAAGAATACTATAAAGCGTACCTAAGTGTAAACCATCACTCAGTACTAAGGTGAATCGTTTAGAATTGTTATGTCACCGCAAGCCACGTTCGTGTGGACGTTTACGATAACTCGCAATCCCTCACAATCTCCTATAACTGTCTACATCAATTATTCTAAAATCCCATTCAGTATAGCAAGCCACGTTCGTGTGGACGTTTACTACACCAAATAGATTTATATAATTGAAATCCAATTACTTGATCCATTTGATGTTGTAAATCAAGACGCGGAGAATCATAAGTGAAACTCGAAGTTTCTAACCAGTGATTCACCATGCGAACGACCCTATCTCTCATAAATGAGGGAGCCGAGCAGACAATCGATCCACCTATCAAAGAATGGTACGAAGGTCTCTAATTTGTGTCATCCACATGACCAAGTGGCTCTGGCTCCATTCCACTCCCCGGGGTGAGAATGAGTCGACTTGAAGTCAGTTTCAGAAAGACAAATTAGGCATTGTTTGATAAACTTGATCAATGTTTCTTGTAAAAGGAATTACAAGAATTCTCCTTCAATGACTTGTCTATATGAACTTCAAAAGCCCATAAAAGTCACCAAGAGAACAGTGATGGAGACCATGGGAATGTTTCCATCCCCTCTCCCACTTAGCTTTTTACGATAAAGGGATACGCTATCTAGTGCATAAAGTAAACACATATAGCATGCATGTAAGCAATAAAGCACATAGATCACATAGTCAAAATAATACTAGAGAATTATTTTCCCGACTATCATGGCTTTATCTTCGTATGCATCTTCTAGTCTTCAGTCTTCGTTTCTTGAATGCTCCATGTGACGAGAATATTAATCTCCAATATTTAAATCTATTTATTTTCAATTAATCCAAAAGTTACTTAATTCGAAAATTAAGTCAATTGAATATATCAAAAATAAAATTAAATACTATTAATATTTTCATTTATTTATTTCCCTATCTAGTTCTATTAAATCTCTAGAATAATCTATCCAAGTAAAATTGGAATATTCTAGAAGACATCTATAATAGAACAAGGAAATAAAATAAATTAGGACTCTCTACTTTCCAAATTTATTTTTATTCCTAATCCATGAATATTCCCATGAGTAGAAATAATCAAATAGGAAAAATAAATTTAGTACTAAATTAATTAAATTCCTAATCTTTGAATAATTCCATGAAGGAAATAAATCAATAGGAATAAAATTAATTCAAATTAATTCTTTTCCTAATCCATTAGAGTTTCCAAAAAGAGAACACTCAAATAGGAAAATTCCAAATTAATTAGGAAAGTAATATCTTGGTAGAAGTGGCATGGGTTGGGAGACTCCATACCACCATACCATGATGGATCGGCCGGCCACTCGGGGAGGAGCGCCGCCGCCGCCTAGCCACGCCGGCTAGGCCATGGATCGATCACCATCATGGGATCGATCCCAAGCCCTTGTCTTCTCGTCACTTCTTCGTCTTCCGGCGATCGTCCCATCATCGAACCAACGTAAATAAATTACAATAATTTAAATTACAATTCCGGTATCGATTCTATACATGAAATCGACCCTATACATTTTCCGGAAAATAAAGAACGTAATAATAATTCCTAAATTCGGTCAACCCCCGAATTTTTACTATTACAAACATTCAACCACACAAAAACGAATCTCGACATGTCCGAGAGTTTAATAAATAATCATGATAATTAATTAAACAATAATTAAATTAACCATGATAGCCGGAAATCCTGCAAGGTAGAACAATAATCGAACATATACATGAACACGAAACCAAACGCTCTGATACCAATTGCTGGGATTCGATGTCCCGGGCTATCAAAAATGCGGAACCGATAACCCGACCGAAAACCCTAGATCGCCGGAGACTACGAACACCGACTCATCCGCAGGAGTCCGACCTTTGGAGACTACGCGCCCGAAGACACGCAGCCCGCCCCCAGCCGAAGTCCCCCACGAGTCGGATTCACGAACGCGAACCACCTCACGAGCCGGGGCCCGACCGAACGCCCAGCGAGGCCCGAAGGCCGCGTGCGCCCAGCCGAGCCCCCGCGAGGGGCTCGCGATCGTCTACGGACGATCGCTGGGGATGCACGAGGCATCCCCGGGGCTGCTCGTAGCAGCCCCGCAGCGAGTCGCGTGACTCGCTACTCGCGAGGGCCGAGCCCCGCACGCATCCGCTGCGGGCGAACCCGCAGCACGTACGGGCTCGCTGCGGGTGACCCCGCAGCTTACCCGCGATCGATCCGAGGATCGATCGCACCCCTCGGCTCTAGCCGAGGGCTCCTCGCGCCACGCGCCTCCGACGAGGGTGGCCGGCGGATCCTCCCGCCGTGGCACCAGCCCACGGCGGATCCCCGACGATCGAACCCTAGGTTCGATCGTGTGCCCCCGGCGTCCAGCCGGGGCTCCCCTCCCGTCGCGCGTCCTTGGCGGTCGAACCCTAGGGTTCGTCCGCCCTTCTCGATCCTCGGCGGGGATCTTGAATCCCCGTCCCCGAGGTTCGTTGTTTTCCCGGATCGTGCGTTCATGTATATATCACAATTAATACGCACAAATAATCATGAAGGGGGTTTATGATTATTACCTCGATTCGTTGTACGGAGAAACGAATTCGGTTGACGACCTTGCGATCTTCCTACGTATTCCTCGCACTTCGTCCGAACGTCGTGTGGGCGACGATCTATCGGATTCCTATGGATCTCCTTCACTCTTCAAGACTTTATGATTGGCGTATCTAAGGTTAATGAATTGTGAAGACCATGTAGTGCTTATATAGGCTACGTAGGAGATCATAAGGAGATTAAATATTGGGCTTCTAAATATTGAAGATTCCTAAGGAGATTAAATATTGGGCTTCTAATTATGGATCATAAGATTAATCCATATTATATCAAATAATATTTCTCCGATTAGTATTATTTATTCCGTGTATTTAAGATTTAAATATCCATGAATAAATTTATTTATTGCTCAATAAATAATATTCATATCTTATATCCGAGACTAGTACCGTTCAACCTTTATTATTGTGCGGAACAAATCCACTCATGAGGTTTACACAATAATTCCTTATGAACTCATCTCGGGGATATTATCAACCCTTTCGGGATACACTTTCCCGTCAAGTATTCACGGCATGTCATATATAAAATATAGCGACCCAATTTTACCGGTAATTAACCCAATAATAAAATCGGTTAATTCCTTTGGAAAATCAAAGTCTCTAATATTAAATATACACACCCGCAATAATATCGGGGATTAAGAATAAAATACTCTGAGATTTAAATTGATTATCCAAGGCAATCCTAATCAATAAATCTCAAGCTGATCCGCCCAATACACCAAGTGTACAAGTGTGATAAAATAATCAAGATAAATTATTTTCTCTCTCACACAACGACTATACCGATGGATTGGTCCGTGTCCATCTAGGTCGTGAGCAACTGTTCGATTAAATACGAGTAACCGATAGTATGATCTTCTGTGTGGGCCCGACACACCATACTAACTACAACGTATAAAATCCAGGACTATATTTTGCATAATTAATTAATAATAATTAATTGCAAATAATTGTTTATTAATTAAATAGGTTAAATGCCATGACGGGGAGTTTACCGATACTTAAATCTAGACATTAAGTACACAACTCCAACATCAACGGGCCGTGGCGTTAAAAATGGTATCAGAGCAGGTGCCGACCGGAATTGTGGGAACTAAGTGTCTTGCGGGGCCAAGTGCTCCACCCAGAAGTTGGTGAGAGTACCCGCAAGGGGCATTCCTGCACGGATGATAGGTTCTGGGCAAGTAAGGCGCACAACGAAGACGTTGCGTATGAAAGGTGGGGTGATTGTAACGCCTCAAAAAAATTCAAAGGCTAAAAGGAATTGAATATGCTACTCATACCAACATATGCATCTTCTTTTATGGGCATCCTTCTATAAGAACTCCAAAGTTAAGCGTGCTGGCTCTGGAGTAATTCTAGGATGGGTGACCCCTGAAAATTGTCCCGGGTGCGCACGAGTGAGGACAAAGTGCGCTGGAAAAGACAAGTGTTGGTACAGTGGGGCCAGGATATCACCCCAGACGACAATCATTGGTAACCGAGCCGACCCATTAGGGTCGGGCTTCGACCCCTCAACGGGCCGTGGCGTTAAAATTACGACATCCACCAATGATCGTCTACACTCGATCAGGACACACACGAGAGCTTCACCCCTCGAGGTCCTCTACTCGGCGTGCCCGTATCTCAAGCTTCGACATTACCCGATCAATAGTGATATGGTCCACTAGTGATATACACGGGGGTTGTTCAACACGAAACCACACAAATCGAATCAAGTAATTATCCAATTAGACACTTGTCTAATTCATACAACCATTTCATCAAACAACCTAATTATAAAGCTACCCAATCATGATCAAATGCTCAAACAAACAATCCGTAGATGTATAATCCATAATCGAAGTAAATCTCACAATTAAAGTCGTGGAATTGACCGATGAACGAGACGAACGAGCCGTGCTTTCAAAATCGGGACCGACCTTCAACTTGTCACACGAAGAAACTAATCTGATCAAAACGACGGGCTCGACGAGATGAACGATGTTTGTGAATGAAGATTTGTGAGATAATCGACGTATGAATTTAGATCTAAGATTTAATTGGTTGATTTGCGAAGAACAATTTGATTCTGAAATGACTTGGGGAGGAAAAAAGGTAGAGGAGTTGTGGGGATTTTTTTGTGAATTGGGGTCTATTCTCTACAAGCTACACACAGCTATTTATAGTTTATCCACAAGACTAACCAAAAATACCAAAAAGCCCTTAAAACAAGTCAAACATAAGTCAACACTTTAATCCTTCTCAATTTTCGCCCAAGGGAAGTGCTGGTGCGTTCGGGGCAAAACTGGAAACTGCTTGTTCATGCTAAAATTTCAGTTCAATCTAACGGTTAACGAATCCAGAAATGCAGTTCTTCCAAAGTCGCGCAATGCTGAAATCCTGACTTGATGTCGGCCGACGGGAAAACGGTGTCGGCCGACACCAATCCCGCGGACGCAGGCTGGAACCTCTAGAATTGGCACATTTTCACATTTTCACATGTATGTCGCCAGACACCTAATGGCTTTCGGCCGACACCTTGGACTTGGTCACTTCTACACTTCATTTGTTCGATCAAAAACATCTTTCCTTCCCTTTAGTCTGTGCGCTATATCTTCGTCTGAAATTGTTATTTAGCAAAACCCACCGTTTATATTGTAAATCTCGAGGTCCTCTATAGACTGTAGAAATTTGGGGATAATCCAACGGCGGAATTAACGGGGATGACGATTCTTCTATGACTACGCAAAGCTGGAGATAGATATGAACCTTTTCGTGTATTTCTTCTCGTTTTCGCTCGATTCTCGTTCAAAACCTACCAAACCAAAACCATAACAACATACACACAATAAATAAAGTCACGCAAAACGATACAATAGAATATGAGCATGAAAATAATACAATAAAGTTACACAAAACGATAGAAAATATCGCACAAAAACGAGTGAAACATCTACTCTGTTTTTTATTGATCCTTGATTCTAATTTCTATGTGTTTTCTGATTCTTTTTATCTTAAACCCGCAGGGGAAAAATTAAAAAACTATGACTTGGTTGGTGTTGTTGTTCAATCTGAAGAGTAAGCTTATCAGTTGTACAATGACTATGCATTTAAGCTTGGGTTCAGTGTTCGGAAGTCAGAAATAAAGAGTAGAGTAGATGACTCTTTATCTATGAGAAGCTATGTGTGCTCTCAAGCCGGTTTGAAGGAGCAAAAGACCAAACCTTATGTATCCTTTACGAAGCTGGATGTGAGGTCTAATTGTGAAGCTCATCTGCAGTTCCAAATCGATAAAGACGACCTCTGGATTTTTTCAAAGCATGTCAAAGAGCACACTATGAGCCTTATGCCCACCATCCGCTAGTCACCTTTTGAGATCGCATAGAAGAATTAACCAAAACCAAATTGCGTATTTGTAGGAGTTAAAGAAAGGTGGAGTCGGGGTTGCTAATTGTTTTCGGGTTTTGAAGAATCAGTCTGGTGGATCACCGTGCGTAGGGTTTGGCCTTACGGATGCTTACAATGCATTGAACAACCCTAAGATTCTCGATGGGACGGACTCCAACAGGTTATTAGATATGTTTAGGAATAGACATGCCACTGAAAAGGACTAGGACTGTTTTCATAAGACTGCTCATTGCTGTTTTTCTAACCCCAACTGAAACAATAATTTTACAAAAAAATTCATGATTCTACGACCTAATCAATAGTTTTAAAACCTACACATAACTCAATTACTTCCTTATAAATACCATATTATTTTTATACCATTTAATCTTTGATTGAAAGTGATCCGAAATTGTTCCAAAACAAATATCTCGTTTCCGATTTTTTTCACATTCAGCATATAACCTTATAAATTATTAACCAAACTGACTAAATTATATATGAAACTATATTGAATCATTTTACCTGTACACATAAGTAAACGTGATATAATTAAAACGAAAACATACTTCTCGTTAGTGCGTAGGAGAATCAAACGGATCGAATCTACTTGATAGTTCGCAGCGTCGAGAACACCCAGATTGAATATTGAATTATTAACAATCTAAGAAACAATGCTATTGCACTGTGTTATTGTTTATTCTTTTTGCTGTGCGTAAAACTTTTTGAGCCACTTTCTATTCTGTATAATATATCTTTATATATTAAAATACAGATAGAACTGCAATAAGCCGATAACTGCAGATCATAACTGCAGAGTAGTTATTAGGATATATGTTTATAATATATATTATATTATAAAAATAATATATATATATATATATATATTATAAATGAATTACAAAAATACTTTATTTTAATTCTTTCATTGGTCAGGTCAAAGCTCATGGGCTACCGAAATTCTAACATATATGAAGGCCAAAATCAGTACTAAATAAAAGCCCTATCAATCTAGTTTTCAAAACATCAAACCAATTACAAGTTGGGTAAAAAGGTCATCCATTATGATCCAAACAACACACCTTGTTCAATCAAATCTAAATATTCCAGGGCTACTACAATTTATAAGAAAATGTTACGTAGTTATTTTTTATTATTATATAATAATTGTTTGTATAGTTTGTTTAATAATAATAATTTGTTTAATAATAATTTTAAACAGTTATTTATTTGCATATATTTTTATTTGATTTTAAATTCTAATTTTTATCGTTACTCGCCATACATATATATTTATTTGCATATATTTTTATATAATTTTAAATTTTAATTTTTATTTGCATACAGTAGCTCCACTTTATTTGCTGTTTTTTGAACCACAGTTGAAGCAATAATTTTACAATAATTTTCACGTTTTTACGACCTAACCAATAACTTTGAAAACCTACGGATAACTCAGCTACTTCCTTATAAATACCATGTTATTTTTATACCATTTAGTCACTGGGTAATTGTTTATTCTTTTTGCTCTGCGTAAAACTTTTTGAGTCACTTTCTATTCTGTATAATATATCTTTATATATTAAAATACAGATAGAACTACAATATGCCGATAACTGTACACGATAACTGCAAAGTAGTTATTAGGATATATATTTATAATATATATTATATTTCAAAAATAATATATATATTATAAATGAATTAACATACTTTATTTTAATTCTTTCATTGGTGGGTCAAAGCTCATGAGCGATCCAAATCCTAACATATATGAAGGCCAAAATGAATACTAAATGAAAGCCCTATCGATCTAGTGTTCAAGACATCAAACAAATTACAAGTTGAAATTGTGTATTTTGTACTTGGTTCTACCTAGAACTGGATTGTAAAGGGTAGAGAACAAACACTTAACACAATTTGGAGATTCTAAAGAAAACTCTTTTGTATAACTTGTAAAGGGTGGAACCACTTACAAACACATCTACAAAATTCTAGCGAATCTTGTAGAAAGGTCAACACGACCAAAAACTAAGTCTATGTAGAACTAATCTAGCGACTCGTACTACCAAGACTAAACAGACAATAGAACCGGAGCTTTCTAGCGAAGTCTCTCGGTCTACAAATTTTCTCTCTCTAGAAAATGTCTAATCAATTCGTTAGTAATGAATTCCAACTACCCGCTATTTATAGGTGTCAAGAAATAGGGTTTCCGGAATTCACGCTTAATGGGCCGAGCCCAAAGCATCTTCATGGAATATTCGAGATTCCATTTTTCCGTGCTTAACGAACCCAGCTCTACGCACTGCCACACTAGCGTGTCTTCGTGCTTCAAGCTCGTGGCGGGCATAGCTGGTATACTTGACGTATTTCGTTGGACTACAATTCTTCTAGCGAAGTCTTCTAGTCGTACCCATAGCTGGCTTCATTCCTTAGCAGTCATTCGTCCAGCCGTATGTATAGCTATGCTTGCACCGTGTCCGTCAAGGTGTTAATTCTGATTCAATGTCTTCACGGTAAGACTTGAACTCTCTGATTTGTAATGCGTTGATGAACTCGCGATTCTCACTGATCCACGTTGAACCACGTTGATAGAATAGCTCGTTCTATGCTTACGCACTGATGCAACTCCATGTTGTTTGTAATGGCCAAGTCTGCTTGCTCCATGCTGATGAACCGTGGTCACGCGTTGAGCCACTTGTTAATTCCACTGTTTAACCAGCTCGTTCTATGTAGACCTAGCAGACTTGTATGAATTAATGAATGGAAAACATACAAACATGAAACATGAAGTTACTACAAAACAAAGTGTATAGTTCAACGTAGTTCAAACAAGAACAACGTGGTTCTATGTTGAACTAGGAAGAACTACACACTAACAATCTCCCCCTTTTTGAGTCAACTTCATAAGCGGGGGTTAGTAGAGAAACTCCCCCTCAAACTAGTATCATACTCAAAAAGTTCAACGTTGAGCAGGAGACGAAATAAACACAGTCATACGTAATATAAAGCATAAGAGATAAACATGCATACGTAGAGCAAAGAAAGATAGCATAAATAGTCACATAGCTCAAACCAATCAAAACATCATTGTAGCAAACACATCATACGAAGAACAGCGTTGAAAAGTGACAATAATGAAAACAGAGAAAATATGTTCAAAAGCGTAGAGCAGGGAAAGAAAACACTTGTCAAATGGTTATTGGCTTGCTTCAGCTTCTGAGTCCTCGGGCGGCGTATGAGCACGAAGATCCTTCTTTGATCCTTCTTCGTCCGACGTCACATCCATCAGTTTACGCCTGTGCTGCGTGGGTTTAGCCTTCGTTGCCATTTGCTTCCTTCGTTGACCAGTGGGCCTGTGCATTGCCACTTCCTTCTTGCTGAGCGTCGCAGCACCGCCTAGTCCTGCAACCATTAAACCTTTACCTCCACTCGTCTTGGGCGTAGGAGCAGGAGCAACATTCTTTGTAGGTGTTTCCTTGGTGACGCTCGTTTTGGTAACTTTCAATTTTGGCATTTTGGACCTGTCCACCGTAGGAGCAACCTTTTCGATTTCCTTGGTGCCCGAAGAGCCAGCACCATTGGCCTTTTCATCCTTCTTCACAGCGTCCAGCTCCTTCACCGTGCCATCGGCATTTTTGACAAGGCCGCCATGCGCATCACCCGCCTCCTTCCTACTCTTCTTGTGCGCAGCACGCAACATCTCCACTTCATCTACTTCAACCTCTTCAACTTCCTCTTCTACGTCCACTTCACTGGCCTTTCTTTTTCCACTCTTCTTTTTGGCCTCAGTGGGACGGTCATCAGCATTTCTCGATGCCTCCATTTGCTCTGCCACTAGGTTGACCAAGCCTGATAGACGCGCGTGAAGCATTTTTAATGGCCCTAGATCAGCGTACGAGGACCCATCTCCCCCTAGACGAGCCGCTCGACGGGCCTTACGATGCATGTGGGCGGAGAGACGTGCCACAGCATCAATCGTGCCACGTAGCTGCACGAAGTCCTGGAGAAGCGAGGTCGGCTCACACAGATACATCTCGTCAGACGATGAGTCAGAGTCCTCAGACATAGAATCAAGTGTGACGTCAATGTTCCTCTTCGTAGAACGCATGGACTTAGCCCGTTTTCCTTTTCCCTTGTTGGCATGTTGAATTTGCAGGGGAATGGCCTGTGATGCGGTGAACAACGTACGATCCGCCTCCACACTCCCAAGTCTATGCCACGGAAGGTCCTTAACCTTGTGATTCGCCATGTATTTCGAGTCAAAGCGAAATGGGGTAATGCCAATCAGCGGACCATCATCCTTCTCATACGTAAAGCCCTGGCTGATTAGGATGGCGCTGATCAGGTGAGGGCACGGAAGGTTGGACTGTGCAATTTCGGCATCAGACATGTCCCCATACGAAGCAATCTTATTAAACACCACTTGGCCCAAATCAACGTGGATGCCACGGCTCAGTTTGTACATCAAATGAAGTGCGTCTGCGTGGACCACAGATGAGCTCGACGTAGGGATCCAGTTGTTAGCAATAATTTTATTCAGGTGGGTGAAAAATTGGGTCAGCGAGGTACAGGCCGGCTGGGCCGTAGAGGCAAGGCCACCCGTCACGATGAAACCCATCATCTGACTGTCAGGGTGCTGCGGAGAGGGGGCTTCCCACGTGGCTTTGATATGAGTTCGTTTGAACATTTTGTTCAGCGTACGTGGGGAGAGATCATAATCCCGCTCTCGAATAATCACCTTCCCGTACGACGGGTGACTGGGGTCCCCAAATTGTTGATCGATGTGGGAGAAGACAACGCGGTGGACGTATAGGCTGTAGTCTACGTCGAAGTTAACTGCATCCAACAGTTGCATTTCCCGCATAAATGCCTCTAAGCCATGGCCCATCCACTTAACCTTCCCTGCGTAGTACCGCTCTGCATTAATCTTCTAATCAGCCAGAACATCAAAACGATCACTTGCTGCTTCGTAGTGGAAGTCAGCAGAGAATCCTTCACCAACGAAGCGTGAGGGGGATGGGACAACAATTCTGTTCTCCGGCACTTTGTCCTCCGGTTCTTCAATTGGCTCCTCGTTCAGCGGGGACGGTTGAGCCGGAGAATCAACGTGGTGACCCGTGGAGCCACCGTCCTTGGGTGTATTTGAAGAACCAACAGCAGCAGCCACTGTTGTGGTAGCCCGTGAAGCCGGGGCAATAATGTTGGAAATCGATATCCCGGGCTATTAAAATTTGCGGAAAATAATAACCCGAACGAAATCCTTCATCATCGGAGATCCGAACGCGAACCACCGCACGAGCCGGGGCCCGACCAAGTACCCAGCGAGGCCCGAGGGCCGCGAGTACCCAGCCGAGCCCCCGCACGGGGCTCGCGATCATCTCGCGATGATCGCTGGGGATGCGCGAGGCATCCCCGGGGCTGCTCGTAGCAGCCCCGCAGCGAGCTAACGGGCTCGCTGCTCGCGGGGGGGTTTGATCCTCCCCGCATCGCCGCTGCGGGAAACCCCGCAGCTTGATACGAGGCGCTGCGGGTAAACCCGCAGCTCACCCGGCGATCGAACCCTAGGTTCGATCGCCCCCTCGGCTCCAGCCGAGGGCTTCAGCCCGCGACGCCGCCGGACGAGAGGGGCTGGGGTTCACCCGCCGTGGCACCAGCCCACAGCGAACCCCGGCGGTCGACCCGAGGTCGACCCCACGCCCCGGCGTTCAGCCGGGGCTCATCCCTCATCCGCGCGCCGGCAGTCGAACCCTAGGGTTCGGCCGCCACCCTCGATCCCATCGAGGGTTTTTCTCGACCTTCGCCAGGGATCTCGAATCCCCGTCCCCGAAGTTCGTACGTTTATCCGGATCGTGTGTTCATGTATACGCTACAATTAAAACACATAAAATCATAGAAGAGTTTATGATTTTACCTTCGATTCGTTGTGCGGAGAAACGAAATCAAACAGCTTTGATGACCTTGCGATCTTCCCACGTATTCCTTGCACTCCGTTCGAACGTCGTGTGGGCGACGATCTATCGAACTTCTATGGATCTCCTTCACTCTCCAAGACTTTATGATTGGCGTAGGTTATCTTGTTGATGAGCCATATTTTTTGGCTCATTTTTAGTTCTTTTGAGTCAAGTTGATAGAGTCTTTTAGTTGTTTTTACTTTGTTTGTGTCTGGGAGGACACGTTTTGGGTACTTGGTCAAGTTATGCAGGTGGGAGAAGAAGAGGCGCAAATGGTGTGAAAGAGGCAAGGAAAACAGCTTCTTGGTCAAGTGTGCTGGTTGAGCAAGCTACCCTGACTCGAACACCCGGGCCCAGTTGGGCAATGAGACATGTTGGGCAAGGTCAGTGAAGTGATCAAGATAGAAGGATGACCAAGCACCACACGAAGCAGTTGACGAGATACATTAACTGACCAGATACGGAACATTGACCAACGACGCGTCAGGATCTTATATTTCGGGAAAGAATATTTTCTTTCCTTATCTCAAGAGTCCAATCAAGGCAGCGATTTTCCTTGGTCAGCAAGACATCCAGCGACTATAAAAGAGGAGTATCAAACCCTAAAAAACGCAGCCATTAGAATCCATATAGTCAGCCTTTTTGAAGAGCCTTGGAGAGCCAAATATAGCCACGAAAATACCAGCCACAAAAAGAATTCACGAAGTAGCTGAACCCTAGTTGACCAGCGAAGAACACGGAGGAAGAAGACGATGTGGAGTGAGCCAAAACTCCTCCTCGTCGAGTTGTGATCATTGCCTACGGGCTAAAAACAATTTCTTTATGTTTTGATGCTTTCAATTTCCGTACTTTGTTTTTATTTTCTTTTGAACAATTTCCCTTTTGCAATGAATAAAATAGTTCGCCCGATTTCTTTTGTTTATTTATTTACTATGAGTAGCTAATCTGTTTGTGTCTGGGCAACGACAGAACCTGACCAACCCTGAGATGTGATCTGCCGGGAGGCTTAGTGATGACAGCAACTAGCTTAGTTTCGTTCCCGATTCAACAGGGTAGTATAATTGAGCATGTTAGGGACTTGGGCAATCCTACAGTGACCAGTGGGAACCCCGACTTGCCTGACACAAAAGTACGTGGATCAACGCGACCGGGAGACTGGGCGTCCGCGAAGTACAACATGTTGCTGGAGATGTGGTCGTATGACTTGGGTCTGTCCAGGCATGCTATTGGCCATTCTGGGTTTGCTTGGAGGATGAAAGCGGCTTGATCAACTTAGACTCATGCGGTCACATAGTGTCGAATTGGTCAATGTCAGGAGACCTATTGAGAGAGATCTAATAGGACTTAAACATAAGAGCGAATGAGGGTTCGGGGTATTAATATGCGTGACATTATAGGGATGTTAATACTTGGGGCTTATAACCGGAAGATGAAACTGTTAGCAAAATGATATACGTACCAATGATCGGCAGCACTAGGTCAAGGGGGAAGTCAGGGGAGTCAATGCCTGGATACTTTATTCTTTATTTGATTTCTTATTTGTTTAGTCAATTCTGTTAATTGCTAATTCTGTTAGCTTTTGCATGCAGTAGTTAGATAGGTCGAGTTACATGCTAGTTTATTTTCTGTTATTTAATTTATTTATTTCCAGTCAAGTTGTTAAGGTGACCACGGTTCGGCAGTGCCCAACTGCTTCCCAAAACAAAATCTTTTTAAACGTGACAACCCAATTGAGCAAAACGCCGGGAAAACTAAAAGCTAAATCGCCTCCTCGTGGGATCGACCCTATACTTGCTACTAGTACTTGTATTAGTAAAGAGTTTAGGACTTATAAATATTATTTTGCGCTACTCCACGACGGTAGCGTCAAAATTGGCGCCGTTGCCGGGGAGGCAATATTCCAAGCAATTAGTTTTCCGTGCTGACAACTTGATCAACTTTGTGTATGCAGGAATCTGACTCAACGGAGAGCACTGATCAAGAGTTGTTATACGACCCTGAAATCGAGCGAGCCGAGAGGAAGTTGAGAGCAGACGCAAGGCGAAAGAAAGCACTAGCACGAGCAGCTCAATACCCCCAGTTGACCACAGCTGGAACTAGGGAACCAATCTCATTAAAACCGAGAAGGGGCCCACGAATCGCATCCAAGTCACCTCAAAGACCAAGGATGGGAGATACAGCACCAAAGACGTTAAGGGACAGGATGTTCCCAGAGAATCTGAATCTGAAGCCGCTGGGCATCACCTTGCCCACGGTAGAAAACAACACTTGGGAGATGAGGCACGGCTTCATCCAGATCTTGCCCAAGTTCAGTGACATGCCATTGGAGGACCCCCAAAGACATCTCCAAGACTTTGAATTGGCATGTGGTACCATTCGAGCAAGTGAGGGGCTAGGGGAGTACATCAGGCTCCTGGCCTTCCCATTCTCCTTGGCCGAAGGTGCCCGAGAGTGGCTCTACACTCTACCTGCTGGAGAAGTGACCACCTGGAGTCAACTTCAGCAGAAGTTCCTCGAGAAGTACTTCCCAGCTGCACGCATCCAGCAAATGAGGACAAAGATCAGTAGTATCAAGATGGGGACTGGAGAGAACTTCCATGACTACTGGGTCAGGTTCAAGCAGATGTTGGCCAAGTGCCCGCAACATCAGATACTTGACCATGACCTGATCCAATACTTTATCACAGGATTAAGACCTACAGAACGTACCTCAAAGGTGGTGGCCACTTTCCTTAAGAGTGACATATTCAGCAGATTTGGTGTACCACGTGCATTGATCAGTGACCAAGGTACACATTTTTGCAATTTTATCATCGAAAGGTTGCTCAGGAAGTATGGAGTGCACCACCGGATCTCCACAGCCTATCACCCCCAGGCCAATGGGCAAGCCGAGCTATCCAATCGTATCATCAAAACTATCTTGAGGAAGACGGTCAAGCCAGAAGGAAAAGATTGGTGTGACAAGCTCAACGATGCACTTTGGGCCTACAGAACCGCCTACAAAACACCTTCAGGGATCTCACCCTACCGCATGGTGTTTGGCAAGTCATGCCACTTGCCCGTGGAAATTGAACATAAGGCGCATTGGGCGGTGAACAAGGTCAATTTCGACTGGGACGCGGCCGTCGAAGGACGTAAACTTGACCTTACTGAGCTGGAGGAGATAAGAATTGAGGCGTATGACAACGCGGTCAATTACAAGGAACGGACAAAGAGAGCCCATGACAAGATCATCAAAAAGAAGAAGATCGAACCTGGTCAATTGGTTCTGGTTTACCAAACCAAGTTCAAATTCAAGGCCAAAAAGCTATCCACCAAATGGGCAGGACCATTCATAGTCCATACTGTTTGCCCAAATGGTTCGGTTGAGCTATTTAAACCAGGTGATGATCAGATCTTCAAAGTGAACGGGCAGAGAGTTAAAGCTTACTATGGGAATGAGGACCTCAAGGGGATGATACCCCCTGAGCCAGCCGCTTGACCAAGTGAAGCCAAGAAATAAGTCAGGCCCATGACAATAAATAGAGGCAAATACCGAAGGCGAACTCGGTATGTATATTACGCAATTTCCCTTTATTTCAATTTCCAGTTAATAAATTTGATCACTGCACGTCAAGGAATATCCTTGGGCAGGGAAGGGTTTTGGTCTGTTTTGTTCACAGGAATACAAGAGGTTCATGCACTTACGTGGCCTGTTTCGTGAGGATGACGGAATCAAGGATGATTGTTGACCAAGCCGTATTCACAGACTCAGACACAAAAGGCATGGGCATGGTTCAGCAGACCAGTAAATGATTGAGAAGAAACAATTGAGAAACACGCTGCCCTGATGGTGTATCTTGCTCAAACTGATTTAAGGTACCCACCTGAACCAACTCCCTAAATGTGACCTCCCTCTGATTTATTTTTGTTTTATTTGAGTCTGAAGACCTTGGTCGATGGGGTCGATCTCCCTATTTGCACACTTTTCCCAAGGCAAAAGTGTGTATGTGGGAAGGTGCGCCAACATCGTTTGGAGTTGGAGTATAGAGTCTGGGGAGATGCTTGCCCAACTTATTACTATTTGCACACTTTGCCGGAGGCAAAGTGTGTGAGTGGGGGAACGGTAAGAGCAACCCCTGTGCCTGATCGAGTCGTATGCTTGATAAATACCATGATCAACGTGAACAGTTTTCAAAATTAATAGTCTATGCATGAAAAATATTAGGGACGATGGAATTGCAATTAGGTAAGCTGTGAGAATTTGAGCCTACATTTGTGTGAATATTTCTTTCTTGAGAGTAGTTGTTCAAAATTTGTAATGCTGAAGCTTGCCCAAGTTCTGACCATTGTGATAATTGAAATTGAGTTAAGGTAGTAGATGATTTAGGAATTTTATTCTATTCTGCAAATAAAAAGAAGACCCTTGTTAGCCCCTTGAGCCAAGCTTATTTTATTGATCACCTGGGGGAAAACTCCCACTGCCCTGGCCAACCTGCAGATATGCTCAATTACATAAAAAGAGCAAGTCAGGGCAAAGTCTTCTCAAAAAAAAAAAAAATAGAAAAAAGAAAAAAGAAAAAAAGAAGAGAAAAAAAAAGATCCACAAATAAAAGGGTGTGCTAAAGCCCGTAAGAGAATAAGAAGAAATTAGGAGGAAAGTTGCTAAGTAAAATGCATGTCCTACCTAAGAATCAATCCTGGGCATTGCCCAAGATAAGCCTATACAGTCACCCTAGAAAGCCCTAATGATATTGCCCAACTCGATTGAAAATTTCACAGGATAGAACTTGGTCAAGCCCAAAGCAAAGCTTGTTTTGAAACAGCATTGAGTGAAACACTACCCATACACTAAAGTGAGAAACATCTAGAGAGAGCACCCAAAATCCTGTTGCAAACTCTTGACCGTTTTTTATGCATTACATTGACTATGATTTTGACTGCCTGTTCACTTGATCAACTTCTGTATTTTGAAAAGCATGCTTGAGTTTTCTGTTATTTCTTTCTCTCTCCCCCTTGTTTTCTAATTGAGCAGGCAAGTCATACCGCACGCTTGAGGACAAGCGTAGTAAAGTGTGTGTGTGTGATGAGCCATATTTTTTGGCTCATTTTTAGTTCTTTTGAGTCAAGTTGATAGAGTCTTTTAGTTGTTTTTACTTTGTTTGTGTCTGGGAGGACACGTTTTGGGTACTTGGTCAAGTTATGCAGGTGGGAGAAGAAGAGGCGCAAATGGTGTGAAAGAGGCAAGGAAAACAGCTTCTTGGTCAAGTGTGCTGGTTGAGCAAGCTACCCTGACTCGAACACCCGGGCCCAGTTGGGCAATGAGACATGTTGGGCAAGGTCAGTGAAGTGATCAAGATAGAAGGATGACCAAGCACCACACGAAGCAGTTGACGAGATACATTAACTGACCAGATACGGAACATTGACCAAAGACGCGTCAGGATCTTATATTTTGGGAAAGAATATTTTCTTTCCTTATCTCAAGAGTCCAATCAAGGCAGCGATTTTCCTTGGTCAGCAAGACATCCAGCGACTATAAAAGAGGAGTATCAAACCCTAAAAAACGCAGCCATTAGAATCCATATAGTCAGCCTTTTTGAAGAGCCTTGGAGAGCCAAATATAGCCACAAAAATACCAGCCACAAAAAGAATTCACGATGTAGCTGAACCCTAGTTGACCAGCGAAGAACACGGAGGAAGAAGACGATGTGGAGTGAGCCAAAACTCCTCCTCGTCGAGTTGTGATCATTGCCTACGGGCTAAAAACAATTTCTTTATGTTTTGATGCTTTCAATTTCCGTACTTTGTTTTTATTTTCTTTTGAACAATTTCCCTTTTGCAATGAATAAAATAGTTCGCCCGATTTCTTTTGTTTATTTATTTACTATGAGTAGCTAATCTGTTTGTGTCTGGGCAACGACAGAACCTGACCAACCCTGAGATGTGATCTGCCGGGAGGCTTAGTGATGACAGCAACTAGCTTAGTTTCGTTCCCGATTCAACAGGGTAGTATAATTGAGCATGTTAGGGACTTGGGCAATCCTACAGTGACCAGTGGGAACCCCGACTTGCCTGACACAAAAGTACGTGGATCAACGCGACCGGGAGACTGGGCGTCCGCGAAGTACAACATGTTGCTGGAGATGTGGTCGTATGACTTGGGTCTGTCCAGGCATGCTATTGGCCATTCTGGGTTTGCTTGGAGGATGAAAGCGGCTTGATCAACTTAGACTCATGCGGTCACATAGTGTCGAATTGGTCAATGTCAGGAGACCTATTGAGAGAGATCTAATAGGACTTAAACATAAGAGCGAATGAGGGTTCGGGGTATTAATATGCGTGACATTATAGGGATGTTAATACTTGGGGCTTATAACCGGAAGATGAAACTGTTAGCAAAATGATATACGTACCAATGATCGGCAGCACTAGGTCAAGGGGGAAGTCAGGGGAGTCAATGCCTGGATACTTTATTCTTTATTTGATTTCTTATTTGTTTAGTCAATTCTGTTAATTGCTAATTCTGTTAGCTTTTGCATGCAGTAGTTAGATAGGTCGAGTTACATGCTAGTTTATTTTCTGTTATTTAATTTGTTTATTTCCAGTCAAGTTGTTAAGGTGACCACGGTTCGGCAGTGCCCAACTGCTTCCCAAAACAAAATCTTTTTAAACGTGACAACCCAATTGAGCAAAACGCCGGGAAAACTAAAAGCTAAATCGCCTCCTCGTGGGATCGACCCTATACTTGCTACTAGTACTTGTATTAGTAAAGAGTTTAGGACTTATAAATATTATTTTGCGCTACTCCACGATGGTAGCGTCACTTGTGTTATGAAAAGTGAAGACCATGTAGTGATTTTATAGGCTACGTAGGGGATCATAAGGAGATTAAATAACGGGCTTCTAATATTGAAGATTAAATTGGGTCCAACCCAAATCCATTAATCCTTATCAATATTAATTTTATTTATTTTCCACTATATAAATAAAATTGCACTCCCAATATTAAATCATATTATATCAAATAATATTTCTCCGGTAGTATTATTTATTCCGTGTATTTAAGATTTAAATATCCATGAATAAATTTATTTATTGCTCAATAAATATTATTCATCTCTTATATCCGAGAATAGTACCGTTCAACTTTAATTATTATGCGGATTAAATCCACCTGCAGGGTTTACATAATAATTCCTTATGAACTCATCTCGGGGATATTATCAACCCTTACGGGATACACTTTCCCGTCAAGTATTCACGGCATGTCGTATATAAAATATAGTGGCCCAACTTAACCGGTAATTAACCCAACAATTAAATCGGTTAATTCCTTTGGAAAATCAAAGTCACTTATATTAAATATACACACCCGCAATAATATCGGGGATTAAGAATAAAATACTCTGAGATTTAAATTAATTATCCAAGGCAATCCTAATCAATAAATCTCAAGCGATCCGCCCAATACACCAAGTGTACAAGTGTGATAAAATAATTAAGATAAATTATTTTCTCTCTCACACAACGACTATACCGATGGATTGGTCCGTGTCCATCTAGGTCGTGAGCAACTGTTCGATTAAATACGAGTAACCGATAGTATGATCTTCTGTGCGCCCATGCACACCATACTAACTACAACGTATAAAATCCATGACTATATTTTGCATAATTAATTAATAATAATTAAAAGCAAATAATTGTTTATTATTTAAATAGGTTAAATGCTATGACCGGGAGTTTACCGATACTTAAATCTAGACATTAAGTACACAACTCCAACAATCTCCCACTTGTACTAAGGTCTAGTCATTTCCTCCAAACTCCCGACTCCCATACTCATCACGTGCTTAAGTTATACTTCTCAAAAGTATTATGTGAATGAGCAATCTAGGTTGCCGCTCTGAAGTTATCTTGGTGACTACTGCGTCGTCTCCCTAGACGATGACTCGAATCAGGTGGTACTTGCTCTATGTGTTATCATCACCTTTTTGAACTTATGACTTCTTCCAGTTTACCATGCACCGCTATACACATAGCCTTTGGTGAACCAAGAATCATATCCAAGTTCAGAGGTCATTCCGGAACCTAACCAAAACTTCCGCTGCCTCTGAGGCTGCTATTCGGTTTATGATAGAGTCCGAGAAGCATTACGCTTATCACTCTTTCATCCTTTAGGTTCCACCTCTTTTAAAAGTGAACCTATAGCCTGATATCGACTTACACTGGTCTTTCTCTGATTCTGGATCTGAGAAACTGTAATCTAAGAGAATTTTGTCTTGCTTAGTAATCCAGTACTTCCAAGTACTTTTACAGCATTCAAATATCTCTTATCCAGATTACTTTGATATCCTCCCACCACGCTAACTGCATAATTGATATCAGGTTCTTGTTTTTCAACATTGCATCTACAAAGCTCTCTACACTCGAAGTGCAAGAAACTGCTTTGTCTATATCTATCTCCTTTATGTGTTCAAAAACACATACATTTAGATAGATGTATTCTGTTCCCGAAAGGCAATAACCTTTCTCAGAATTGTGCATGTTTTAGAACAAACCATATGCTGGGATTCGATGTCCCGGGCTATCAAAAATTGCGGAACCGATAACCCGATCAAAACCCTAGATCGCCGGAGATTGCGGACACCGACTCATCCGCAGGAGTCCGACCTTTGGAGACTACGCGCCCGAAGACACGCAGCCCGCCCCCAGCCGAAGTCCCCCGCGAGTCGGAAACCACGAACGCGAACCACCTCACGAGCCGGGGCCCGACCGAACGCCCAGCGAGGCCCGAAGGCCGCGTGCGCCAGCCGAGCCCCCGCGAGGGGCTCGCGATCGTCTACGGACGATCGCTGGGATCGCTACGGGCGATCCCCGGGCTGCTCGCGGCAGCCCCGCAGCGAGTCGCGTGACTCGCTGCTCGCGAGGGCGTCGCCCTCGCACGCCTCGCTACGGGTGAACCCGTAGCGCATACGAGGCAGCTACGGGTCATCCCGTAGCACGCCTGCGATCGAGCTCACGGGCTCGATCGCCCCTCGGCTCCAGCCGAGGGCTTTGCGCAGCACGCGCCTCCGACGACGGCGGCTGGGGTCCGCCACGGCACCAGCCCGTGGCACCCCGGCGATCGACCGAAGTCGATCGCATGCCCCGGCGTCCAGCCGGGGCTCGTCCTTCGTCGCGCGTTGCGGCGGTCCGAACCCTAGGGTTCGACCGCCTCCTTCGATCCTCGCCGGGGATCTCGAATCCCCGTCCCCGAGGTTCGTCGTTTTCCCGGATCATGCGTTCATGTATACATCACAATTAAACAAGCACATAATCAAAGAGAGGGTTCTCGATTATATTACCTCGATTCGTTGTACGGAGAAACGAATCCAATTGACGACCTTGCGATCTTCCTACGTATTCCTCGCACCTCGTTCGAACGTCGTGTGGGCGACGATCTATCGAACTCCTATGGATCTCCTTCACTCTTCAAGACTTTATGATTGGCGTAGGTCAATTATTATGTGTTGTGAAAAGTGAAGACCATGTAGTGCTTATATAGGCTACGTAGGGGATCATAAGGAGATTAAATATTGGGCTTCTTAATATTGAAGATTAAATTGGGTCCAACCCAAATCCATTAATCCTTATCAATATTAAATTTTATTTATTTTCCACTATATAAATAAAATTGCACTCCCAATATTAATCCATATTATATCAAATAATATTTCTCCGATTAGTATTATTTATTCCGTGTATTTAAGATTTAAATATCCATGAATAAATTTATTTATTGCTCAATAAATAATATTCATCTCTTATATCCGAGACTAGTACCTTTCAACCTTTATTATTGTGCGGAACGAATCCACTCATGAGGTTTACACAATAATTCCTTATGAACTCATCTCGGGGATATTATCAACCCTTCCGGGATACACTTTCCCGTCAAGTATTCACGGCATGTCATATATAAAATATAGCGACCCAATTTTACCGGTAATTAACCCAATAATTAAATCGGTTAATCCCTTTGGAAAATCAAAGTCTCTAATATTAAATATATACACCCGCAATAGTATCGGGGATTAAGAATAAAATACTCTGAGATTTAAATTGATTATCCAAGGCAATCCTAATCAATAAATCTCAAGCGATCCGCCCAATACACCAAGTGTACAAGTGTGATAAAATAATCAAGATAAATTATTTTCTCTCTCACACAACGACTATACCGATGGATTGGTCCGTGTCCATCTAGGTCGTGAGCAACTGTTCGATTAAATACGAGTAACCGATAGTATGATCTTCTGTGTGGGCCCGACACACCATACTAACTACAACGTATAAAATCCAGGACTATATTTTGCATAATTAATTAATAATAATTAAATGCAAATAATGGTTTATTAATTAAATAGGTTAAATGCTATGACCGGGAGTTTACCGATACTTAAATCTAGACATTAAGTACACAACTCCAACAATCTCCCACTTGTACTAAGGTCTAGTCATTTCCTCCAAACTCCCGACTCCCATACTCATCACGTGCTTAAGTTATACTTCCCAGAAGTATTATGTGAATGAGCAATCTAGGTTGTCGCTCTGAAGTTATCTTGGTGACTACTGCGTCGTCTCCTGACGATGACTCGAATCAGGTGGTACTGGCTCTATGTGTTATCATCACCTTTTTGAACTTATGACTTCTTCCAGTTCTCCATGCACCGCTATGTACATAGCCTTTGGTGAACCAAGAGTCATATCCAAGTTCAGAGGTCATTCCGGAACCTAACCAAAACTTCCGCTGCCTCTGAGGCTGCTATTCGGTTTATGATAGAGTCCGAGAAGCATCACGCTTATCACTCTTTCATCCTCAGGTTCCACCTCTTCTAAAAATGAACACATAGCCTGATATCGACTTACACTGGTCTTTCTCTGATTTTGGATCTGAGAAACTGTAATCTAAGAAGATTTCGTTTTGCCAGTAATCCAGTACTTCCAAGTACTTTTACAGCATTCGAATATTTCTTATCCAGATTACTTTGATATCCTCCCACTACGCTAACCGCATAGTTGATATCAGGTTCTTGTTTTTCAACAGTGCATCTACAAAGCTCTCTACACTCGAAGTGTAGGAAAATGCTTTGTCTATATCTATCTCCTTTATGCGTTCGAAACACATACCTTTAGATAGATGTATTCTGTTCCCGAAAGGCAATAACCTTTCTCAGAATTTGTGCATGTTTAAAACAAACCATAATCGTATAAGATATCTTAAGAGAAGTACAAACTTCATCTTAATCTTATATCTAAGAAAATTTGTCCATATCTAAGAGAATTTGTCCATTTCTAAGAACATGATCCAACTTCATCTTAATCTTATATCTCGATTTATTTAGACAACCTCTATTTTATGTCTGACAACACTTTTACATTGCTGCCAACGATGAAGTGTTATCTACACAAAATTCCGAGAAACACCACCCTTGTTTCCATTACGTCTCTAACACACCTCTCCTTGCCTTTTGATGAATCCATAGAATGGACTATCTCATCAATTCGCAAGTTCCTATGCAGAACTAGGGATCGATTTCATGTATACTAGATCCAGAGTTCAAAACTCCTCCTGTCTTATGAACATCTCTGGTTGCTTAACAACCTCCCACTGCAATGGCGTTCCGGTGTATAACAGTAATAACATTAGGTGCAGTCAGTGGTGTACTGCTACTCGGTCAGGCTGGTTCTCAGTCTTTCCCTTTCCTCATTTTAAAGTACTTTGTCAGTTAGGGCATTGTAGTTCATCTGATAGTTTTCCTCTAAGAACCGGGTGAGGACACCCATCTGGTTCGCAGTACTATTGAACTTACAATTACTTGTTCTTCTAGAATATTCTACAACCACATTGAATGTGCCGTTGTATCCAGAAATATCCATAGAACACAGGTAGTTCCGAACAAACTTGTTCTTTTACTATTAGAATTCCATCTCTTATTTCTGACACACCATGTCCACACATCAGTGTATGGTGTAGTCTTTTGAGATTTAATCTCAATCTTTGATTTATGCTATGTGTTATTCAGATAGGTGATAGCCTCCGCGAACAAGTCGCAGGCTTCTAATGGATATACTTTGAAGGTTCCCCATAATGGCTTTGTGTTGAAAACACTCCGCTTTTATGGCACATCAAGTATTCTAATCCATCTTCGAGTATTCTTGAAAGAACGACTCGTACCTCTCTAATTACACATGTCACGGCATTAATCATAAATCATTTTCAATACTTGTCCGAATTCCATCCTTTATCCAGAAAGGTTAACTCAATTGTATCATCTTTCAAGATCGATTCTTAGGTCGGGAGGTCCATTCCTCCAACTATAATTGATCAAATCAATTTCGACCTTTTGAATCCCTTTTGAATAGATACTACCAAGTTCAAGAATTCACAAGTATAATGATTGATAAGAGAAATACATCTAATAAGTAAAACAAGTTATACATAACGGTTTGTTGCATCGTGGTAGACTAAGGATTCATCATTCATGTATTGCTATCTAATGTACCAGAATAGATATCACCATTATTTCTTATCCAAACCATCAAATGATTAAAGAAATAAAATATCCATTAATAATAAAGAAAACCAGAACAAAAGTTCTTTTTCAAAATAAGGGGTACATAAAGAAATAACTTAAAATGAAATCCTAAAACAAATAAATGTCTTCCACTGCAACCGCTGCTACCCCAACAGCTTCGCCCATGTAGACTCGAACTCTTCTTTCTAAGTCGCCGGGTTTTCTGGAACCCCTGCATTTAAAATAATGCACATACCGTCAGTGGTTCCATATCTACACACCAGAATTCTGGTAGATAATACCGCTGACTATGTTTTTACGACTAAAGAAAAATTCGTACCTCTGAGAGGACATTCAGACTTCCAGTGTCCAGACTTGTTGCATCGGAAGCAATTGCCCCTTGGCTTACTAGCCCCCACTCGTGGTCCATTCCTCTTGGCACCACTGGGTTTCATGGCTTGCTTCCTTTTCTTGCCCCTACCTCCAATAGCTTTCAAGCTTTTGGACTTGGTAGCTACAAGCGCTTGAGACTTGCCCTTCTTGTAGATCCCCTCTGCCGCCTTCAGTTCAGTCAGGAGTTGCGCAAGAGTATAAGATAGTTTACCCATATTATAGCTCATACGAAACTTCTCAAAACTAGGGGTCAGAGACTGGAGTATGATGTCGACTTGCGTCTCACCATCAATCATAGCTCCTAGGACCTCCAATTCATTCAACAGACTCATCATCTTGAGAACGTGATCCTCAACGGGCGTTCCTTCAGACTGAGTAGTCGACATGAGGACTCTCATGGCTTCTTGCCTACCCGCACGGTCATGATGCCCAAACATCTCCTTGAGGTTAAATAACATATCCTCGGCAGTGTTCATCGACTGATGCTGGGTTTGGAGTACATTTGACATGGAAGCCAAAATATAGCACCTAGCCATTTCATCAGCCTTTTTCCACTTCCGATATGCTTCTTTTTCCTCATCAGTTGAGGCGGCCGTGGGTTCAGCAGGGCATTGCTCATAGAGTACAAACTTGTACTCTTCAGCAGTCAGGACAATGTCTAAATTTCTCTTCCAATCAATGTAGTTTTGACCAGTGAGTTTTTGTTCCTTGAGTATCATAGAAAGTGGATTCATAGCTATTCTCTAAACCTATAAGCACATGTAAACAAACAATCAATTTAATGTCCGATATTATCTCCCTCAAATAATATCATTAAATTACTAATTGCGTCTAAAATCCCATCAGGTAAGGCAAGCCACGTTCGTGTGGACGTTTACCCACCCAAATGATTTAGCAATTAGGTTTGCTTCGGTCGTACATCATTATAGCGTTACTTCGTTGGGAAGAATACTACAAAGCGTACCTAAGTGTAAACCATCACTCAGTACTAAGGCGAATCGTTTAGAATTGTTACGTCACCGCAAGCCACGTTCGTGTGGACGTTTACGATAACTCGCAATCCCTTACAATTTCCTATAACTGTCTACATCAATTATTCTAAAATCCCATTCAGTATAGCAAGCCACGTTTGTTGGAAATCGACTACCCGGGATGCGTTCGTTCGATCACTCGAACATCCGAACGATCCCAGTCGACCTCCAGGTCCGTTACTCCGTTCACGTGCCAGCCCGTGTCCCGATTCACGCCCAGCCATTGCCCCGAAGGACAACCGCGCGAACCAGAGCTGGCTGCCCGAAAAACAGCGAAACGGCGACCGCCGTTTGCCCTCCGGCGACCGCCGTTTGTCCGCGAACAGCAGCGCGACCTGCTGTTCCGAGCGCGTTTCCGGGTCGATTTTTCTCTTCCGACTACCGATCCGGAGGTCCTTGACCCCCAGTAGTCGAGGAACATGATCCACGACGCCCGGAACCCGATCTTAGATCCGATGTATTTTTAACGAAATAGAAAACGAAACGTATGCGGAATAAGGGTTTCGGTTTCTTATACCTTTGTCGCGTGATTCGGAGAAGCCGAATTGTTGAGACCACGAAGCCTTCCGGTGTATGTCTCTATCCCCGACGTTCAGCCGTTGAGTGGGTAACGATCCGCTGAACCTTCCTCTTCTCCTTTCTCTCTTGAACCCACCGTAGGAATAATATCCTCTGTCTCAGAAATATATTTGCGCAAGCAAAATTATTTCTACAGAATTATTACTGCGCTAATCTGAATTAATTAAGCAGAGGAAAATTAATTGCGCAATCTTTTATTTTCTCTGCAGAATTAATTATAGCGACGTAAGTAAGGTTTTGTTTGATCTTCTGTCTCAGAAATATAATTGCGCTAGCAATCAATTTCTCCAGAAAATAATAACAACGCTAATCTATTTATTTTTACAGAAAAATAATTGCGCAACAATTTATTTTTCTCCGCAAAAATAAAATAGCGGCGTTTCTTAGGTTTAGAGAAAGAGAGGGTGAGGTATTTATAGAGCTACACCAGGGACCTTATGGAAATTAATTATTAGGCTAAATTGCAATTTAATTAACTCGGCGTCCTAAAAGGCAAACCTTAATTAAATTCCACAATTTTAATTATAATTAATTCCACTATAAAATTATAATTGAATTCCCAATAATTAATTTATATTATTTCAACAATAATAATTCCGCCGAATTACATATACGACTTTCCCCGTGTTTAAGATATCGTATGTCCACGAATTAACTTTAATTACTAATAATTAAATTAACTCGTTTCTTGTTATCCGAGACTAGTACCACTCATCCTTATTATCATGTGGAACGAATCCACCTGCAGGGTTTACATGATAAACTTTATGAGCTCATCTCGGGGACATCATCAACCCAATAAATGGGACACGGTTTCCTGTCTATAATCTATAGCATGCCGTGTGTACAATTCCGATTCCCAATTTACCGAGAATATTGACTAATCAATTAGTCTCACTCACTAGTAAGTCAAAGAACCGAGAACTGGACACACGCACCTATAATTATATAGGGATTAGGAATTCGTATATCCGTAATATCTGAGGTCTAGTTCGATTACTGCGATTAGTATAAATCGAACGCCCTCCCGTGGTCCTGCTCAATACACCAAGTGTACGAGTGTAACATGATAGTCAAGACCGACTATCTACCAGTCACACTACGACGTACCGATGGATTGTCCCTGTCCATCTAAGTCGTGAGCTACTGTTCGATAGTATACGAGTAACCGACAGTATGATCTTCCGCGTGTCTCCTCACGCCATACTATCTACAACGTATACATCAAGGACTATTGCATTAAATGCAATCATGCTTGAATCATATCTCGAATTAAGGTATAGATAAGGAGTTCCGTATTTGCACTAAACTAGACATTTAGAATACAACTCCATCAATCTCCCACTTATACTAAAAGTCTAGTCGCCCTCTCCCAAACATCAGATTCCCATAACCTCATCACGCCTACCCAACGCTTTCGCTGGAAGTGCCTCTGTGAACGGGTTTACCAGGCAATCCTCTCGATGCTATCTAGGTGACAACTGCATCGTCTTACTAGACGATCTCTCGAATCAGGTGGTACTTGCGCTCTATGTGTTATCTCCCACTGTGGACTCGTGGCATTTCAAGTTTGCCAATACCGCTATTCAAAATAGCTTTGGGTAAACTAGAAACCACATCTAAGTCCCTTAGGAAGTTCTGGAGCCACACTGACCTTTTAACTGCCTCAGAGGCCGTTATCCTTTCAGTTTCCATGATAGAGTCCGTAATGCATCGCTGCTTTACATTCTTCCATGTGACTGCTCCACTTCACAGTGAGAACACATAGCCTGACTTCGACTTTCGACTGTCCCTGTTTGATTTGGAAATCCAATTCTATGTAATCCAAAAGAAACAACTTGACTGCTTTGTAACTCAGAACATAATTCCTGGTCCTCTGCAGGAACCTAAACATGTTCTTTACATCAGTCGAGTGATCCTTTCCAGGATTACTATGATATCTCACCACCATGCCCACGGCATAGTAGATATCAGTCTCGTGCATAGAATTACATACATTAAGCTTCCCACCATTAAGGTGCAGGGAACAGCTTACTCTTCATCTATCTCCTTTATTGTGTCGGACACAAAACTTTAGATAGACGAATTCCACATTTAAAAGGTGAAGACCTTTCTTGGAATTCTGTATGCTGCAACGAGTAAGAATTGTATTTATGTGTGAGGCTCGAGATAAGTTCTATGTTCTTTTCTGGCGATCATTTATTACTTTGATCCCAAGAACATTCCCGACTTCTCCTAAGTCTCTTACATTGAATTACTCGGACAACCATCCCTTTATGTCCGATAACATCTTTCATATTGTTGCCAATTTAGAAGGATGTCGTCTACATAAAGAATGAGAAAACACCACATCTTTTCTGTCACTTCTTTATTACACTCAAGACCTAAACATGCCTTGAATGAATCCATGTAATGGATTTTCTCATAGGTCCGCATGTGTCCAAGATCTTGAAGCTTCCTTCAATCCTAAGATTGATTAAGCTTGCTTACCGAATGCTCTTGGCTCTTTTCGATGAATCTCTCTGGCTGTCCCACACAGATGGCCCCGTCAAGACTTCGATTTAGGAAATCTTTCTTGACTTTCATCTTCCATGTGAAGACAAAAGAATCCTGATCGACTTTTGCCAAGACTGAGCATCTTGATCTTTTAGCGTCTCGTCATAGATCAAGGGTTCGACTTCATGTTCTCCAGGTAACAAGTCCGAAGACTCACCTATAAACATGAACCTGTTGGGTTGTCTAACAACCCTCCCACTACGACGACGCTCCGGTGTATCTTTAGTGACTAAAGATTATAGTAGTGAACTACTCAGTTAGGATGGTTCTAAGTCTTGATCAATCCCTCTAAGCACATTAAGTATTACTCTACTCTTGGCTTGTGATCTTGCATATATATAGTCCATGTCTAAGAACCGAACATTGATGCAATCAATGAACATCTGGTCCTTTGGACTATATTACATATCTCAATTCGTTTTCTTAGGGTATCCTATAAACAACCGAATATCAGTACAAGTTTCCAAAGGAATCAAGTTCAGGATAAACGCCGCTGTTTCCAAGCCATATCCCAAAAACGATTTAGGTAACTCCGAATGTCTACTTTCCCATATCTATAAGAGTCCTATTCCTTCTTTACAACACATTATTTTGCCGAGGCATAAATGGTGTAGTCTGTTGGGAGTTATTCCCATTTTCTGATAAGTATGCCTTACTCCTCAAAGAGGTCTGCATATATCAGAGCGAATCAACTCTAGTACTTTCTTGGATCTTTTCCCTTTAACCGTAAAGGGTTGCTCGGTCATTAAAACTTCCAAGTATGATTCGAAGGTTGGAAGGTCCTTTCCTTCAACCTGGCTGAGTGGTCCATCAGCTTTCACCCTTTGAATCGTACTCAAGTTAAAATGATCTAGCCTAAGATTCCATAAGTACATTTGATTTATCCTAGAAGGATCTTTACTCTTATTGGGGTTCAACATTGTGTTATTAGCTCCGGTCTGTTGCATCGTGGAAGAATACGGATTTATTATTAAATTGTCTATCAATATACCAGAATAGATAATATCCCCATTTCCTAAAGAAACGGAATATCTATTCTAAGCCAACTTAGAAATCCGAAATGAAATTTCTTTCTAAATGCCGGCACATAAAGACAATTTATTAGAACTAAAATCCTACCGTTAAAACATTTAACATCTCCCACTGCAACGGCTGTTACCTTAACATTATTGCCCATGTAGGTTACTACTTCTTCCTTTCTAAGTCTCCGGGTTTTCTGGAACCCCCGCATTTAAATGCAGACATGATTAGTGGTTTCCGTATCCACACACCAGGTACTGGTAGATAACACCACTAAACATGTTTCGGTGACTAAGGAGAAGTTAACTTCTAGTTGCTTTGAGAGGTCAATCAAACTCCCAGTATCCAAACTGCTTACAACGGAAGCACTTACCCCTTGGGCTTGCTTTTCCCATTCCGTGGTCCAGATATATTAGGCCCACTGGGTTTCCATATTTTCTTCTTCTTCCTTTTGCCGCCCGAAGGCCTAGGAAGAGCCAATTTCTCATCCACAAGTGTTTTGAGAGCCATTAAAGATTCCCTCAGCCGCTTGAAGTTCAACCAGGAGCTCCGCCATTGAATAAGACCTCTTATCCATGTTATATTTTAGGCGGAACTGCTCAAAACTTCTCGGCAGAGACTGGAGCACAAAATCAACCTGGGTTACCCCATTGATAATTGTTCCTAGAATATCTATCTCATTAAGATAGCCCATCATTCTAAGAACGTGATCCCTCACGGGCGTTCTTTCCGACATGATGGCCGTCATGAGTTGCCTCATTTCACTTTGTCTGGCTGTCCTGTCCTGATAACCAAAAACTTCTTGAGGTTAAGCATCATATCATAGGTAATAGTCATGGCATGATCCTGATGTTGCAGCACATTTGACATGAAAGTCATAATGTTGCTCCGCGTCATCTCATAGCCTTGATCCATTTCCAATGAGCTTCCTTTCCTCAGTAGTGGAAGCATCATTTGGTTCAGCAGGTCAATTGACTTGGAGTACATATTTGTACTCCTCTGCAGTTAGGACAATGTCCAAGTTTCTTTTCAAATCTATAAAATCAGGTTCAGTGAGTTTGTTGACTTTTAATGGGAATAATACCATATAAAACAAACAATGAGTTTAATTCGATATCATTTCCCTCAAGTGATATCATTAAACTACCAATCATTTCCAAAATCCCATCAGACATAGCAAGCCACGTTCTTGTGGACGTTTACCAGTCCAAATGATTTTATAATTGGATTTCACTTCGGTCGTACATCATCATAGCAGTGACTCCGATGGGGAGGATACTATAAAGCGTACCTAAGTATATACCATTTCTCAGTACTAAGTCCACCGCTCGGGAACTACATGTCCACCGCAAGCCACGTTCTTGTGGACGTTTACGTTGACATGCGGTCCTCCACGACTTTCTATAACTGTCGAGCCTCAATTAATCCCAAAGTTCCGTTTCCATTTAGCAAGCCACGTTCTTGTGGACGTTTACTAAAACAAACAACTTTATTAATTGAATCTCACTTATTTAAATTTCATAGAATCATAATTAACCCAAAGTACCGTTTCCATTTAGCAAGCCACGATAGTGTGGACGTTTACTAAAACAAACAACTTTGTTAATTGACTCTTACATTTATTAAATTTCACAATTTTATTAATCAAAGCTTGATATCTCGTAAGTGAAACTCGAAGTTTCTAACCAGCGATCAATCATGCAATTGAGCCCTATCTCTCACAAAGTGAGGGAGCCAATCAGACAATCGATCTAGTCATCGAATGACTCGAAAGTCTCTAATCTGTGTCATCGACATAACCAAGCGCTTTGGCTCCATTCCACTCCCCGGGGTGAGAATGAGTCGAGTTGAAATTAGTCTTTGAATGACAGATTAGGCATTGCTTTTGAGAAATATAATTGTTCAATTTTATAAGTGGATTTTAAATTCGAATTTTGATCCAGTGATATCCGTGTATCGACTTTATCCGATAGGGAGGATGACACTAAAGCCAACTCGTAAGTCAATACACATCACATTCAAAACAGAGAATGGAGACCGCGGGATTGTTTCCAATCCCTCTCCCACTTAGTATTTTACGATAAGGGATAACATGCATAAATAATTTAAGCATAATAATAAACACGTAAATCACATAAAAAGCAATTAACGTGGCCCCGATTATTATGGCCTTAAATATTTTCCAATGCACGTCTCTTGGAACTTCATCTCGTTGCTCGTCTCGATCTCGGTCCACCACCGACTCGCTCGAGGGTCAAGAGACGAACTCCTCCCACTGGAGCCTCGTCTCGAGCCTCGTTGAGTCGTCCGTGGGGTCGAACGAACCGCAGCCCCGCTGCTGCCCGTCGCGAACACGGGGTGTGTTCGATGGCTGCCCGTTGCCGGTTCGCTCTCCTCGATCCTCGTTTCTCCGGGTTTTGATCTCGTCTCGATCCACAAAAATTAGTAAGAAAAATTACAAGAATAAACTTACTAAATCCGGCATCGATCCTATACAAGGTGATCGACCCTATACATGTCCCGGATACAACGAAAAATAAATAAACCTAACGACTCAACCCGTCGTTTTTATCTATTACAAACAAGCATCGTTTTTCCAAAACAAAAACAATCTCGACAAGCCCGAGAGTTTAATCAAAACCACAAATTAAAGCACAACATACAATCACAACGTTGACCATAATAACCGGGTTCGAACTTGCAAAACAAATTTCGCAAAAATACAACGAATCGACAAAACCGGCTCTGATACCAATTGTTGGAAATCGACTACCCGGGATGCGTTCGTTCGATCACTCGAACATCCGAACGATCCCAGTCGACCTCCAGGTCCGTTACTCCGTTCACGTGCCAGCCCGTGTCCCGATTCACGCCCAGCCATTGCCCCGAAGGACAACCGCGCGAACCAGAGCTGGCTGCCCGAAAAACAGCGAAACGGCGACCGCCGTTTGCCCTCCGGCAACCGCCGTTTGTCCGCGAACAGCAGCGCGACCTGCTGTTCCGAGCGCGTTTCCGGGTCGATTTTTCTCTTCCGACTACCGATCCGGAGGTCCTTCACCCCCAGTAGTCGAGGAACATGATCCACGACGCCCGGAACCCGATCTTAGATCCGATGTATTTTTAACGAAATAGAAAACGAAACGTATGCGGAATAAGGGTTTCGATTTCTTATACCTTTGTCGCGTGATTCGGAGAAGCCGGATTGTTGAGACCACGAAGCCTTCCGGTGTATGTCTCTATCCCCGACGTTCAGCCGTTGAGTGGGTAACGATCCGCTGAACCTTCCTCTTCTCCTTTCTCTCTTGAACCCACCGTAGGAATAATATCCTCTGTCTCAGAAATATATTTGCGCAAGCAAAATTATTTCTACAGAATTATTACTGCGCTAATCTGAATTAATTAAGCAGAGGAAAATTAATTGCGCAATCTTTTATTTTCTCTGCAGAATTAATTATAGCGGCGTAAGTAAGGTTTTGTTTGATCTTCTGTCTCAGAAATATAATTGCGCTAGCAATCAATTTCTCCAGAAAATAATAACAGCGCTAATCTATTTATTTTTACAGAAAAATAATTGCGCAACAATTTATTTTTCTCCGCAAAAATAAAATAGCGGCGTTTCTTAGGTTTAGAGAAAGAGAGGGTGAGGTATTTATAGAGCTACACCAGGGACCTTATGGAAATTAATTATTAGGCTAAATTGCAATTTAATTAACTCGGCGTCCTAAAAGGCAAACCTTAATTAAATTCCACAATTTTAATTATAATTAATTCCACTATAAAATTATAATTGAATTCCCAATAATTAATTTATATTATTTCAACAATAATAATTCCGCCGAATTACATATACGACTTTCCCCGTGTTTAAGATATCGTATGTCCACGAATTAACTTTAATTACTAATAATTAAATTAACTCGTTTCTTGTTATCCGAGACTAGTACCACTCATCCTTATTATCATGTGGAACGAATCCACCTGCAGGGTTTACATGATAAACTTTATGAGCTCATCTCGGAGACATCATCAACCCAATAAATGGGACACGGTTTCCTGTCTATAATCTATAGCATGCCGTGTGTACAATTCCGATTCCCAATTTACCGAGAATATTGACTAATCAATTAGTCTCACTCACTAGTAAGTCAAAGAACCGAGAACTGGACACACGCACCTATAATTATATAGGGATTAGGAATTCGTATATCCGTAATATCCGAGGTCTAGTTCGATTACTGCGATTAGTATAAATCGAACGCCCTCCCGTGGTCCTGCTCAATACACCAAGTGTACGAGTGTAACATGATAGTCAAGACCGACTATCTACCAGTCACACTACGACGTACCGATGGATTGTCCCTGTCCATCTAAGTCGTGAGCTACTGTTCGATAGTATACGAGTAACCGACAGTATGATCTTCCGCGTGTCTCCTCACGCCATACTGTCTACAACGTATACATCAAGGACTATTGCATTAAATGCAATCATGCTTGAATCATATCTCGAATTAAGGTATAGATAAGGAGTTCCGTATTTGCACTAAATTAGACATTTAGAATACAACTCCATCAACGTTCGTGTGGACGTTTACTACACCAAAAGATTTATATAATTGAAATCCAATTACTTGATCCATTTGATGTTGTAAATCAAGACGCGGAGAATCATAAGTGAAACTCGAAGTTTCTAACCAGTGATTCACCATGCGAACGAGTCGACTTGAAATCAGTTTTGGAAAGACAAATTAGGCATTGTTTGATCAACTTAATCAATGTTTCTTGTAAGAGGAATTACAAGAATTCTCCTCCAATGACTTGTCTATATGAACTTCAAGAGTCCATAAAAGTCACCAAGAGAACAGTGATGGAGACCATGGGAATGTTTCCATCCCCTCTCCCACTTAGCTTTTTACGATAAAGGGATACGCTATCTAGTGCATAAAATAAACACATATAGCATGCATGTAAACAATAAAGCACATAGATCACATAGTCAAAATAATGCTAGAGAAATTATTTTTCCCGACTATCATGGCTTTATCTTCATATGCATCTTCTAGTCTTCAGTCTTCGTTTCTTGAATGCTCCATGTGACGAGAATATTAATCTCCAATATTTAAATCTATTTATTTTCAATTAATCCAAATGTTACTTAATTCGAAAATTAAGTCAATTGAATATATCAAAAATAAAATTAAATATTATTAATATTTTTATTTATTTATTTTCCTATCTAATTCTATTAAATCTCTAGAATAATCTATCCAAGTAAAACTTGGAATATTCTAGAAGATATCTATAATAGAACAAGGAAATAAAATAAATTAGGACTACTACTATCCATTTATTAATTAATTTCCATCTAATGAAAAATTCCCAATAATAGGAATAATCAAATAGGAAATAAATTAGTACTAAATTAATTAAATTCCTAATCCATGAATATCTCCATAAAGGAAATAAATCAATAGGAATAAAATTAATTCAAATTAATTCTTTTCCTAATCCATGAGAGTTTCCAAAAGGAGAACACTCAAATAGGAAAAATCCGAATTAATTAGGAAAGCAATATCTTGGTAGGAATAGCATGGGATTGGGAGACCCCACGCCATCCTCACCATGATCGACCGGTCGGCCACCAGGGGAGGGGCGCCGCCGCCACCTAGCCACGCCGGCTAGGCCATGGATCGATCATCATCATGGGATCGATCCCAAGCCCTAGCTTCCTCGTCACTTCTTCGTCTTCCGGCGATCGTCTCATCATCGAACCAACGTAAATAATTTACAAAAATTAAATTACACTATCCGGTATCGATTCTATACATGAAATCGACCCTATACATTTTCCGGAAAATAAAGAATGTAATAATAAATCCTAAATTCGGTCAACCCCCGAATTTTTTCTATTACAAACATTCAACCACATAAAAAACGAATCTCGACATGTCCGAGAGTTTAATCATGATAATTAATCAATAATTAAATCCAACCATGATAGCCGGAAATCCTGCAAGGTAGAACAATAATCGAATATATACATGAACCCGAAACCAAACGCTCTGATACCAGTTGCTGGGATTCGATGTCCCGGGCTATCAAAACCCTAGATCGCCGGAGATTGCGGACACCGACTCATCCGCAGGAGTCCGACCTTTGGAGACTACGCGCCCGAAGACACGCAGCCCGCCCCCAGCCGAAGTCCCCCGCGAGTCGGAAACCACGAACGCGAACCACCTCACGAGCCGGGGCCCGACCGAACGCCCAGCGAGGCCCGAAGGCCGCGTGCGCCAGCCGAGCCCCCGCGAGGGGCTCGCGATCGTCTACGGACGATCGCTGGGATCGCTACGGGTGATCCCCGGGCTGCTCGCGGCAGCCCCGCAGCGAGTCGCGTGACTCGCTGCTTGCGAGGGCGTCGCCCTCGCACGCCTCGCTACGGGTGAACCCGTAGCGCATACGAGGCAGCTACGGGTCATCCCGTAGCACGCCCGCGATCGAGCTCACGGGCTCGATCTGTTGGAATTCGATATCCCGGGTTATCTAAAATTGCGGAACCGATAACCCGAACGAACCCTTCGCCGGAGATCACACGAACGCCGACTCATCCGCCGGAGTCCGGGCTTTGGAGACCACGCGCCCGAAGGCGCGCAATCCGCCCCCACCCGAACCCCCGCGAGTGCGGGGTTCATGCGATCCTCGCATGGATCGATCGCTGTGAGCGATCGATCGGGGCTGTTCCGGCAGCCCCCCAGCAGCAAGTCCGGCGACTTGCTGCTCGCCGTGGAGGGGCGGCTCGACCCACGAGCCGCTGCGGGCGCACCAGCCGCCCGCCCGGCGATCGCGCCCTAGGCGTCGATCGCCCCCTCGGCTGAAGCCGAGGGCTCCCCATGCGCGCCGAAACCCTAGGTGGGTCGACCGCCGCGATGCCGTGGTCTTCGACCACCATCGCCGGTTGATCCTCCTTCGGGGTTTCGTACCTCGGATCTTTGTTCTACGGTATTCTCAATAATCGAATCAAATCAAACTCCCGACTCCCATACTCATCACGTGCTTAAGTTATACTTCTCAAAAGTATTATGTGAATGAGCAATCTAGGTTGCCGCTCTGAAGTTATCTTGGTGACTACTGCGTCGTCTCCCTAGACGATGACTCGAATCAGGTGGTACTTGCTCTATGTGTTATCATCACCTTTTTGAACTTATGACTTCTTCCAGTTTACCATGCACCGCTATACACATAGCCTTTGGTGAACCAAGAATCATATCCAAGTTCAGAGGTCATTCCGGAACCTAACCAAAACTTCCGCTGCCTCTGAGGCTGCTATTCGGTTTATGATAGAGTCCGAGAAGCATTACGCTTATCACTCTTTCATCCTTTAGGTTCCACCTCTTTTAAAAGTGAACCTATAGCCTGATATCGACTTACACTGGTCTTTCTCTGATTCTGGATCTGAGAAACTGTAATCTAAGAGAATTTTGTCTTGCTTAGTAATCCAGTACTTCCAAGTACTTTTACAGCATTCAAATATCTCTTATCCAGATTACTTTGATATCCTCCCACCACGCTAACTGCATAATTGATATCAGGTTCTTGTTTTTCAACATTGCATCTACAAAGCTCTCTACACTCGAAGTGCAAGAAACTGCTTTGTCTATATCTATCTCCTTTATGTGTTCAAAAACACATACATTTAGATAGATGTATTCTGTTCCCGAAAGGCAATAACCTTTCTCAGAATTGTGCATGTTTTAGAACAAACCATATGCTGGGATTCGATGTCCCGGGCTATCAAAAATTGCGGAACCGATAACCCGATCAAAACCCTAGATCGCCGGAGATTGCGGACACCGACTCATCCGCAGGAGTCCGACCTTTGGAGACTACGCGCCCGAAGACACGCAGCCCGCCCCCAGCCGAAGTCCCCCGCGAGTCGGAAACCACGAACGCGAACCACCTCACGAGCCGGGGCCCGACCGAACGCCCAGCGAGGCCCGAAGGCCGCGTGCGCCAGCCGAGCCCCCGCGAGGGGCTCGCGATCGTCTACGGACGATCGCTGGGATCGCTACGGGCGATCCCCGGGCTGCTCGCGGCAGCCCCGCAGCGAGTCGCGTGACTCGCTGCTCGCGAGGGCGTCGCCCTCGCACGCCTCGCTACGGGTGAACCCGTAGCGCATACGAGGCAGCTACGGGTCATCCCGTAGCACGCCTGCGATCGAGCTCACGGGCTCGATCGCCCCTCGGCTCCAGCCGAGGGCTTTGCGCAGCACGCGCCTCCGACGACGGCGGCTGGGGTCCGCCACGGCACCAGCCCGTGGCACCCCGGCGATCGACCGAAGTCGATCGCATGCCCCGGCGTCCAGCCGGGGCTCGTCCTTCGTCGCGCGTTGCGGCGGTCCGAACCCTAGGGTTCGACCGCCTCCTTCGATCCTCGCCGGGGATCTCGAATCCCCGTCCCCGAGGTTCGTCGTTTTCCCGGATCATGCGTTCATGTATACATCACAATTAAACAAGCACATAATCAAAGAGAGGGTTCTCGATTATATTACCTCGATTCGTTGTACGGAGAAACGAATCCAATTGACGACCTTGCGATCTTCCTACGTATTCCTCGCACCTCGTTCGAACGTCGTGTGGGCGACGATCTATCGAACTCCTATGGATCTCCTTCACTCTTCAAGACTTTATGATTGGCGTAGGTCAATTATTATGTGTTGTGAAAAGTGAAGACCATGTAGTGCTTATATAGGCTACGTAGGGGATCATAAGGAGATTAAATATTGGGCTTCTTAATATTGAAGATTAAATTGGGTCCAACCCAAATCCATTAATCCTTATCAATATTAAATTTTATTTATTTTCCACTATATAAATAAAATTGCACTCCCAATATTAATCCATATTATATCAAATAATATTTCTCCGATTAGTATTATTTATTCCGTGTATTTAAGATTTAAATATCCATGAATAAATTTATTTATTGCTCAATAAATAATATTCATCTCTTATATCCGAGACTAGTACCTTTCAACCTTTATTATTGTGCGGAACGAATCCACTCATGAGGTTTACACAATAATTCCTTATGAACTCATCTCGGGGATATTATCAACCCTTCCGGGATACACTTTCCCGTCAAGTATTCACGGCATGTCATATATAAAATATAGCGACCCAATTTTACCGGTAATTAACCCAATAATTAAATCGGTTAATCCCTTTGGAAAATCAAAGTCTCTAATATTAAATATATACACCCGCAATAGTATCGGGGATTAAGAATAAAATACTCTGAGATTTAAATTGATTATCCAAGGCAATCCTAATCAATAAATCTCAAGCGATCCGCCCAATACACCAAGTGTACAAGTGTGATAAAATAATCAAGATAAATTATTTTCTCTCTCACACAACGACTATACCGATGGATTGGTCCGTGTCCATCTAGGTCGTGAGCAACTGTTCGATTAAATACGAGTAACCGATAGTATGATCTTCTGTGTGGGCCCGACACACCATACTAACTACAACGTATAAAATCCAGGACTATATTTTGCATAATTAATTAATAATAATTAAATGCAAATAATTGTTTATTAATTAAATAGGTTAAATGCTATGACCGGGAGTTTACCGATACTTAAATCTAGACATTAAGTACACAACTCCAACACCATAATCGTATAAGATATCTTAAGAGAAGTACAAATGTTCTTATCTAGAGATCGAAAGATTTCTAAGAACATTATCCAACTTACTCTTTATATGATATCTCGATTCAATTAGACAACCTCTATTTTATGTCTGACAATACTTTTACATTGTTCCCAACGATGAAGTGTTATCTACACAAAATTCCGAGAAACACCACCTTGTTTCCATTACGTCTCTAACACACCTCTCCTTGCTATTTTGATGAATCCATGTAATGGACTATCTCATCAATTCGCAAGTCTTTACAATTTTCAGCTTTGTGATAATCCATAAATGGATTTACTAAGCTTGTACTTCTAAATGATCTTGCCTCTTTAACAATAATAAATTATTGCTATCCAAGTGGGCACATTTATATTAGTACTGCCCCCTATGCAGAACTAGGGATCGATTTCATGTCTACTAGATCCAGAGTTTAAAACCCCTCCAGTCTTATGAACATCTCTGGTTGCTTAACAACCTCCCACTGCAATGGCGTTCCGGTGTATAACAGTAATAACATTAGGTGCAGTTAGTGGTGTACTACCACTCGGTTAGGCTGGTTCTTAGTCTTCTCATTCCTCCTTCTAAAGTACTTTGTCAGTTAGGGCATTGTAGTCCATCTAATAGTCTTCTTCTAAGAACCGGGCGAGGACACCCTTCTGGTTCGTAGTACTATTGAACATACAACTACTTGTTCTTCTAGGATATTCTACAACCATATTGAATGTGCCGTTGTATCCAGAAATATCCATAGAACATAGGTAGTTCCGAATAAACTTGTCCTTTTACTATTAGAATTCCATTTCTTATTCCTGACACACCATGTCTACACATCAGTGTATGGTGCAGTCGTTTGAGACTTAATCTCAATCCTTGATTTATGCTATGTGCTCTTTAGATAGGTAGTGGCCTCCGCGAACAAGTCGCAGGCTTCCAACGGATATACTTTGAAGGTTCCCCATAATAGCTTTGTGTCCAACACTTCGCTTTTATGGCACATCAAGTATTCTAATCCATCTTCAAGTATTCCTTAAAAGGAAACTACTCATACCTTCCTATTTACACATATGTCTGCATATATCATCTTTGATCATTCTCAATACTTGTCCGAATTCCATCCTTTATCCAGAAAGGTCAACATTGTTGTATTATCTTCCAAGATTGATTCTTAGGTCGGGAGGTCCATTCCTCCAACTATAATTGATCAAATCAATTTCGACCTTTTGAATCCCTTTTTGAATAAATACTACTAAGTTCAAGAATTCACAAGTATAATGATTGATAAAGAAATATATCTAATAAGTAAAACCAGTTATACATATCGGTTCGTTGCATCGTGGTAGACTAAGGATTCATCATTCATATATTGCTACCTAATGTACCAGAATAGATATCATCATTATTTCTTATCTAAATCATCAAATGATTAAAGAAATAAAATATCCATTCATAATAGAAAACCAAAACAAAAGTTCTTTCTAAAATAAAAGGTACAAAGCAATAAATTTGAAATGAAATCCTATAACTATCAAAAAGATAAACGTCTTCCACTGCAACCGCTGCTTCCTCAACAGCTTCGCCCATGTGGACTCGAACTCTTCTTCTCTAAGTCGCTGGGTTTTCTGGAACCCCTGCATTTAGAATGCACATACCGTCAGTGGTTCCATATCTACACACCAGAATTCTGGTAGATAATACCGCTGACTATGTTTTACGACTAAAGAAAAATTCGTACCTTTGAGAGGATAAGATGTAGACCCCCAGTACTCAGACTGCTTCCTTAGGGGATATTTGCCAGAAGGCTTCTTTATCCCACCCTTTGGTCCAAGTCCCTTAGGACCATTGGACCCCCTTGTCTTCTTCTCCTTTCCCTTGCCCTTAGGTTCGAAACCTTTGGCCTTGGCTATAAGAGCTTGCGATTGTTTCAACTCGTCTAAAAGATCCATCATCTCAAAAACGTGTTCAAGCGTTTCCTCGAAGCAACTGATCTTTATGAGTATCCTCATCGCCTCTTTTCTAGCCTCCCCATCATGTCCAAACATCAACTTGAGTTTAAGCATGACATCATGATTAGCGGCTAATGCATGAGCACTATCCCACTTTTCAAAGTCAACTATTTCCTCATCAGTTGAGTTAATGGTGGGTCTAGGAGGACAAGTTTCACTGAGTACGTCTTTGTACTCCTTTACAGTCTGAGCAATGTCTAACTCTTCTTTCCATTCAACACAGTATGGAACCAGTGCGTTAAATTCCTCAAGTATCAACGAAAGTGGATTCATAGCAATTCTCTAAACCTATAAGCACATACAAACAAACAATTAATTTAATATCCGACATTATCTCCCTGGAATAACATCATTAAATTACTAATCACATCTAAAATCCCATCAGGTAAGGCAAGCCACGTGGTGTGGACGTTTACCCACCCAAATGATTTAGTAATTAGATTTTCTTTGGCCATACATCAATTATAGCGTAACTTCGTGGGGAAGAATACTATAACGCGCATCTAAGTGTAAACCATTACTCAGCACTAAAGCAAATCGTTTGGAATTGCTAAATTACCGCAAGCCACGTGGTGTGGACGTTTACGACAACTTCACAACTCTTCACAATTACTTACAACTGTCTACATCAATTAATACAAAATCCGTTAGTATAGCAAGCCACGTGGTGTGGACGTTTACTACACTAAGAGACTTTTATAATTGACTCCCAATTACAAGATCCATTAGATTTTGTAAATCAAGACTCGGAGAATCATAAGTGAAACTCGAAGTTTCTAACCAGTGATTCGCCATGCGAGCGACCCTATCTCTCATAAATGAGGGAGCCGAGCAGACAATCGACCCACCTATCAAAGAATGGTACGAAGGTCTCTAATTTGTGTCATCCACATGACCAAGTGGCTTTGGCTCCATTCCACTCCCCGGGGTGAGAATGAGTCGACTTGAAGTCAGTTTCAGAAAGACAAATTAGGCATTGTTTGATAAACTCGATCAATGTTTCTTGTAAAAGGAATTACAAGAATTCTCCTCCAATGACTCGTCTATAGAACTTCGAAAGTCCATAAGAGTCACCAAGAGAACAGTAATGAAGACCATGGGAATGTTTCCATCCCCTCTCCCACTTAGCTTTTTACAATAAAGGGATACGCTATCTAGTGCATAAAATAAACACATATAGCATGCATACAAGCAATAAAGCACATAGTATCACATAGTCAAAATAATGCTAGAAAATTATTTTCCGACTATCATGGCTTTATCCCATCTCCGTACGCAACTTCTAGTCTTTAGTCTTCGTTCTTGAATGCTCCATGTGACGAGAACATTAATCTCTAATATTTAAGTCTATTTATTTTTAATTAATCCAAAAGTTACTTAATTCGAAAATTAAGTCAATCGAATATATCAAAAAAAAAATTAAATATTATTAATATTTTTATTTATTTATTTTCCTATCTAATTCTATTAAATCTCTAGAATAATCTATCCAAGTAAAACTTGGAATATTCTAGAAGACATCTATAATAGAACAAGGAAATAAAATAAATTTAGGACTCTCCTACTCTCCATAATTAATTAATTTCCATCTAATGAAAAATTCCCAAGAGTAGGAATAATCAAATAGGAAATAAATTAATACCAAATTAATTAAATTCCTAATCCATGAATATCTCCATAATGGAAATAAAACAAATAGGAATAAAATTAATTCAATTAATTCTTTTCCTAATCCATGAGAGTTTCCTAAAAGGAAGATACTCAAATAGGAAAGTCGAATTAATTTAGGAAAGTCGGATTATGGTAGGAGTAGCGTGGGTTGGGAGACCCCACACCACCCCCTCCTTCGATCGGCCGGCCACCGGGGAGGAGAATTGCCGCCCAGCCACGCCGGCCAACCACCGAACCGGCGGCAGCCCGCGGCTAGGGCAGTCGAGCCCTCGCCCCTAGCCCTCGATCGATCCATGGGGTCGATCATGGGGATGATCGGCCCCTTCGTCCATCGTCTTCTTCGTCACACCTTCTTCGTCTTCCGGCGATCGTTTCGGCATCGATCCAACGTAATTAAAATTACAAGAATTAAATTACAATTATCCGGTATCGATTCTATACATGAAATCGACCCTATACATTTTCCGGAAAATAAAGAACGTAATAATAAATCCTAAATTCGGTCAACCCCCGAATTTTTACTATTACAAACATTCATCCACACAAAACGAATCTCGACATGTCCGAGAGTTTAATAAACGAATAATCATGATAATTAATTAAGCTATAATTAAATCCAACCATGATAGCCGGAAATCCCTGCAAGGTAGAACAATAATCGAACATATACATGAACACGAAACCAAACGCTCTGATACCAATTGTTGGAAATCGATATCCTGGGCTATTAAAATTTGCGGAAAATAAAAACCCGAACGAAATCCTTCATCGCCGGAGATCCGAACGCGAACCACCGCACGAGCCGGGGCCCGACCAAGTACCCAGCGAGGCCCGAGGGCCGCGAGTACCCAGCCGAGCCCCCGCACGGGGCTCGCGATCATCTCGCGATGATCGCTGGGGATGCGCGAGGCATCCCCGGGGCTGCTCGTAGCAGCCCCGCAGCGAGCTCACGGGCTCGCTGCTCGCGGGGGGGTTTGATCCTCCCCGCATCGCCGCTGCGGGAAACCCCGCAGCTTGATACGAGGCGCTGCGGGTAAACCCGCAGCTCACCCGGCGATCGAACCCTAGGTTCTGCTGGAAATCGATGTCCCGGGGTATCAAAAATTGCGGAACCGATAACCCCGAACGAAATCCCATCGCCGGAAACCGATCATGAGTACCGACTCATCCGCAAGAGTCCGACCTTTGGAGACTACGCGCCCGAAGACACGCAGCCCGCCCCCAGCCGATTTTCTCCCGCGAGTCGGATCCACGAACGCGAACCATACAAACGGAGCCGGGCTCGACCCGAGCATCGCCGCGGGATGAACCCGCGGCTAAACCCTAGCCGAGCCCCCGTCGGGGCTCGCGATCGATCGATCGCGTGGGGCTGCCCAGCAGCCCCCGGCGGTGAGTCCGACGACTCACCGCCGTCACCGGAGGTGGGAGGAGCCACCAGCCGCGGCGCCAGCCCGCGGCGGTTCCCCCCGGCGATCGAGCTAGGGCTCGATCGCCCCCAGCCGCGGCGTCCAGCCGCGGCTCTCCTCGGTGCGCGCCGGCGGTCGAAGCCCTAGGCTCGACCGCCACCCCCTCGGCTCCCAGCCGAGGGCTTTCCTCGATCCCGGCGGGGATCTCTAGACCGCCGGCGGTCCGGTGGTCTTCGACCACCACCGCGCGGTCTATCCCCGTCCCCGGGTTCGTCGTTTTTCCCGGATCTTGTGTTCATGCATGTATTACAATTAAATCACATAAATTCACACGAAGGAGTTTATGATTGTACCTTTTGATTCGTTGTGCGGAGAAACGAAATCAAGTTGAAGACCCTTGGATCTTCCCACGTATTCCTTGCACTTCGTTCGAACGTCGGGTGGGCGACGATCTATCGAACTCCTATGGATCTCCTTCAACTCTCTAGAATATCAAGTATGATAATCTTGTCTTATGATTTATGAAGGCCATGTAGTGCTTTTATAGGCTACGTAGGGGATCTAAAGGAGGTGGAATATTGGGCTTCCAATATTGAAGATTAAATTGAGCCCACTGCCCAAGTCCATTAATCCTTATCAATATTAATTAATTTATTTTCCACTATATAAATTAATTGCACTCCCAATATTAAACCATATTATATCAAATAATATTTCTCCGGTAGTATTTATTTATTCCGTGTATTTAAGATTTAAATATCCATGAATAAAATTAATTTATTGCTAATTAATTTATTCATCTCTTTAATCCGAGACTAGTACCATTCAACCTTAATTATTGTGCGGAACGAATCCACTCATGAGGTTTACACAATAATTCCTTATGAACTCATCTCGGGGATATTATCAACCCTTACGGGATACACTGTCCGGTCAATTATTCACGGCATGTCATATATAAAATATAGTGACCCAACTTAACCGGAAATTAACCCAATAATTAAATCGGTTAATTCCTTTGGTAAATCACAGTTACTTATATTAAATATACACACCCGCAATAATATCGGGGATTAAGAATAAAATACACTGAGACTCGAATCGATTATCGCCGGCAATCCTAATCGATGAATCTCAACGATCCGCTCAATACACCAAGTGTACAAGTGTGATAAAATAATTAAGATAAATTATTTTCTCTCTCACACAACGACTATACCGATGGATTGGTCCGTGTCCATCTAGGTCGTGAGCAACTGTTCGATTAAATACGAGTAACCGATAGTATGATCTTCTGTGCGCCCATGCTTGCACCATACTAACTACAACGTATAAAATCCAGGACTATAATTTGCATATATTTAATTAATAATAATTAAACGCAAAACAATTGTTTATTAATTTAATAGATTAAATGCTATGATCGGGAGTTTTCAGTTACTCAAATCTAGACATTAAGTACACAACTCCAACAATCTCCCACTTGTACTAAGGTCTAGTCATTTCCTCCAAACTCCCGGTTCCCATACTCATCACGTGCTTAAAGTGTACTTTCGAGAAGTACTATGTGAATGACCACTCTAGGTTACCGCTCTGAAGTTATCTTGGTGACTACTACGTCGTCTCCCTGACGATGACTCGTATCAGGTGGTACTTGCACTATGTGTTATCATCACTTTTAGACTTATGACTTCTTCCAGTTTATCATGCACCGCCATAAAATAGCCTTTGATAAACTAAGAGTCATTTCCAAGTCTTAGAGGTTATCCCGGAACCTAACCAAAACTTCCGCTGCCTCTGAGGCTGCTATTCGGTTATGAGAGAGCCTGAGAAGCATCCTGCTTATCACTCTTTACATATTAAAGGTTCCACCATTTCCAAAAGTGAACACATAGCCTGATATCGACTTACACTGGTCCTTCTCTGATTTGAAATCTGAGAAAATGTAATCTAAGAAAATTTCGTCTTGCAGAGCATTCGAATATTTCTTATCCAGATTACCTTGATATCCTCCCACTACGCTAACCGCATAGTTGATATCAGTTTCTTGTCTTCTAACATTGCATTTAAGCTTTCCACACAAATTGTAGGAAACTGCTTAGTATCATCTATCTCCTTAATGTGTCCAAGACACATAACCTTAGATAGATATACATATTCTGTCTCTGAAGGGCAACGACCTTTCTCAGAATTATGCATGTTAAAACAAACCATAATCGTATAAGATATCCAGGAGAAGTACAATGTTCTTATCCCTAGATCACAAGATCTCAAGAACATGCTCTAACTTCTACTTAATCTTATATCCCGATTCATTTAGACAACCATTATTTTATGCCTGATAATATCTTTACATTGTTGCCAATGATAAAATGTTATCTACATAAAATCTCCGACAAACACCACCTTGTTTCCATTACGTTTCCAATATACCTATCGTCTCTGCCTTTTGACGAATCCATCGAATGGATTATCTCATCAATTCGCAAGTTCCACGATTCATAGCTTTGTAACCATCCATAAATGGATTTACTAAGCTCGTACTCTAAATGATCTAGCCTCCTAACAATAATCCTTATTGTTTTCCAAGCAGGCTCATTTAGATCTAGTACTGCCCTTATGCAGAGCTAGGGATCGATTTCATGTTTACTAGATCCAGAGTCCGAACTCCTTTAGTCTTATGAATATCTCCGGTTGTTCAACAACCTCCCACTGCAATGGCGTCCCGGTGTATAACAGTAATAACAATAGGTGCAGTGTGTGGTGTACTTCTACTCGGTTTGGCTGGTTCTCAGTCTTTTGTCCTTTTTCTCATTCCAAGGTATCAATTCAGTTCAGGCTTTGTGGTTCATCTAATAGTCTTCCTCTATGAACCGAACTAGAGTTCTTCTGGTTCATAGTACTATAGAACACACAATACTTTGTTCTCCTAGGATATCCTACAATTACACAGAATGTGCTATTGTCTCCAGAAATATCCATAGAACATAGGTAGTTCCGAACAACTTGTTCTCTCTTATTTTTAGATTTCCATTTCTTATTTTCAACGCACCATCTTTACACGCTAGTGTATGGCGCGGCCCTTTGGGATTGAATCCCAATCTTTGATTATGCTATGTGTTATTTAGATAGGCGATGGCCTCCGCGACCGAGTCGCAGGCTTCTAATGGATATACTTTAATGGTTCCCCATAATAGCTTTGTGTCCATTGACTAGTCAAAAACACTTTGCTTTTATGGCACATTTAAGTACTCTAATCCATTATTGAGTATTCTTGAAAGAACTACTCATGCCTTTTAAATTTACACATATGTCTGCATATCTAATCATTTCTAATACTAGTCCGGATTCTATCCTTTATAAAGAAAGGTTTGCTTAGATGTATTATCCTCCAAATTCAATTCTCAGGTCGGAAGGTCCATTCCTTCAACTATAATTGATTAAATCAATTTCGACCTTTTGAATCTTATTTGAAAATACTACTAAGTACAAGAATTCACAAGTATAATGATTAAAGAAATATATCTAATCAAGTAAAACAAGTTATAGAACGGTTCGTTGCATCGTGGTAGACTTAGGATCTATCATTCATATATTGCTATCTAATGTACCAGAATAGATAATGCCATCATTTCTTATCAAAATCATCCAATGATTAAAGAAATAAAATATCCATTCATAAATAATAGAAATCCAGAACAAAATGTTCTTTCTAAAATAAAGGGTACATAAAGCAATAAACTTGAAATGAAATCCTATTTAACTACTAAAGCAGATAAATGTCTTCCACCGCAACAGCTGCCTCCTCTACAGCTTTTGCCCGTGTAGACTCGAACTCTCCTTCTCTAAGTCGCCGGGTTTTCTGGAACCCCTGCATTCAAAATGCACATACCGTCAGTGGTTCCATATCTACACACCAGATTTCTGGTAGATAATACCGCTGACTATGTTTTTACGACTAAAGAAAAATTCGTACCTCTGAGAGGGCATTCAGACTTCCAGTGTCCAGACTTGTTGCATCGGAAGCACTTGCCCCTTGGCTTTGCAGCCCCCACTCGTGGTACAGTCCTCTTGACACCACTGGGTTTCCCGGCTTGCTTCCTTTTCTTGCCCCTACCTCCACCAGGCTTAAAGCCTTTGGACTTGGTAGCTACAAGCGCTTGAGACTTGCCCTTCTTGTAGATCCCCTCTGCCGCCTTCAGTTCAGTCAGGAGTTGCGCAAGAGTATAAGATAGTTTACCCATATTATAGCTCATACGAAACTGCTCAAACTTAGGGGTCAGAGACTGGAGTATGATGTCGACTTGCGTCTCACCATCAATAGAAGCTCCTAGGACCTCAAGTTCATTCAACAAACTCATCATCTTAAGAACGTGCTCCTCAACGGGCGTTCCTTCAGACTGAGTAGTCGACATGAGGACTCTCATGGCTTCTTGCCTTGCCGCACGATCTTGCTCCCCAAACATCTCCTTGAGGTTAAACATCATATCATAGGCAGTGTCCATTAACTCATGTTGGGTTTGGAGTACATTTGACATGGAAGCCAAAATATAACACCTAGCCATTTCATCAGCCTTTTTCCACTTCCGATATTCCAGTTTTTCCTCATCAGTTGAGGCAGCCGTGGGCTCAGCAGGGCATACTTCATGAAGTACAAACTTGTACTCCTCCGAAGTCAGGACAATGTCTAAATTTCTCTTCCAATCAATGTAATTGGGGCCAGTGAGCTTATGCTCCTTGAGTATCATAGAAAGTGGGTTCATAGCTATTCTCTAAACCTATAAGCACATTTAAACAAACAATTAATTTAATATCCGATATTATCTCCCTCAAATAATATCATTAAATCACTAATTACATCTAAAATCCCATCAGATAAGGCAAGCCACGTTAGTGTGGACGTTTACCCATCCAAATGATTTAGCAATTAGATTTGCTTTGGTCGTACATCATGTTGGGATATGTCCTTCGATCCTACGTGTGCAATCGATAAAGTCATAAGGTCGTCTATGGATGTTAAATGATTATTTGATAATATTAATTGTTGGGAACAATATAATATTGATCAATTAAATCATACCTACAGGGTCACACATGAACTCGAAGATAATGTACGATGCTTGATATATATATTGATTTAGAATCAATATTTACGTGGAATTAATATACATGCATGGGATGCATGGCTTGCATGGATGCATGTCACATAGTGTGACATGGCATGCCACACAAGCAAGTGGGACCACATACAATTCATAGTGGCATGTGTATGTGGCATGACCTTTCACCTCCTTTGTAACCTCTTTTGTGTGTTAATGGTGCATCTTTATGCACATTAAGATGGAGGTTACATAGAGGAGTAAAGGAATGAATAATGGAGTGTTTTATATAGATGAAAATCAGATTTTCATCACACCTAATCAACACCCACGAAATTCACAAGAGAAAGAGAGAAAAGAGATTGTTCTTGGAGAACCAACTCGATCAAGCAAGCAAGTCATCATCCGGGTTCGTGTGCAACACGTAGAGGCCGGGCCATTTGTGCGGCTTCAACATCCGGGCGATCCAAAGGCGTGACGAGGTCATTCCATAGGTGAACATTTAGAGGCTGATCCATTTGAGGTGGTTCAATCGACTCAACACCACCTCAACGACATCAACGAATCACTTCGTCACCAAAAGTAAGATCTCGTTGATATCTCTATATATATATATTGGATGTATATATATATATATAAATATATGTGTGTCTATACATATTTGTGTGCACTAAGATCATAGCATAGTAGATCTATTGCTTTACACGCTTCCGCACACACGGTATATCGATCGGATCGGTATATCGGTATCTACAATTGGTATCAGAGCTCAGGGCTCGTGCACACTTTTGTGTTGGACACGAAGGTTAAATCAACATAATTGGATTATTTGTTTAATTGTGATTATGTGATTAGATGTAAGGCCGGCCACCGTTAGTGGTCGGGTGAATGAAATCGTGTTTTTTACGTACCGAATGGCTTTAGTTTGGAGGACTGCGTGCCTTGGAATCATTTGTAATAGTTAGATTTCTTTTACAAATGTATTGTTCATGTTGTAAGCAATGGATTTAGTCCATAAATCGACCTTGGATCTCGTCACACCGATGGGAACGAAGAGAGACGAACAAGCCGATGGGTCTGCCTCCTGAAGGGGGTAGCGGTCGCTACCCTAGGGGTAGCGGTCGCTACCCTAGGGGTAGCGGTCGCTACCCAAAGCGCTATAGGGACCGCTGATCGATCGCTACAGAGGCCGAAAAATGGTCTGGACTGAGGTAGCGGTCGCTACCCTAGGGGTAGCGGTCGCTACCCCCTCAAAATTCAGCATGGCGATGTTTCGGTGTACGGGGCGCTACTCATGCAGTTTTGCATATTTTTCGTTCGTTCTTTTTCCTGTGTGTTGTGAGTTTAGGGGCCATTCGAGTATGTATTGCTTGCTTTGCTAGTTCTAGGTTGATATATGTTAAAAATTGTTCAACTTACATATAACACCTATGCATGCAAGTTCCCAAAATAATGAGTATAATGTCTTGTCCAAAACATCACACCCATAAAGCCCTCGATCATAAGTTGGTAGGTCCGCCTCAGCGGGGTACTACTTGTTATCTTGGGATAAGTGGGAGTAAGGGTTAAACCCTTACAAGTGAGTTTGGTTTTCTCATCGATAGATCCACTGCAGGCGTGGCTATCGAGACATGAGATGAGAATGGGAATCTCATCGACCGAGAGTGACATTGGATGTCATTGACATGGGATGTCTACCTATCTTGGAGTTCTTAAGTGCGGACTCAGTCGGCTTAAGGATTCGCAAGATGAGGGTCTTGGGATCGTTTTGTTCTAATTTATTAAAATGTCAAAAACCAATGCCTAATCTGTTTTTCAAAGACTAAGTTCAACTCGACTCATTCTCACCCCGGGGAGTGGAATGGAGCCAAAGCGCTTGCTTATGTCGATGACACAGATTAGAGACATTCGAGCCATTGGATGGCGTGAATCGATTGTCTGGTTGGCTCCCTCATTTTAATGAGAGATAGGGCTTCAATTGCATGATAAGATCGCTGGTTAGAAAACCTCGAGTTTTCACTTACGATTTATCAAGGTTTTGATATTAAGATAATTGGGAACGACGATATTGGATATCGAATGAACAAAATGAAACAAATAAAGTAGTTATGCGAGACAACCTTATTTGTTTAAACGCTTTGTGGATGTTTACTTACTTAATTTATCTTTCTTCTGTAGTTTAATATGTCTGTATCAACTCAATTCAAGTTCAGCTCTATCTTGGATAGAGAAAAGTTGAACAACACCAATTTCCTTGATTGGCAACGTAACTTGAGGATAGTCCTTAAATACGAAGAAAAGGAAAGTGTGTTGGACAAACCCCTTCCCGTGCTTCCCGCTGATGGGGGCACGGATGCCCAAAAGGCATCATATGCCCTTGCTAAGAAAGCCTCGAATGAGGTGACATGTTTGATGTTGGCATCCATGGTACCCGAGTTGCAAAAACAATTCGAGTTCATGGAAGCCTATGACATCATAGAAGAGCTCAAGAGCATGTTCGGGGAACAGGCTAGGATTGAGCGCTTCGGTGTCACCCGGGCTATAGCAACAGCTAGGCTGGAAAAGGGTAAACCCGTGGGACCACATGTGCAGCAAATGATTGGATTATTTGCTTCAAGTGCTCGCCTCGGTTTTGCATATGATGACGTGTTGGCTACCGATTTCATTCTTCATTCTCTTCATGATGGATATGACGCCTTTAGGCTGAATTTCCACATGAATGGACTGAAGAAATCGCTTCATGAGCTCCATGGGATGCTTAAGGCTGCTGAGCCGGCGATTAAGAAGGACCCTAGGAGGGAAGTTCTTATGATTCGGGAAGGAGGTACCAAAAAGTTCAAGGGGATTAAGAAACCGGAAGTGAAAGGCAAAGGGAAAGGGAAAGTTGTGGCAACTCCTTCCAAAAGGTTCTTGAAAGCTTCTAAGGTTCCTGGGGAATCTGAGTGTTTCTACTGCAAGCGTGTTGGACACTACAAGCGGGATTGCCCCAAGTTCCAGGAGGATGTAAAGAACGGTGTCGTTCCTTCATCTTCAGGTATTTATGTCATAGACATAAACTTTACAAATTCTTCTTCTTGGGTATTGGATACCGGATGCGGTGCTCACATTGTTTCACATGTGCAGGGACTGCAAAGAAGTAGAAGTTTGGTAAAGGGAGATGTCGATCTGCGGGTTGGAAATGGAGCGAGGGTCGCTGCATTAGCCGTAGGATCTTATGATTTGTGTTTGCCTTCGGGCCTTGTTTTAGTATTGAATAATGTTTATTTCGTTCCAAGTATTACCAAGAACATCATTTCTATTTCAGTATTGGATACTGAAGGATTTTCCTTCACTATAATAAATGGTTTATTTACTATTTCAAAAAGTGGAGTGTTCTATGGTTCGGCACGATTAGAACATGGTTTATATATACTTCAACTTGACAATCATATATATAACATTGATACCAAAAAGGCCAAATCGAATGAATTCAATGAAACATACCTTTGGCATTGTCGATTAGGCCACGTCAACATTAAACGTGTAGAGAAACTTCTTAAGGAAGGTATTCTCAAATCTTTTGACTTGGAGTCATTTGATACATGTGAAGGATGTTTGATGGGCAAAATGACAAAGTCACCTTTTCTGGGAAAAGGAGAACGTGCAAATGATCTATTGGGTTTAATCCATACTGATGTATGTGGTCCAATGAGCTCACAAGCACGTGGAGGTTATTTCTACTTCATAACTTTTACCGATGACTTAAGTAGATATGGTTATGTCTATTTAATGAGGCATAAGTCGGAAGCCTTTGAAAAGTTCAAAGAATTCCAAAATGAAGTTGAGAATCAACTTGGTAAGAAGATAAAAGCCATTCGATCGGATCGAGGTGGTGAATATCTTAGCCAAGAATTCGATGATCATCTTATGAGTTGTGGTATTTTATATCAACTCACTCCACCTGGAACACCCCAGATGAATGGTGTTTCCGAAAGGAGGAATAGAACCTTATTGGATATGGTTCGATCGATGATGAGCCTTAGTGAACTACCGAAATCTTTTTGGGGACACGCACTTTTAACAGCGGCCTATACACTGAATAGGACACCGTCAAAAGCTGTTGATAAGACACCATACGAGTTATGGAAAGGGAAGGTCCCTAACTTGTCTTATATCAAGATTTGGGGATGTGAAGCTTATGTGAAGAGAAATATCTCTACAAAGCTTGAACCCAAATCGGATAAATGTTTCTTTGTGGGTTATCCAAAAGAAACACGAGGGTACCACTTTTACAACCAATCTGAGAACAAAGTTTTTGTTGCTCGAGATGGTGTATTTCTTGAAAAGGAATATCTTTCCAAGAAAGTAAGTGGGAGCTCAGTTGAATTGAACGAAGTTCAAGAAAACTTGAACGAGGTTCAAGAAGATCAAACTGAGATGGACACTCAAGACCAAGTCGAGAGTACTCCATTGGTTTTGGAAACCACACCTAACCCTCGAAGGTCCGGAAGGAATAGATCTCAACCTGACAGATACCTAGGTATTCTGATAAACGAGAGCTATGAAGTCATGCTTTTAGAAAGCAATGAACCTTCGACCTATATCCAAGCTATGACGAGTCCAGATGCCGAGAAATGGCAGGGTGCCATGAAATCCGAAATGGAATCAATGTCTGAAAATAAAGTTTGGAACTTGGTCGATTTGCCTAAAGGGGCTAGGCCCATTGGATGCAAATGGATTTACAAAATAAAAACAGACATGAATGGAAAACCTAGTGTTTTCAAAGCAAGGTTGGTGGCAAAAGGATATAAACAAATTCACGGGGTGGATTATGATGAAACCTTTTCACCAGTTGCTATGATTAAATCCATTCGGATTCTCTTAGCCATTGCTGCTCATTATGATTATGAGATATGGCAAATGGACGTTAAAACCGCCTTCTTGAATGGGATTCTAGTAGAGGAAGTGTTTATGACACAACCAGAGGGTTTTATCGATCCTAATCAGGCTGAGAGAGTATGCAAGCTTAATAGATCCATTTATGGATTAAAGCAAGCATCTCGGAGCTGGAATCTTCGGTTCGATGAATCCATACAAGAGTTTGGATTTCAAAAGAACATGGAAGACTCTTGTGTTTACAAGAAAGTCAGTGGGAGTTACGTTGTATTCATTGTGTTGTATGTCGATGACATACTCCTCATTGGAAACAATATTCCTATGCTTAATTCTGTTAAAGAATGGCTGGGAAGATGGTTTTCAATGAAGGATCTTGGAGAAGCACAGTACATATTGGGCATCAAAATCTGTCGGAACAGATCACAAAGGATGCTTGGACTTAGTCAAGCAACCTATATTGATAAGGTGCTTGACAGGTTCAGAATGAAAGACGCAAAGAAGGGTCTCATTCCAATGACTCATGGCACATCTCTGAGCAAGAGGCAGTGCCCTTCGGGACCTGATGAGCAAATGAGGATGGCAAATATTCCTTATGCTTCGGCAATAGGGTCTATTATGTACGCCATGATATGTACACGACCGGATGTATCGTATGCTTTGAGCATGACGAGTCGGTTTCAAGGAAACCCAGGTGAGGCGCATTGGACTGCGGCCAAGAATATTCTTAAGTACCTTAGAAGGACTAAAGATTATTTTCTTGTCTTTGGAGGACAAGAAGAGTTGGTTATGACAGGCTATACGGATGCAAGCTTCCAAACAGACAGAGATGATCTCCGGTCTCAGTCCGGTTTTGTCTTTTGTCTGAATGGAGGTGCGGTGAGCTGGAAGAGTTCCAAGCAACCCACCGTAGCTGATTCTACTACAGAGGCTGAGTACATTGCTGCATCTGAAGCAGCAAAGGAGGCCGTTTGGATAAGAAAGTTCTTAGATGAGCTTGGTGTCGTACCTAGTTCGGCCCATCCGATATCTCTCTATTGTGATAATAGTGGAGCTATCGCGCAAGCCAAGGAGCCTAGGGAGCACCACAAATCCAAACATGTGCTCAGGAAGTTCCACATTCTCAGGGAGATAGTTAGTCGTGGAGACATTGAGATAAATAAAGTTGCAACTGATGATAATGTTGCAGACCCGTTAACTAAACCACTCCAGCAGTCAAAGCATGATGCTCATACGACTTCAATAGGGATACGATATCTTAGAGATGGATTGTGATTCCTATTATTGTATTGTCTACTTTTGGAGTTTATGTAAACATTCACTTATCTTTTATGATATTCAATAATTTCTTCATATAATTGTGGTTTAAATTGTATGAATTGTCCAAATGATTAAATTATATTAATTGGGTTATGAGGTCGATTTACCACATAATGAAGTCCCAATTGTTGAACTAATATAATTAAGTCATAAATTGTTCCTAGTTCGTATCATCGAGTATGGACAAACTGACGATACAAAGAACTAGATTGTAATGTGTACTATAGCGCCGCTTCATGGGCTAGTGATGTGGGACATCAAGTACAATTACATAGATATTAGCTGGGAGCTAATGATCGAACAGACCCGACTGGAATAGTATTTAAGATTTCGAGTCATAATACTATTTCATTGACTGTCGAGCAATTTCCTCTGACCTGAGTAGTCCAGAGTGATTCCATTGTGAAATGGTGTACTTTGATACAAGTAAACGCCTTTCGTAAAAGGAGGTTATAAAACTTGTTATTGGGTATATCAGGAAGCAAGTGGGAGAGCTTGGATTGACAAGATGGGATTGTCCTCCATTCTATAATGGGATACATGTCTTACCGGCCACTTGGAGAGTCGAGACTGTGGAAAATACGTGGCCACGTCCAGATTCGTATCATAGTGATAAATCTGGTTTTACAGTCTGTCTCAAAGTCCAAGAAAGGTTTGAACCGATTGAGGATGACTCGAGTCTTGCCTCAAGTTCAAATTAAGACATAAAGTGACAATAGGAAATTGGCAGCACACTGGCTCTGAAGGCCAAGTGGGAGATTGTTGGGATATGTCCTTCGATCCTACGTGTGCAATCGATAAAGTCATAAGGTCGTCTATGGATGTTAAATGATTATTTGATAATATTAATTGTTGGGAACAATATAATATTGATCAATTAAATCATACCTACAGGGTCACACATGAACTCGAAGATAATGTACGATGCTTGATATATATATTGATTTAGAATCAATATTTACGTGGAATTAATATACATGCATGGGATGCATGGCTTGCATGGATGCATGTCACATAGTGTGACATGGCATGCCACACAAGCAAGTGGGACCACATACAATGCATAGTGGCATGTGTATGTGGCATGACCTTTCACCTCCTTTGTAACCTCTTTTGTGTGTTAATGGTGCATCTTTATGCACATTAAGATGGAGGTTACATAGAGGAGTAAAGGAATGAATAATGGAGTGTTTTATATAGATGAAAATCAGATTTTCATCACACCTAATCAACACCCACGAAATTCACAAGAGAAAGAGAGAAAAGAGATTGTTCTTGGAGAACCAACTCGATCAAGCAAGCAAGTCATCATCCGGGTTCGTGTGCAACACGTAGAGGCCGGGCCATTTGTGCGGCTTCAACATCCGGGCGATCCAAAGGCGTGACGAGGTCATTCCATAGGTGAACATTTAGAGGCTGATCCATTTGAGGTGGTTCAATCGACTCAACACCACCTCAACGACATCAACGAATCACTTCGTCACCAAAAGTAAGATCTCGTTGATATCTCTATATATATATATATTGGATGTATATATATATATATAAATATATGTGTGTCTATATATATTTGTGTGCACTAAGATCATAGCATAGTAGATCTATTGCTTTACACGCTTCCGCACACACGGTATATCGGTATCTACACATCACTATAGCGTTACTTCGATGGGAAGAATACTATAGAGCGTACCTAAGTGTAAACCATTACTCAGTATCTAAGAAGATTTTTGGGACTCGCATATCACCGCAAGCCACGTTAGTGTGGACGTTTACGTTAAGATACGATCCTTCACTTTCTTCTATAACTGTCTACATCAATCGTTCTAAAATCCCATTCAATGCAGCAAGCCACGATAGTGTGGACGTTTACTACACCAAAAGATTTATACAATTGACATCCAATTACTTGAAGCATTCGATCTCGTAAATCAAGACGCGGGGAATCATAAGTGAAACTCGAAGTTTCTAACCAGTGATTCACCATGCGAACAACCCTATCTCTCATTAGATGAGGGAGCCGAGCAGACAATCGATCCACCTTAAAAGGATGGTACGAATGTCTCTAATTTGTGTCATCCACATGACCAAGTGGCTCTGGCTCCATTCCACTCCCCGGGGTGAGAATGAGTCGACTTGAAGTCAGTTTCAGAAAGACAAATTAGGCATTGTTTGATAAACTTAATCAATGATTCTTGAAAAAGGAATTACAAGAATTCTCCTATAATGACACATCTATACGAACTTCAAAAGTCCATAAGAGTCACCAAGAGAACAGTAATGGAGACCATGGGAATGTTTCCATCCCCTCTCCCACTTAGCTTTTTATAACAAAGGGATACGCTATCTAATGCATAATTAAACACATAAGCATGCATACAAGTAATAAAGCACATAGCACATAGTCAAAATAATGCTAGAAAAATTATTTTCCGACTATCATGGCTTTATTCCATCTCCGTATGCTTCTTCTAGTCTTCAGTCTTCGTTCTTGAATGCTCCATGTGACGAGAATATTAATCCCAATATTTAAATCTATTTATTTTTAATAAATCCAAAAGATACTCAATTCGAAAATTAAGTCAATCGAATAAATCAAAAATAAAATTAAATATTATTAATATTTTTATTTATTTATTTTTCCTATCTAATTCTATTAAATCTCTAGAATAATCTATCCAAGTCAAACGTGGAATATTCTAGAAGAATAGAATAAGGAAATAAAATAAATTAGGACTCTTCTACTTTCCAAGATTAATTAATTTCCATTACTATGAAAATTCCCATAAAATAGAAATAATCAATTAGGAAATAAATTAATCCTAAATTAATTATTATTCCTTTCTAATTCTATTAAATCTCTAGGATCCTATTCCAAGTAGAACTCGGAATACTCTAGAAGACTTCCATAATAGAATAAGGAATAAAATTAATATTAATTAATTCTTTTCCTAATCCATGAGAATTCCCAGAAATAGGAAAGACTCGAATAGGAAAAACGAATCAATTAGGAAAGCGAATCTAGGTAGGAGTAGCACGGGATGGGAGTTCCCGCACCACCCCACCATCATCGGCCGACCGCCGGGAGGGAGCACCCGCCGCCGCCGCCTCAGCCGGCCAGCCGCCACCGTCGCCGGCGACGACCCACGGCCGAAGGGGCGCGACGCCCCCATCCTTTGGGCGATCGATTGGGGTCGATCAAGGGGTTTGATCGATCCCCGTCCTTCGTCCTCTTCGTCTTCTTCGTCACACGCGTTCTTCCGGCGGTCATCTCGGCATCGATCCAACGTAAATAAATTACAAGAAATAAATTTACAATTCCGGTATCGATTCTATACATGAAATCGACCCTATACATTTTCCGGAAAAGAATAGAACAATAATAATAAATCTAAATTCGGTCAACCCCCGAATTTTTACTATTACAAGCATTCATCCACACAAAACGAATCTCGACATGTCCGAGAGTTTAATAAACGAACAATCATGGTAAATTAAATAGCAATTAATTAAACGAATAATTAACAATTAATTAAACCATGATAGTCGGAATCCTTGCAAGGTAGAACACAATTGAATACATACATGAACACGAACCAAACGCTCTGATACCAATTGCTGGAAATCGATGTCCCGGGGTATCAAAAATTGCGGAACCGATAACCCCGAACGAAATCCCATCGCCGGAAACCGATCATGAGTACCGACTCATCCGCAAGAGTCCGACCTTTGGAGACTACGCGCCCGAAGACACGCAGCCCGCCCCCAGCCGATTTTCTCCCGCGAGTCGGATCCACGAACGCGAACCATACAAACGGAGCCGGGCTCGACCCGAGCATCGCCGCGGGATGAACCCGCGGCTAAACCCTAGCCGAGCCCCCGTCGGGGCTCGCGATCGATCGATCGCGTGGGGCTGCCCAGCAGCCCCCGGCGGTGAGTTCGGCGACTCACCGCCGTCACCGGAGGTGGGAGGAGCCACCAGCCGCGGCGCCAGCCCGCGGCGGTTCCCCCCGGCGATCGAGCTAGGGCTCGATCGCCCCCAGCCGCGGCGTCCAGCCGCGGCTCTCCTCGGTGCGCGCCGGCGGTCGAAGCCCTAGGCTTGACCGCCACCCCCTCGGCTCCCAGCCGAGGGCTTTCCTCGATCCCGGCGGGGATCTCTAGACTGCCGGCGGTCCGGTGGTCTTCGACCACCACCGCGCGGTCTATCCCCGTCCCCGGGTTCGTCGTTTTTCCCGGATCTTGTGTTCATGCATGTATTACAATTAAATCACATAAATTCACACGAAGGAGTTTATGATTGTACCTTTTGATTCGTTGTGCGGAGAAACGAAATCAAGTTGAAGACCCTTGGATCTTCCCACGTATTCCTTGCACTTCGTTCGAACGTCGGGTGGGCGACGATCTATCGAACTCCTATGGATCTCCTTCAACTCTCTAGAATATCAAGTATGATAATCTTGTCTTATGATTTATGAAGGCCATGTAGTGCTTTTATAGGCTACGTAGGGGATCTAAAGCCTACGTATGATTTATGATAATCTTGTCCTTCGATCGCCCCCTCGGCTCCAGCCGAGGGCTTCAGCCCGCGACGCCGCCGGACGAGAGGGGCTGGGGTTCACCCGCCGTGGCACCAGCCCACGGCGAACCCCGGCGGTCGACCCGAGGTCGACCCCACGCCCTGGCGTTCAGCCGGGGCTCATCCCTCATCCGCGCGCCGGCGGTCGAACCCTAGGGTTCGGCCGCCACCCTCGATCCCATCGAGGGTTTTTCTCGACCTTCGCCGGGGATCTCGAATCCCCGTCCCCGAAGTTCGTACGTTTATCCGGATCGTGTGTTCATGTATACGCTACAATTAAAACACATAAAATCATAGAAGAGTTTATGATTTTACCTTCGATTCGTTGTGCGGAGAAACGAAATCAAACACCTTTGATGACCTTGCGATCTTCCCACGTATTCCTTGCACTCCGTTCGAACGTCGTGTGGGCGACGATCTATCGAACTCCTATGGATCTCCTTCACTCTCCAAGACTTTATGATTGGCGTAGGTTATCTTGTGTTATGAAAAGTGAATACCATGTAGTGCTTTTATAGGCTACGTAGGGGATCATAAGGAGATTAAATATTGGGCTTCTAATATTGAAGATTAAATTGGGTCCAACCCAAATCCATTAATCCTTATCAATATTAATTTTATTTATTTTCCACTATATAAATAAAATTGCACTCCCAATATTAAATCATATTATATCAAATAATATTTCTCCGGTAGTATTATTTATTCCGTGTATTTAAGATTTAAATATCCATGAATAAATTTATTTATTGCTCAATAAATATTATTCATCTCTTATATCCGAGAATAGTACCGTTCAACTTTAATTATTATGCGGATTAAATCCACCTGCAGGGTTTACATAATAATTCCTTATGAACTCATCTCGGGGATATTATCAACCCTTACGGGATACACTTTCCCGTCAAGTATTCACGGCATGTCGTATATAAAATATAGTGGCCCAACTTAACCGGTAATTAACCCAACAATTAAATCGGTTAATTCCTTTGGAAAATCAAAGTCACTTATATTAAATATACACACCCGCAATAATATCGGGGATTAAGAATAAAATACTCTGAGATTTAAATTGATTATCCAAGGCAATCCTAATCAATAAATCTCAAGCGATCCGCCCAATACACCAAGTGTACAAGTGTGATAAAATAATTAAGATAAATTATTTTCTCTCTCACACAACGACTATACCGATGGATTGGTCCGTGTCCATCTAGGTCGTGAGCAACTGTTCGATTAAATACGAGTAACCGATAGTATGATCTTCTGTGCGCCCATGCACACCATACTAACTACAACGTATAAAATCCAGGACTATATTTTGCATAATTAATTAATAATAATTAAAAGCAAATAATTGTTTATTATTTAAATAGGTTAAATGCTATGACCGGGAGTTACCGATACTTAAATCTAGACATTAAGTATACAACTCCAACAAATAATGGTTGTGGCCATGCGTTCAGCAGCATCGGCCTTCTCTTTATTTTCCTTTTCAAGCAAGGCAGCTGCTTCGACGTCTGCCTTTTTCTTCTTTTCCAACTCTGCCCTACGGTTGGCCTCGTCAGTTTTTGCTTGTTTTTCCTTGGCAATACGGGCTGCCATTTCCTTCTCCTTTTTCTTCTTTTCTTCTTCGGCAATACGTGCCGCTTCCTCAACTCTCTTTCTTTCTAATTCGGCCAAACGGTCAGCCTCTGCCTTTTCTTGCCTTTTCTTTTCTTCCTCTGCTATACGCAGCCGTTCCAACTCGGCTATACGCTCCTCCTCCTCCTCCTCCTTCCTCTTTCTTTCCTCCTCTGCTCTACGTGCCTCCTCTTCCCTTATGGCTTTTTCAGCCAAAATTTGGTTTCGGCGGTGAGCAAGGATGCCTTTACGCACCACACTGATCTGTGCCTCCAGTTCAGTGATTTTGTCAAAATCGTCCTCCGCGGCTTGCGCGGCTTCAAGTGTAGCCTCTTCAGCCTTGAGTTCAGTTATCTTGGCCGCGTAGAACGAGGGCAATTCATATGTGGGCTTAGTGGTAGCAGGGGAAGCAGATGAAGTCATTGTTGGTAAAGCGTAAAGAGAGAAAGTCTTGCGTTTGACAAAGAGTAAAAAGGACAGTAGAGGTTATCAGCCTGTACGTAGATAAGATGAACAGACAAATTGCAAGGGATTCTCTCTCAAAAACACGCTGTAGAAAGTGAACTATGTGTTTGACCGAGAGAGGTATTTATAGGGTAGTGGAAACGGTTTGAATTCTGTGGTGCAGAGCGCGCCACGTGTCAACTGGCCGGTTCAGCGTAGGAGAGAAATCAAAAATACAAGTGGTAGCTCGCTGCGGAGGATGCATAGAGCAGGGATGTTCGAGAATCAGGTAATCTAGTCCACCGCATCAGTTTGACATGAAGTGGATCAGCGGTGAGCTAGCGGGCAGGTGTGCTTGGTGAGACGCATAACAGGGATAATTAAGCTGCCAGAGAGTGAGTACAGGCTAGGCAGTGCAACGCATCAACAGCACCAATCTTTCAAAGGATAGCACGCCCTACAAAAATGGTGATGGGTAGAACACCGATACCTATAATGTAAAATCAGCAAGCAGCACAACAAGCAAAGAGTAACACGGTAGACAGGAACGACTTTCATGAGTACTCAAAGTAGCACACGTAGAGCAGGGACTATTACACACAGCCCTTCGTTGAATTACCCAGATTTCGAATTCACGGAAAAATTATTCTTGTCCAACGAAGCCTGAGGAAGCACTTCAGGGTAGAACAGGCTTGCTTCGTAGACCAGGAGTGCTCTGCAAAATTTATAACTCGAAATATAGTTAAAGGCATAGCAGGCACACACAACGTGGACATACGTACCACCACACAGTGAATCAAAATCGCTGGAAAGAACATTAAGTAGAGTTATTGGAGGTACAGTGACTGTGCTTTATGGACGGTATTGCTATTTTGGCCAGTTCAGCGTGTAACCACGACCATGTTACTTGCTTTTTCAAGCGTAGAACAGGCTTGTAAGGACCCAATCAGAGGGGTGTTATAAGATGATGTTTCCATAAATTTTTGTTTTCATCATTATATGTATAAGGCCATGTCTTTTGCATTTGCCCGAAGACCAAGTCAATCAAGACCCGATCCATCGAGGAAATCTTTAGGCCGACTTTTCCTTCTAGACATAGAGCAAACAAAGTTCACTCCAATGAATTGCTTATATAAATATTTAAAGAACAGTATGTCCAAATACTACGTCACTTTGCAACTGTCAACAACTAACCTCACCTTGCTCTACCTCATGGTTCCATTGACAAAATAAACGGCTGTGGCTAGAGGTAGCCAATTGCGGCCTACTACCCTTCAAAAGGCACCCATGCAGAGAGACTTCCGGAGGGATAAAAATCTTTCCGAAGCAAGTGGTTTTGTGAAGAAATCTGAGAGTTGTTTCTCCGTAGGAACATGTTCCATTACCACCTTACCCCGTTCTACCAAGTCTCGAATGAAGTGATGTCGTATATCAATATGCTTGGTCTTTGAGTGTTGTACCGGATTCTGACTTATCTTTATAGCACTTTGGTTGACACAGTACAAGGTTAGTGGCGTGCTATGAAGTTGGTAGTCGGAAAGCATTTGTTGGAGCCATAGCATTTGGGTACAACAACTCCCGGCAGCCACATACTCGGATTCGGCAGTGGATAGAGCAATGCAATTTTGCTTCTTGCTATGCCATGAGACAAGGTTGTTTCCTAAAAAGCAACACCCACCACTTGTACTCTTCCGTTCATCATTGTCACCAGCCCAATCAGCATCTGCAAAACCAACAATGTAAGAAGAAGTATCTTTAGTATACCATAGACCAAGGTTGGTAGACCCGGCCACATATCGAAGGATACGCTTCACGGCGACGAGGTGCTCTTCCTTTGGTTGAGCTTGGTAGTGGGCACAGAGGCACACACTATACATGATATCCGGTCGAGTGGCTGTGAGGTAGAGCAGGCTACCAATAAGAGATCTGTAGGTAGAGATATCAACATCCTTGCCCTTCTCTGCTCTACTCAGCTTGTCAGTGGTAGCAAGAGGAGTATTCATGGGTTTAGCATCCGCCATATCGAACTTCTTGAGCATATTGATAGCATACTTAGTCTGAGAGACAAACATACCATCCGGTCGTTGAGAAATTTGAAGACCAAGAAAGTGACTTAGCTCCCCCTCCAAGCTCATTTGAAATGAGGAAGCCATGGCATCAGTAAATTCCTTAACCAAGCGGTCATGGGTAGCACCGAACACAATGTCATCCACATAGATTTGAGCAATAATCATTTCATTCTTTACGATTTTGATGAAGAGAGTTGTATCGGCATTCCCACGAGTGAACCCAAACTTCAAAAGAAACTCCGTAAGGCAGCTATACCATGCGCGAGGTGCTTGCTTCAGCCCGTAAAGGGCCTTGTGAAGAAGGTAGACATGATCCGGCTTGTGAGGATCCACAAACCCTTTAAGTTGTTCAACATAGGCTTCTTCATCCAACACCCCATTTAGGAAGGCCGCCTTCACATCCATTTGTCGTAGCGGAATATTTTTGTAACACGCCACCGCAATAAGTAAACGGATGGACTCTATGCGAGCCACGGGAGCAAAGGTTTCCTCAAAGTCTATTCCTTCCACTTGGGTGTACCCTTGAGCAACGAGTCGTGCCTTGTTGCGCACTATTTGATTGAACTCATTGGTTTTGTTCTTGTAAATCCACTTGGTACCAATGACATTGACACCCTTTGGTCTTGGGACCAACGACCACACCTTATTCCTTTCAAACTCATGTAGCTCTTCCTGCATAGCCGCAATCCAAAAATCATCAAGTATGGCCTCCTTTATGTTTTTGGGCTCAATTTCGGAGACAAAGCTCATTATGCCCACGTCCGGAGATAGGAGAGCCAAGTTGGAGAACGTGTTAGGATAGCTAGCCGGTAGAGTGTCTGTAGAACAGCTAGAACGAGTAACACGCTGATTGAGATCCCCAATCATTTGCTGGTCTGGGTGTCGTTTCCGGATGTATGCGGGTGGACCAGAGTTCGGAACTCCGGTAGAGGTAGAAGCTCCAGTGGTACCCATGACAGGGTTAGATGAGCTCCGATTCAACCCTTCATCACTACTCTCTGAGGGAATAGGGTCACAAGAGTTGTGAGCAGTAGAATGATCATTACCCCTTGGTGGTATTGGTGGCCCTACACCCTGATCTACCTCCCCCTCAACCAACACTTCTGCTATGGGTAGAGCAGGGCTAGATGCCTGTTGGTGCAAGGTAGACTTGGATGGACTCTCATGGAAATGAAGTTCATCAAACTTGATGTTAGTCGACTCTTGCACGGTCTTCGTTCGCAAGTTGAACACCCGGTAAGCATGGCTGTTGAGGGAGTAGCCAACAAAAATAGCTTTGTCCGACCTCGAATCAAACTTTTTCAAGGCATCTCTGTCATTCAAAATGTAGCATATACACCCATAGACACGAAGATGAGCTACATTTGGTTTCTTGGAAGTGAGCAATTCGTAAGCCGTACATTGAGTGCCGGCGCGAATACTTATCCGGTTGACCACATAGCAAGCCGCACTCAGGGCTTCTGCCCAAAAGCCCTTGGCCATACCCGCAGCCACTAACTTCTCAAGATTCCGAAGGCTGGTATGACCAAGCCTTTGATGCCAGATATCTATCTCGTCATGGGTAGAGGCACTTAGGCAAGCTTCATTGATGGCATAGCAGTTGTTCTTCGCACGGGCTGCTGTGAGAATGCACTCTCCCTTAGTGTTATAAATTTCACAACTCTCCTTATTGAACTTCACATTGAGTTCTTCATCGCAAAGTTGACTAATGCTTATAAGATTAGCACATAGACCATCTACCAAGAGGACGTTCTTGAGTGCGGGTAGACCCTTCACATTTAATGTTTCACTTCCAATTATACTTCCCTTCGCCCCACCTCCATAAGTGACGGGGCCACCGGAGTGAGGAACAAAATCGACCAAGGAGTCTTTAGTTCCTGTCATATGCCGAGAGCACCCACTGTCGAAATACCAAGTCTCCTTTGTCGTGCCTTTGGCCACGGTGAATGCAACATTACATGTCACCTCTTGCTTTCTTCTCCATACTTGCTTTGGCTTAGTGTTTGTTGCTGTGGGAAGAACAACTTTAATTCTCCAGACCTGATTGGCCTTGTCATGCGAATGCTTGGCAATTGGTCTCCATACTTGTCCGAAAGCCATAGCACGAGAACTTAAATCTTCGGCGCGCTTGTAACAATAAGGTTTGATATGCCCTTTCCTCCCGCAATGGTGACACACATAGACTCGCTTGTGGTGGGTAGAAGAAGTCTTCCTTTTGTGAGTGGTCATGCCCTTAGCAGGGCTTGTCAAAGGGGCAGCACTGGGAGATCGGAAGTTCAAAGTATATTTAGTTGTAGGGTTGGATATCTTAGATCGATTTGAGACATTCCGTGTAAATGTTTTCTTGTCATGAGTAGACCCGGATTTGCTCACGGGTAGAGCAGAGGTAGAGACCGGTGTCAACGAGGACATTGAAGCATTGTGAGGTAATGGAGTGGAGGGACGTTTGAGAATTTTTATCTTAGATTTAGAAGCCACATTGCCTTTGGATGTATTAACACCCTTTGGCTTGGCCTCATTAGATTTAGTGATAGCTTTATCTCTACCAAGCACAAACTTAGGAAAGACATAAGGAGAATCGGAGTAGACAGAATCAAATGTTTCCTTAAATCCAAGCCCAAAGTGCTTGGTGTTAACACAGTTCAACATGTTATCAAGTTTGGAAGTGCCAGTGTTAAGCTTTTGAAAGAGACAATTAGCAACATCAAGTTTGTCTTTCACTTGGTAGAGCTCCTTGGTGCGCATGGCATAGCCTTCTTCCATCTTGGCAAGGGAGTCTCTCAGGAAGTCCTTCTCCGTGTCTTCCTTCTTCACAATGGCTTCCAGCTCACTCGCCTTCTTCAACGCCCTTTCCAGCTCCAGCTTCACGATCTCAAACTCCCTCTTGCTCACCCTCTCAGAATCGAGGGTAGACTCAGCTTCCTTCTTGGTCATGCCCCCAGCAAGAGATCTGGGGGTAGAACTAGCACCTTTCTCAGTGATACCTGCAACCACAGAGGTATAACAAAAGATATTTTCATGAGTAGCCAAATCATCTTGATCTACCTCATACTCCTCATCACTCTCATCACCAATAGCACTTAGAAGTGCGTTGAATTCATTGGGCTCTACCATCTTCCCTTTTTCTTCCTCAGAGGAGTACAAAGCATCATCTCCATCAAACACCAAGTAACTCACATCCATGTTGTTCTTCCGATGCAAGTTCGGACATTCATTCTTCACGTGCCCCATCCCCTTGCACTCAAAGCATTTGATTCGTGACATGTATTTGCTAGGGGTGCCACTAACAAATTTGCGACTTGGGGTATACCCACTGCGGTTAGTGACGGGTGGAGTGGAGAAGGAATTTCCAGAGTTCTTCTGATTTTGGAATTTCTTGAACCTCCTCTTCCTCTTGATATCTTGGCGAACAAGGTAGCTCACAGCATCTTGAATGGCGGTGAACTTGTCCGGATTTGGGGAGTCGAGAAGAGAAAGGGCTTCACTCTCATCATCAGACTCTTCAGCAAGAAAAGCATTATTCTCAGTAGATTGAGGAGAGTGAGTAGAGCTGGCCCTGTTGGGGGTAGAGCTAGAGGCATTCTGAGAGATAGAGAGAGCCTTCATGGAGTTCTCAAATGGAGTCATAGAGTAAGACTTGTCCTTCAATTTCAAGTTGAGCTTGTAATTCTTCAAATGACTCATGATCTCGTTGTAGTCGCCCGATAGGCCAAGCTTCGTGTCCTCCATCGTGGTAACCTTAACGCTAAACTTCTCCGTTACACCTCGTAGAACCTTGGTGCAAATGAGCGGTGGAGGAATAGGGTCTCCAAGTTCTTGGCATTCGCTCACGATGGCCATGATCTTATTGAAAAAGGAGTCTAGGTCTTCATCTTCCCTCATTTCGAGCCGGTGGAAGGTAGTAGTGAGCCCTCTGATCTTAGACCTCTTAATGCTGTCACTCCCTTCACACATGCGCTCCAAGGTGTCCCACACATGCTTGGCCGAAGTGAGATGTCTCACCACAGAGAACATGTGGACATCGATGAGGTCAGTGATAATGTGAATGGCCTTGGAATTGAAAGTGGCGGCTTCATGTTCGGCCGTGGTCCATGTAGACTCATCCTTTGCGACCGTGTCGCCATCTTTGTCTACTACGGTTGGTGCTTGCCATCCGTTTAGCATAGCTCCCCAAACCCGTGAGTCCACATTCTTCAACTTCAATCTAGTCTTGCTCTTCCAGTAGGAGTAGTTCGTAGAGTTGAGAATGACGGGCTTGACAACGGTAAATGACTCCATTGTAGAATCTCTTCCTAGGATCACAATAAAGGTGGTGAACTTGCTCTGATACCAATTGAAATTGTGTATTTTGTACTTGGTTCTACCTAGAACTGGATTGTAAAGGGTAGAGAACAAACACTTAACACAATTTGGAGATTCTAAAGAAAACTCTTTTGTATAACTTGTAAAGGGTGGAACCACTTACAAACACATCTACAAAATTCTAGCGAATCTTGTAGAAAGGTCAACACGACCAAAAACTAAGTCTATGTAGAACTAATCTAGCGACTCGTACTACCAAGACTAAACAGACAATAGAACCGGAGCTTTCTAGCGAAGACTCTCGGTCTACAAATTTTATCTCTCTAGAAAATGTCTAATCAATTTGTTAGTAATGAATTCCAACTACCCGCTATTTATAGGTGTCAAGAAATAGGGTTTCCGGAATTCACGCTTAATGGGCCGAGCCCAAAGCATCTTCATGGAATATTCGAGATTCCATTTTTCCGTGCTTAACGAACCCAGCTCTACGCACTGCCACACTAGCGTGTCTTCGTGCTTCAAGCTCGTGGCGGGCATAGCTGGTATACTTGACGTATTTCGTTGGACTACAATTCTTCTAGCGAAGTCTTCTAGTCGTACCCATAGCTGGCTTCATTCCTTAGCAGTCATTCGTCCAGCCGTATGTATAGCTATGCTTGCACCGCGTCCGTCAAGGTGTTAATTCTGATTCAATGTCTTCACGGTAAGACTTGAACTCTCTGATTTGTAATGCGTTGATGAACTCGCGATTCACACTGATCCACGTTGAACCACGTTGATAGAATAGCTCGTTCTATGCTTACGTACTGATGCAACTCCATGTTGTTTGTAATGGCCAAGTCTGCTTGCTCCATGCTGATGAACCGTGGTCACGCGTTAAGCCACTTGTTAATTCCACTGTTTAACCAGTTCGTTTTATGTAGACCTAGCAGACTTGTATGAATTAATGAATGGAAAACATACAAACATGAAACATGAAGTTGCTACAAAACAAAGTGTATAGTTCAACGTAGTTCAAACAAGAATAACGTGGTTCTATGTTGAACTAGGAAGAACTACACACTAACACAAGTTGGGTGAAAATGTCATCAATTATGATCCAAACAACACACCTTGTTCAATCAAATCTAAATTTTCCAGGGCTACCACAGTTTATAAGAAAAAGTTGCGTAGTTATTTTTTATTATTATATAATAATTGTTTGTATAATTTTTTAATAATAATAATTTGTTTAATAATAATTTTAAACATTTATTTATTTGCATATATTTTTATTTGATTTTAAATTTTAATTTTTATCGTAGCTCGTACGTATATATATATTTATTTGCATATATTTTTATTTTATTTTAAATTCTAATTTTTATTCGCATACCGTAACTCCACTTTATTTGCTTTTTTTCTAACCCCCGCTGAAGCAATAAGTTTACAAAAAATTTCATGATTCTACGACCTAAGGCCATCTCCAATCAAACGCAAAAACTTAAACTCAAAAATAAGTTTTATTTTAAGTTTACAGTAATTTTACTCCAACCGAACTCATAATTAGTTTAAGTTTACGTTTACAGTAATTTGACTCCAACCGAGAAACTAATACTCTAACTTAAAATAATTTTTTTTAAATATTTTTCTTATATAATTATTTATACTATTTATATAAATAATCAACATCTTTACAAATTTATAATTTTATCTCATAATTTTTTAAATTAAAAAATATAATTAATATTATTTTCAATTTAAATTTTCAAACATAATAAATATAAATAATACTAAATAAAATATTATTTAATTATTAAAAAAATTACATTAAAACACACAAAAAACTAATTATTAATTATTTTTGTTTTTTTAATTGGTAGCATTTTTTTAAAATATCTTGTTTATTATTATTTTATTTTTAATGTTAATTATATAATTTAATTATTTAATTGTATTTCATATTGTGATATGTATTTTTATTTTATTATTAAAAATATTTTTATTAAAAACTATTTTAATTATTAATGATATGATTATTAAAAAAATTACATTACAAAAGATATTAAATAAGATACTAAAAAATAATTGATAAGTTTTTTTATTAATTTGTAAAAAAATAATCATTTTATAAATAAAAAATAGTTTTTGGTTTGAGTTTACGGTAAACGTAAATATAAGTATTTTTTGTGTGGGTCCCACCTATAAACCAATAATAGGTTTATGTTTTGGTATCGATTGGAGCATCTTCCCTACTCTAAAATAAGTTTTTGGTATCGGTTGAAGATGCTCTAACCAATAGCTTTGAAAACCTACGCATAACTCAGATAATTCCTTATAAACAAATATCTCGTTTCCAGTTTTCACATTCAGCATACAACCATATAAATTATTAACCAAACTGACTGAATTATGAAACTATATTGAAGCATTTTACTTGTACAAATAAGTAACGCGATATAATTAAAACGAAAACTTACTTCTCGTTAGTGCAAAAGAGAATCAAACGGATCGAATCTACGTGGTTGTTCGCAGCGTCGACAACACCTAGATTAAATGTTGAATTGTTCACGATCTAAGAACCAATGCTATTGTACTGTGTTATTGTTTATTCTTTTTGCTCTGCGTAAAACTTTTTGTCACTTTCTATAATATATAAACAAATACTAAATCATTCTCAATGACATCTATTATGTAATGCTACTTAATGAGGAGACATACTTCTGAATTAAGTACGTTGCAAATTCATTCATCACGAAGAAACTCGCTTCAAAAGGGTCGTCATACACAGTTAGGTGAACTTTAAATTTGGCATATTGAAGAATATTGGCCCCGCACGTTGGACCAAACACAACAGAAGATGAGAAATCCCCTATAATTGAGCAATTGGAGCAAGTTGTGTAATACCAACCCCGTTGCGCATGTACATGCGCTATAGTTCCAACAGTCCATATTTTCATAACATACAAAAATGAAACATATGCATCAACTGCGGCTCAATTTTTTCTTGATACGAAATATATTATTACAAATTAGACAAAATTTTACTTACATCCTCACAGCAGGATAAACCTAAGAGATCAGTAACTTCCATAAATGGGTTTCGGAGTTCCTTTACAGAACTTGTTATACATGGAGCAGGAAACTTAGATCCGTCACACAAAACAATCTTGTAGGAAACGGGCAACCTGATTTTAGACATTAAGTTATTAAAAACTTAGATCCGTCACACAAAACAATCTTGTAGGAAACGGGCAACCTGATTTTAGACATTAAGTTATTAATCGACAAATTTTATCAAAAAAGCGAGAATATCTGTATCCAAATTTCTAAAACATTTTGAAGGCTTTCACTAACAAGTCACACCCAAAATGTTAACTATCTCACAGTTGATGTTCACGTACTCAAAAAATTACCTTTATTTATATAAGAATTAAATATCACATGTAGTTGCAACACATACTTGACCTTCAAATATAAGAATTTAAAAAGAATCATTGAGAATAAAAAGAACAAAGCAAAATTATGTGTAAGCATTCAATGTACCTTGATAAACTGTTTTTCGGCACAACTGCAAGATAACCACAATCGGAATGGATATATTCTTTCTCAATATTTGAACAAAACTGGATAACTTGGTTTGATGGGGCTCGAAGATACGACAATGCATAAGATCACCACTAATTCAATTAGCAAAGCCATATAATTTTAATTACATGTCTCCATTGGATGTATAAGACATGTAATAAAAATTATTAATGGGTCGTTAGGTGTTTGGTATCATACATAAACAATGTAGGTATGTATGCTATTTGAAAACACAATAATCTAAAAAAGATGAAGAATGTATAAAATTAGGGACAGTACCAAACAGATGCCCATGAGCGAATTTTGAACAACTTTTCACATCCGAGAATTCAGCAAATTTGAATACTGAATGCAGGAAGAATGGATAATTGGATTCCCCAACATAAGTATCTTCTCTAAAGATGATCATGTGTTTGTGATTTTTAACTGATATCTATTTTGGCTTCCTAACAACATAAAAATGTCGAACATTACAGAGACGACCCTCAATCAATTTTTTTTTGAAACGGCTGATATCGGATTACTGAACTGACGCGTGAATTATGCATCTCTAATAATTAAAAAAATAGTTTTTCATCAAAATATATAAATTTTTATAACATTCCCGTGTATACTGAACAAAAGGAACAAAAAGTCTGAACAAAGAACATAATAAAACTTACTTTTACATCAAGAAGCACAACGTTCAAATGTTCTGGAATCATCTCTGAGCCGAGGGTTTCTCATTTCCGACATATCTTAACACATAAAATAGGATCATCTGTTGAAGAAATGATTTTGGAGAGATTTTTGTACAACTTACTCATCCTTATCAAGAAGCCTAGAAAGCTATATGGAATAAAGTTGAATGTTGTCTTCTAAAGAAGACGATGTATCTAAGGCGTCGTAAAGTGGACTGAAAATTTTGTATCTATAAATAAAGATATTTACTTGATTCCACTAAGTTAAATATAATAATTAATAATTGTACTTCTTCGAATTTAGTGGAACATATAGAGGGCCTATTGGGTGGTTGCTGGTACCATGTGAATAGTATGGTATCGGCCCATATACAAAACCAAAATAGGCCCAATTAAACACAATTGAAACTTGCGCAGCCCGCACCCGCAATCGATTCTCTCTCTCGACTCTAACCTTCTCTGCAATCTCAGAAAACTCGACGGCCACCGGAACATTATTCAACCGCGACGACCACCGGAACATTGCTCAACCGCGAAGCCTGTAGTGAAGTTGCTGTAGTCGAAACCATCTTCCGCCGTAGTCGAAGCCTGTAGTCGAAAGCCAGTACTCGAAGTTCAACCGTTCAACAACGACGACCACCGCACCGTTCAACCGCGAAGACCACCTTCTCTGTAGTGATTTCTACTTACGAACATCCAAAATTCGAAGAAGAGGTAATTACAAACCCTAATTTATGAACTGAAATTGCATGTTCAAATAGAAACAATATTTGGGGAAATTTTAACTCTCTGAAACCCTAAAATCCAACAAAGAGGCGTAGAAACCCTATTTTATACGATTTAAAGTTCTCCTCAAATTGCATGATGAATCTGAACACTATTTGGTATAGTTGTTTGATCAAATAGCAATTTACTGTTGCTCCTGTATGATTGTGTGTTATGTATGTGTGTTTGTTCTATTTGGAACATTTTCAGTAGAATACATTGAAATAAGAATGGAAAGAAAAACTGTGAAATCAACGTTTGATTCATATCTGTTATTCTACTGTATTGTTGGTTCATCTATTTACAATTTTCTATGCATGGTTGAAAATCCAGTGATTAGTGTGTATTTGTCTTCTGTTTGAACTGTTTTTTTCAGAATGTAAAATCAAAGTTTAATTCATCTGAGTTATATGCTAGATTCTACTGTATTTTGTGAACACTTATGCTATCTTACAGTTTTCTGTGCATGGTTCATAATCCAGTGATTTTTGTGTAATTGTTCTCTGTTTGAATTGGTTTTTTTCAAAATTTTAAATCAGTCATATGAATTTGCTATAGAAATATAGTAACAACTAAGTTATATGCAGGAATCTACTCTGAATTGTGAACAATTCTCCTCTGATTGCATGTTGTTTTGGAACATTTTGTCTCTCATTAATTGAGTTAAAAACAATAAACAAAGAAAAATGTGAAATTCATATGGGAAATTCATATGTTGATTTATCACATTTAGTTATTATGGAATAATAACATAATAGAAAACAACTATTAACAAAATTTACTTATTAAAGACAGAATATGGGAAAAGTACCATCAGTCCGTGCTATTATCAATGGTCAACGTGTGAAGTTGGGTATTGCAAGAAAGACACATGGGAAGGTCAACCCTTAACTGAAATTAAGAGGGGGGGAGGATTAATTATGTAGAAAAACTCATTATATTTTATTTATGCTTTTTAGCAAATGGCACCCAAAAAACAAGATGTTTTTCACATGAAAGAGAAGAACCAGAACAAAAAACAAGAAGTGAATTCTGCGGATATACTCACAAGAAGGGTGAGTCCAAGGAGGGTGAGTCCAGCCACCCCAGAAGCTGTTATAAGTCAAAGTCCTCTGAAGGTTTGTTTTCCACACTCAATTACTGAATTCTTACTCTATTAATAAATACATCCAGCATTCTTTTTCAAATGAACAGGAACCACAAGCTCCTCAAAAGGAGAAAAAGCCTGAGGCAAATGAACAGAAGAAGGAAAAGAAACAATCTAAAAAGGCCAAAATGGAGAATGTCATGCAAACTATCCCAGAAAATGAAACTGAAGCAGTTGAAAAAACTGCAGAAATTACAGAGATGCCTGCTGCAACATCTGTCCAGACTCCAGTTGTAAGTTTGTTCTACTTTCTTTGTTAGTATATTCTACTGAATTGATTAATGAATTCTACTCCATTTATTAATATATTCTAAATCCTAAAATCCTAAAACACTAATACATAATCCTTTTTCAAATCATAATGAACAGAAGAAGCAAAAAAAACAAAACCAACAGGAGCCCCAGATAGTGAGAAGGAGCCCCAGAAGGGAGGCTGCAATCCCAGAGAATGAACCTGCAGAAATTCCTACAAAAACGGTATACTCATCCTTAAACGCAAAATTGTATTATACATTGACTAGTACTATAAAGCAATTTCCTCTGATAATCCAGAATGAATTGACATTAATACTATAATATCTCTTCATGGCAGAAAAAGAAGGACGATAAAAAGAAAGAGATGGAGAAAGAAGCTGCTTTAAAAGAAGTTGAAAAGCAGAAGGTATGAAGAAAATGAATGTTTTATTCTGCTATGTTTGATATGTTCATTTGTGGCTTGTAATTATCACTGTTATTATAATCCACTGTTGTTGATAACTTTTGTTGATTTTACTTACAGGAAATGCAAGAGAAAGAGAAACAGCAGGAGAAAGAGAAACAACAGAAGGAGAAGGAAAAAATTCAGAAACATAAGGAGCAGGAGAAACAGACGGAGCAGGAGAAAGCTCCGAAGAAGAAATCTCAGAAGAAACAAACTCCGAAAAGAACTTGTGACAATGATGAGATAGAGATGAAGGAACAAGTTCAGAAAAAACAGAAGACAGAAGAGAAAGAGATGAAGAAGAATCCTTACATTTCGACTCGGATGACGCCGATCCATGTCTCGAATGTTGTTGAAGCTCTAAATGATCAACAAAGACAAGCGGTCCGAGAAATAGGATTTGGAGGATTACTGAGTCTCAACATCAAAATGAATAGAAATGAATTAACAACATTTCTGATTGAAAATTTTGATATTTGTGAATGTTCAATCATTCTACAAGCTGGAAATATCGAAATCAGTGAAGATGATGTTGTATCGGTATTCGATCTCCCACAAGGCCACCTGCCAGTGCTTGAATCTACTGGTAAACAACTGAAATTTCATTTTCATTTTACTTGTTGATACTTTCTTAGTTTGAAACACATTTTCACAGTTTGAAACCTATTTTCATAGTGAATTCTACTATGTTTCATAGTGAATTCTACTCTGTTTCATACACAGTTCTACTATGTTTTGTTCTACAAATACACTAACTCAATAATGATGTTCATTAAATGCAGGTTTGAAAACAAAAGATGATGACGAGGGATTCACAGAATTCCTAAAAAACTGGAGGAATTCATGGGGTGGAGGAGGTATGTAAACTATTGAGTCATGTTTGATTCATAAACTGATCTCTCTTACAGTTACTGAATTCTATTGTTTTTTTCATTAAACAGCGTGGCCCTCTACACAAGCTATGGCAGATGAACTGATACGCACAGATGAAAGTGGAGACACATTCAAGCAGAATTTTGTAGTACTAGTTGTCAGCACCTTGTTGAAAGGGAAGCAAGACAACTATGCTAACTACAAGATACTATACTCTCTGAGGAATGTTGATCAGATACGGGACCTAGACTGGTGCAATTTCACGATGAAGTCGCTTGTTCTTGCTGCATAGAAATGGAAATTAGGAAAACAATCAACATTCACTGGACCAGTGACCCTACTGTTGGTAAATATTCTTCTAACATTGTAGATAAATTCTGAGAAATATATGTTTTTTTACTAAATCTGTTTATTACTTTACAGCTTTGCTACATGGACAAACTTGTCTTCAAAGCAAGAACAGTTTCGAGGCAATTCCCAATCTGCTCAAATTGGAATTTTGAAAAAATAACAGAAAGATTGAAAGCTGAGAAAGATCATAGCAAAGCCCTAGGCCTAGAATGTAAGTTTGGTTTTGGGAAGATTTGGCCGAGGTTACCTAGGCCAGCTGAAGCTCAACAAGGTCAACAAGGTCAACAAGATGCTCCCCAAGAGAACCCAGTTCATGCGCCCCAAGATGCTGATATCCCCCAAGAGAACCCTGTTCATGCTGCGAATGCCCCCCAAGAAAATCCATCTGCTGCTGCGACTGAAGTAAACAAGGACATTACAGCAGATCTGACAATCGGTCTTGGTCGGATTGCGGATGGAGTTCTGGAGTGCATAACGGCACTTCGAAAGATGGGTAAAGAAGAGCTAATGGCTGGCATTCTTAAAAATGCCCTTGTGAAGATTCTGATGGATGATGAGACAGAGAAAGAAGAAGAGGAAGGAAATAAGCACCCAGAGAAGGGTATGGAGGAACTGGGAAGTTTGGATGGAAGCCAAAAGGATCCAGTTCAGGCAACGCAAAGCAAAACTTACAACTTGTCTGTAGAACTAGACCCACTGGATGATGCTTTCTTCACTCCTGAGACGCTCGAGGCCATTGACAAAATGGTGTTCGATGTCCTAAATGCCAAAAAGAAAAAGAAAAAGGATCCAAGCTTCCCCAGCTTCAACCTTGGGGTTTCTGATGTTGATTCACAGCCTGCTGAAAAGGTTGTGATGACCACAAGAAAAATGGAGGAGCATGAATTCAGAGAGTAAGTTCTAATACTGTTTTTCCAAAAGTAGTATAATATAATAAAACAAGATACATTGATTTTGTTCTTGAAACAGGTTGCTGAATGAGTCGGAAGACGAAACTGAAGATGTTATGATTCGGAAAACAAAAACTCGCAAATTCAGAAATCTTCCAATCAACCTCAGATCACCTTTCTTGAAAGAAGCTAACACAGATGTCAATGTTGTCAGCAAGAAGGAGCAGCTCATTGCCGATTACGCTTTCCTCCCGACAACTGCCAACAGCGAAGGGTAAAATTTCTGTATAACTCTGTTTTTAAATGAATTCTACTCAGTTCTATGGTTTATGTAACTGAAAATTAATATTAAATTAACTGAATTCTACAGAGAGTGCTTATTTAGAGAGAGAGATATGTTTGGTTTCAAAACTGATTTTGAAACACTCCTTCCAAAAACATGGGTTGTGAGCAATATAATTGACATATGGTGCCGGAAGCTCAACTACGACAACATGAGAAGAGCACCTGGCAAACCAAAAAGGATTTTCTTTTCAGTTCTATTAACAGTAAGTACTAAACTTTTCATCAGAAAGTAATAAAAAAATCAAAAACTAAATGTGTTTAAAAATTACAGAGATTGCTTGTCGATTCAAAGGAAGAAAAAGATTTAGTTCGAGGAATTGATTCAGAGCTTCTCCACTTGGACATTGAAGACGTTGATCTGGTAATGAAGGCCACTTTGTGAGAATATTATGTGATAATTGAGCCAATAATATACTAACAGTTTGGGGGTGGAAATGTAGGTATTCTTCCCTATTTTTGATAAAAACCATTATTGGGTGATGTGCTTCAATTTCAAAAATGGGTTGATAGAGGTGATGGACAACAAGCCTCTAATACCAGGATTCTCAGCTATTGATAAGTATGGAGAAATTTCAGAAAATGTGGTAAGTATCAAAATTAATTAACTAATTACTATTTTTATAGTTTGTTCACCTAGATTAATAGCAATTTCTCATGTGTGTGTATCTGTGTATATATGTATTATTACATTGCATAAAACAGAAGTTGAAGTTTGTTCAGTATCTAAAGAAGAAGAATCTGAAAAAGAAGAATGCCGTAGAAAGCTTCAAGCTGAAAATGCTGAAAATGAAATGGCGCAACCGTAAGAACAATACTGATTGCGGCATTTACTGCATGAGGCACATGGAGACGTACCAAGGTGAAGGAGATGACTGGGCTAGTGGATTTGTGAAGGACAAGGTAATTATTTCTTTCAAAAACAGTGGATTCACTATTGTTTGAGTTTTGGTTCTAAATCATTATACACTCTTCAACAGGAAGATGACTTCATGAAGGTCCTTCGTATTAAATATTGTTCAGCGATTCTGATGATGAGGGAAAATGAAGTCAAGAAAGAAGTAGAAGGAAAGGCAGGAGAAAATGCAGTTGTGAATTGTGTATTGTAAATTGTTAAAAATTGGTGAATTGTGAAATTGTGAATTGTGAAATCTAAAATGTAGTGTGAATTGTGAAATCTAAAATGTAGTGTGAATTGTGAATTATATTGAAGTTATGTTTAAAATTTGTCCTGAATATGAATTTGTTGTAGTGGGATTGAAGTTAGATTTGTTCTTTGTACTATCTTTATGCATTCTACACCATTTAGTAATGTATTCTACACTATTTATAAACACAGTCTCCTCAATTTTGATTAGTACTCTAAAAATAAACCCTAATCCCTAAATATAAGCACATAAAGATTGTATGGGGTAGGGGACCATACCTTCTACATGGACCCCAGCCCAAATATAAAATAAATCAGGCCCAAAAAAATAATTTACCTAATTGAGACCCTATACCATGGGGTAGGGGCCCATGTAGATTTTATGGTCCCCAGCCCAAAGTATAAAAACAATTTCGGCCCAAAAAAATTGGCCCTATACACACGAACACGAAAACGGAAACGGTTTCCTCTCTCTTCCTTCTCACATTCATTCTCTCAGAAAACAATTACAACGAACGTCCGGCGACTACGGAATCGACAACGGCAACGGCAACGGCAACGGCAACCACCACTCGACCGCGCCTCCTCCAAAATTAACTCTACCACCGCGCCTCTTCCACAATCGCGCACCGCAGCAGCAATCGAACTTCCGTCTTGCTAACCTGATACAACCACCATCCTTGGCCTCTGCAACTTCACCGGAGTAGGAGAAACAGCATCGCAGCAACTATCGTCCGGTCATCTGAAACCCTAAATTCATATAAGGTAAGTGGAAACCCTATTTTCACCAATATCAATTAATTTTCAGGTTGCATGTTACAAAGCCTTGTCTACTGTGATTTGTATGACTTCTTTAGAATTCAAAATTGATTTATATGCTAGATTGTAGTAGTTTGGAAAAAAAATGATTCAAATTCTGTTCTATGTCTAATTTCATGTGTTAAAACCTGATACGACTCTGTATTCTATAAGGAAATTCATCTCAGTAAGTAGTTTTGATGTTTTTATCACAATTTGAAACCCTAGATACTTGTATCTTCAGTAATTGGGAATTAATCAACTGAGTACTATGATTGTACTATGAGTTTGAAAAAAAAAATCTCATGTCTTAATAGTAGAATGATAATAGTAGCATGATAATAACTAATAATAATAGATTGCTTAAATTGCTTTGTTCAAAACTGATTTAACAGAGTAGACTCTACTGTAACTTCTGAACTTGTGTGTTAGGTTTGATATGTCGTTAGGGTCTACACTGATTTGAAAAATAAATCAATCTCCTCTGTTTGTATGTGGTTTGTCTGTAAATGAAACATGCAATTCAGTGAGGTTTTAAAATCCAAATGTGGTGATTCAAAGTATTACAGAAAATTATTACTATTTGTATCTGTTTGAAAGGTTTTTGGGAGAGTATGTTTGACTGAAAATCAAAAAAGTAAACACTGATATTTTTTTAGACTTGTGTACTTCTGTTATGTTTGGAGTCATAGTGTTTGGTAGTATGACTTCCTCTGTGTTCATTACTATATTCATCTGGATTTGGTAAGTATAAATTTCAGTTTGCATATTAGGAAGCCTTATAGTTGTTCAGTTTAAAGCTGTTAAGTTTTCATATATTCGGTAGTATCTACTCTGATTTGTATGTGACTATGATTGACTGCAAATCAAAAAAACCAGCTACTTGTACTATGATTTTTGACTGTTTTCAAATTTGAGTTGAAAATACAAATCCTGCTAGTTCTACTATGGTTTTCTGAGACTTCTAATTAGTATGTTTGATTTCTTGTGTTTGATTTGTTCAAAACTGATACAACAGAGTCGACTCTACTGTGACTTTTGAACTTGTGTGTTAGGTTTGATATGTTGTTAGGGTCTACTCTGATTTGTTATGACTTCTACTTTGAAAAGTAAATAATTATTCTGTTTTTTACACTTTTTAGGAAATGAAAAAACAATTAGTTCATAAAAGACGCGGTAAGACGGCAAGAAGCAGCCCGAGGAAGAAACTGGATTTCAGTCCAGAACAAGACAAGGTTGGAGAGGAGCGGGCTCTGGTTATTTTCGTCCCTCAGGATGCCTCACAGATAGAAAAAGAACCCGAACCTGAAGCTCAACCCGAACCTGAAGCTCAACCCGAACCTGAAGCTCAACCCGAAGCTGAAGCTCAACCCGAACCTAAAGGTTTAAAGATAAGAAGGAGCCCAAGGAGGGAAGCTGTAAATGAGGTTGCAGCAGCTGAACCTAAAAGGAAAAAGGTAAAAACCTAGACTTACTGAATGCATTCTCCTCTGTTGGATTTAGTAAATAGGGTTTAATACTCTGCTCTGATTAATATGGTTTGAGTTGACATTATTTTTTGGCTTGTTTCAATAATAAATGTTTAAATATTCATGGTTCAATAATTTCAGCAAAAGAAGCAAAAGCAACAGCAAGAAGCTGACAAAGAAGCTACTGCAAAGGATAAAGAAGAAGCAGAGAAAGAGGATCTGCATAAGAAGGAGATGGAGAAAAAAGCTGTGAAACAAGCAGCTTTGAAAAAGAAAAAAGAGGAAAAAGAAGTTGCTGAGAAGCAGGAGAATGAAAAGAAGAAGAAGGAGAGAGAAGCAGCACTGAAAGTGGTAAAGGAAAGCATGGAGAAGAGGAAAAAAGCTGCTGAGAAGCAGGAGATGGAAAAAGAAGCTGCTGAGAAGCAAGAGAAGGTACACAGTAATTGAACAGATTCTACACTGAATTGTGTTGTACTCTGCTCTGATTAATATAGTTTCAGTTGACATTATTTTTTGCTTGTTTCAATAATAAATATTCATTGTTCATAATTGCAGCAAAAGAGGGAAGCTCCCAAAGATATAAAAGAAAAGAAGGAGAAGGAGAAGGATAAAGGAACAGAGAAAAAGAAGATTGAGAAAAAAGCTGTGAAACAAGAAGCTGCTCAGAAGCAGAAAGAAAACAGAGAGAAGGTAATATTATACTTTGACTTATATGTTAATATATCATTATTCATCGTGCATTTTGTATTTAGGATCAATACATGTTATTTTTTTCATTAGGATCAATATAATTCATTCAATCAAGGTTTAATAAGTATGTATTTACTGAATTATAATGTAAAAATGTGAATCTACACTGTAATTGAACAGATTCTACACTGAATTGTGATGTACTCTGCTCTGATTCTTATATTATTTTGTGTCATGTAATTAATATGGATTGAGTGAAGTATAATGCAAAAATAAGAACCTACAAAGTAATTGAATATATTCTACACTGAATTGTGATGCCCTCTCCTCTGATTCTTATATTATTTTGTGTCATGTAATTAATATGGTTTCAGTTGGCATTATTTTTTCTTTGTTTCAATTTATAATTCAAATGTGTTGATTATTCTATTTTTGCAAAAAATACTAAAATATGTCTTGTTTAAAATACTTAGCAGGAAGCTGAGAAAGACAAAAAGAAAGCAGCTGAGAAGGAGGTGGAGAAAGAAGCAGCTGCTGAGAAAGAGGTGGAGAAAGCAGCTAAGAAGAAGAAGGAGAAATTAGCTGTGAAACAAGCAGATCTAAAAAAGAAAGAAAAGAAAGAAGCTGCTGAGAAGGAAGTGGAGAAAGAAGCAGCTGCTGAGGAGCAGAAGAAAACAAAAAGAGGTGCTTCTGAGAAAGATGATCCAGAGCTGCTTCTGGGAAAGAGGAAAAAGGCAAAAATCGACAAGGGAAAAGTGAAAGTTGAGGAGGATGAAGCAAAAAAGAAATTCCCTTGTCGTATGTCGCCAAACCATGTATCAAGTTTGGTTAAAGTTATGAATGAAGATCAGAAACAGGCCGTGCGAGATATCGGCTTTGGAGGTTTTCTGAATCTGGAGATCAGTCAAAACAAGTTCAGCTTGTTACATTTTATAATGGAGAGTTTTGACTACCTTACCTGTCGTATCATTCTCCAGAACGGAGACATTGATATTACAGAAGATGATGTGGTATCAATCTTTGATCTTCCAAAAGGAAACAAGCTGGTCGAAGAATCCACAGGTAAGAAATTACTGCACTATAACCTTAATCATATTATTGATATTATTGATATAATTGTAACTGAAAATATACTTTTTATGACGCAGGCCTGAAATGTGATGATATTGATGATGGATTCACGACATTTTTAGAGGATTGGAGGAGAAGATGGGGAAATCCTACTGGTATGAATTATAATTTGTAGTTCCACTACACATTTAATGATTCTAAATTCAATTAACTGATTGAGTTTATGTCAATAACACAGGTGGTCCTTCACCAGCAAAGATGTGTGAACGATTGAAAGGAACTACTGAACATGGAGATGACTTCAAACGCGATTTTGTTGTCTTAGTAGTTAGCACCTTGCTGAAAGGGAAGCAAGATAACTACTCAAACTTCAACGTCTTGCATGCTGTGAGAGACGTTTCAGAAATCAAAAATTTGGATTGGTGTAGCTACACAATTGAATCCCTCGTCACAGCTGCAAGATTGTTCAAAGAGGGTAAAAATTACTACTTCACCGGGCCAGTGACATTTCTGATGGTAAACAAATATGAACACTATAAATTTACTTTCTTTTACATATAATCCTACTTACTTTGTTAATGTAATCTACATTCTTTTTCCAGCTCTGCTATTTGGACCGAATGGTGTTTATGTCGAGGACTGTCCAAAGACAGTTCCCGGTCTGCAGAAGCTGGAATGCCAAAAATATAGCTGCCAGGATCAAGCGGGAAACTGAGACTGAACCAAAGAGGTTTGGGGTTGGGAAAGTAGTGGAGAGGCTGACAAGGCCACGTGAGGTACAAGAAGTTGTTGAACCAGCAGTTGCCCCACAAGATCTCCCTGCTGCTGCTGCTGCAAATAGAGAAAATGCTGCTGCTGCTGATCCATTGGATGCTCCTGATGGCCCTCAAGAAGCTTCCCCACAGGAAAATGCTGCTGTTGTTGAAGAAATCCCTGCAGATATTGCTGCAGCTCAACCGAAACAACCGAAAACTCCTACAGCAGACTTGACTGGGGGTCTTAGGAAGATTGCCGAAGGAGTGACCCAATGCATAACTGTCTTAACAGAGATGGGCAAAGCAGAATTGATGGCAACCATCCTTAAAATTGCCCTGGTCAAGAGCATGATGAAAAGTGATGAAAATGCAGAAGAGCATCAGGCAGTGGTTGATAAGGATGATGATGGCAATGAGAAGGTGGTTGAACAGGAAAAGGAAGTTGAAAAGGAGAAGAAAGTTGAAAAGGAGAAGGGGATTGAGAAAGAACAGGAGGAGGAAGTTGAAAAGGAAAAGGAGAAGGATCCAATCCAGTCTTCACAGAACAAGACTTTCAATGTTGCCATGGAGCCAACAACTGATGAAGTGTATTATGATGATGACTTCATTGCTGCTGTCGAAGAAATGGAGAAGGCCTTCATATTGATGAAAGCGAAGAGAAAGGATCCCATCTGCCCTTCATTCAACCTCGGAATTCCAGGAGTTGATTCTGAAAGCCAAGATGGCGGCCTATTTGTGGGGGATCAAGAAAACACATACATGGTCGTCACAGAAAGGAAAATGAGTGAGACAGAATTCATTCAGTAAGTTCTAATATATTTTACCAAAAGTTTTTTGAATATAAACATGATTTACATTAAATAACTGATTTATTGTTTTTACTCTTGAAAACAGGTGCTTGCATGAGTCAGAGGACGATTCCCCAGATGTGATGGTTCGAAAAACAAAGACTCGAATGCACAAGAACCTTCCACTGAAACTGAGGTCTCCGTTCTGGAGGGGTACATTGACTGATGTCAATCGCATAACCAAGAAGGAGCAGTTCATAGCAGACTATGCTTTTCTGCCAATGAACGACAAAACCAAGGGGTATGCATCTCATTCTCTACTGTGAAAAATCTGAAAATCATCACCTAAATCTATTTGATCTTCAACTGAGTTTGTATTTGAAATTAGAAGACATGACTTGTATAAAATATTTTCTACTTTGATTTCTGAATGATATGCGTAAACAAACAAATAATCACAAGCTGTGTTTTTTACTGTGTTCAAGTCTGAGTTGGCATGTTCAAAACTGATTCAACAGAGTAGACTGAACTCTGTTGCTGTGATTTCTGAACTTTGTTGTTAGGGTCTACTCTGATTTGTTATGAATTCTACATTAAAAAGTAATTAAATCTGCTGTGTTTTTCTGTCTGTGACTTGAACTTGTAACTGTTTGTAACTGATTTAATTATTTTGTTTTTTGCTAGAATAATGTAGATTAATTTATATTCTGTTTGAACTGTTTCATAGGGAGCTCCTATTTAGAGGGAGGAGTCGGTATGCATACCGAAATGATTTTGAAACCCTCCTGCCTGACACATGGGTGGTGAGCAACATAATCGACATCTGGTGCTTGAAGCTTAACCATCAAAATATGAGAAGAGCACAAGGGGAAGTTAAAAGAGTTTTCTTCACTACTGCTGCATCTGTAAGTAAAACTAATATGTATTTTAAATTAAGGAATTCATTGGAGACGCATATCTAATTATATTCACAAAAACAGCAATTGATTTCTCATCCAAAGGACAGTGATGATGAAAACCAAAAGTTTTTTGAAAAAATCATAGATGATGAGCTCAGATGCAACGGGAATCTAGACATTGAAGATGCTGACATGGTAAGTAGACCTTAATACACGTTTTGTACTGCAGTTTGAAACCACATACTAATGATTTCGAATATTTGATTGTACAGATATTCTTTGCTGTGATAGAGAATGCTCATTTCTGGACCTTGTGCTTCAATTTCCAGAAGGAGATGGTTGAAATTATAGACAACAAGCCACTCCCGGGGAATCTAAAGTGCTTGGTTCGTTATGGGGACATCAGCGCAGATCTGGTACAGATTCTACACTTAATTATTGAATGGAATCTACACTGACTTAATTATGATCAATAGAATTTAGTCAAGGTTTAATTAGTATGCATTCAGTGAATTATAATGTAAAAATGTTAATCTACACAGTATTTGAACATATTCTACACTGAATTTTGATGTAGTCTGCTCTGATTCTTATGTCAAAATAGTGGATTGTTATTAATAAGAACTGAATGAATGCTCTGATTGTACAGCAATTCAAGTTTGCTTCCTACCTGAACTTGAAAAAAAAGAAGCTGAACAAGAATGTAGTCAACTTCAAGCAAACCAATCTGAAAATGGCATGGCGCTTCAAGGATAACTACAATGACTGTGGTGTTTACTGCATGAGACACATGGAAACATATAAGGGTGATGAGAAGTGGCAATGCGGATTCAAAAAAAGCAAGGTAATCTTCAATCTCATTCACCTCTAATGTGATGCTTGTATCTACATGTAATTTGCAGTGTTTGCTTTGTATCTATGGTCAATACTATTTCTGAAATATTTATTTTATTTTTCAAACAGGATGTTGATATGTTGAAGATCCTTAGAGTGAAATATTGTTCTGCTATCATCATGACAGAGCTGAACGAGGTGAGAAAAGAAGTTGTTAGAAGGGCAAGAGAGAATGCATCTATTGAGCTTGAAGTTCTGAAACAAGGATAGGACATTCATCAATCTGAGCATGGTTTCTGAATATTTGAACATATTTGAACATTAATTGATTGGATTAGGGCATTGAGTTCAGTGTAATGTATTGAATTTGTATTTGAAATTGTGGAATTTGTATTTGATGGAAGTTGTATTTGAAATATCAATTTGTATTTAAAACTGAGCATGGGTGCTGTTGGTTACATCTAAATCTATTCTAAAATATGAATTTGCTGTAGTGGGATTGAAATCTGAAAAATGGATTTGTTCTTTGTACTATCTTTATGCATTCTACACCAGTTAGTAATGTATTCTGCACTATTTATAAACACATTCTCCTCAATTTTTACTTGTACACTATTTATAAATTACATTGTACTTTGTTTAATAATCGATTATACTGTAGTGAATAATATAATCCACCATAAACCCTAAAAATAACCCCTAAACACTAATCCCTAAAAATAAGCCCATAAAGCCTAATCGAGGGAGGCAAACAATAATCGAGGGAGGTGAACAATAATCGAGGGAGTTGAACGATCACGGCCGCCGAAGGCGGCCGTGATCGTTAACCTCCCTCGATTATAAAGGGACACAGTGGGGGGTTGGGGGGTCTATTCTACTCTGTTCTGTATCATATTCTACACCAATAATCGAGGGAGGCAAACAATTATCGTGGTCATTATGTTGTTCTAATGAGGTCTACTGCATTTAGTAGTCTATTCTACTCTGTTATGTATCATATTCTACACCATATATTGATGCATTCTACAACAATAATCGAGGGAGGCAACAATAATCGAGGGAGGCAAACAATGATTACGGCCACCTTCGGCGGCTTCAGAATTTTAATAAAGGGATAAAGGGGGGGTCTTGTATCGAAAGGTCTTGTATCGAAAGGTCTTGTATCGAAGTGGCAACAATAATCGAGGGAGGCAACAATAATCGAGGGAGGCAACAATAATCAAGGGAGGCAACAATAATCGAGGGAGGCAAACAATGATTACGGCCACCTTCGGCGGCTTCAGAATTTTAATAAAGGGATAAAGGGGGGGTCTTGTATCGAAAGGTCTTGTATCGAAAGGTCTTGTATCGAAAGGTCTTGTATCGAAGTGGCAACAATAATCGAGGGAGGCAACAATAATCGAGGGAGGCAAACAATGATTACGGCCACCTTCGGCGGCTTCAGAATTTTAATAAAGGGATAAAGGGGGGGTCTTGTATCGAAAGGTCTTGTATCGAAGTGGCAACAATAATCGAGGGAGGCAACAATAATCGAGGGAGGCAACAATAATCGAGGGAGGCAAACAATGATTACGGCCACCTTCGGCGGCTTCAGAATTTTAATAAAGGGATAAAGGGGGGGTCTTGTATCGAAAGGTCTTGTATCGAAGTGGCAACAATAATCGAGGGAGGCAAACAATTATCGTGGTCATTATGTTGTTCTAATGAGGTCTACTGCATTTAGTAGTCTATTCTACTCTGTTATGTATCATGTTCTACACCATATATTGATGCATTCTACAACAATAATCGAGGGAGGCAACAATAATCGAGGGAGGCAAACAATGATTACGGCCACCTTCGGCGGCTTCAGAATTTTAATAAAGGGATAAAGGGGGGGTCTTGTATCGAAAGGTCTTGTATCGAAAGGTCTTGTATCGAAGTGGCAACAATAATCGAGGGAGGCAACAATAATCGAGGGAGGCAACAATAATCGAGGGAGGCAAACAATGATTACGGCCACCTTCGGCGGCTTCAGAATTTTAATAAAGGGATAAAGGGGGGGTCTTGTATCGAAAGGTCTTGTATCGAAAGGTCTTGTATCGAAGTGGCAACAATAATCGAGGGAGGCAACAATAATCGAGGGAGGCAAACAATGATTACGGCCACCTTCGGCGGCTTCAGAATTTTAATAAAGGGATAAAGGGGGGGTCTTGTATCGAAAGGTCTTGTATCGAAAGGTCTTGTATCGAAGTGGCAACAATAATCGAGGGAGGCAAACAATTATCGTGGTCATTATGTTGTTCTAATGAGGGCTACTGCATTTAGTAGTCTATTCTACTCTGTTATGTATCATATTCTACACCATATATTGATGCATTCTACAACAATAATCGAGGGAGGCAACAATAATCGAGGGAGGCAAACAATGATTACGGCCACCTTCGGCGGCTTCAGAATTTTAATAAAGGGATAAAGGGGGGGTCTTGTATCGAAAGGTCTTGTATCGAAAGGTCTTGTATCGAAGTGGCAACAATAATCGAGGGAGGCAACAATAATCGAGGGAGACAACAATAATCGAGGGAGGCAACAATAATCGAGGGAGGCAAACAATGATTACGGCCACCTTCGGCGGCTTCAGAATTTTAATAAAGGGATAAAGGGGGGGTCTTGTATCGAAAGGTCTTGTATCGAAAGGTCTTGTATCGAAGTGGCAACAATAATAGAGGGAGGCAAACAATAATCGTGGGAGGCGAACGATCACGACTGCCCTTCGGCGGCTCACCGCCTTCGGCGGTGAATGATCGAGGGAGGCGATATACAATCATGGGAGATGAACAATAATCTAGGGAGACAAACAATGATTTCTAAAACACTAAACCCTAAATTCTAAAACCCTAAACCCTAATTTCTAAAACCCTAAACTTGAATGAGTTCTACTACATGTAGTAGTGCATTCTGCTCTATTTATGTTCATATTCTACTCAATTCATTCATGAATTATATTATATTAGTACACAACATCTAATACATTACTAAAAAAAATATCAATACAAATTATACAAATTCTGATCAACGGGAAAATAAAAATAAAAACCAAGCACAGAATGTCATCAACACAACATTGTCAACAATAAAAACACAAATGTCATCAACACATCATTTCCAAATATAGTAAAAACAATCAGGCAACAGAATCATATAACACTGCAGGAAATCTTGAACTTGTATTCGGAGATATAACTTCTAAACGTTGACCTCCAGAAACAGGGTGAACAACGTAACCACCCTCATCATCCTAAAAAAACACAGTAGAAAGGTATTAGAAACAGATTAGAATTCATTGTAACTTGGAATAAAAATCAGAATTAAAAACAATAAAACACAAAATACAAAACTTTTTTACCTCTAAATTCCGAACAGCCATTCTGCTTTTTAACTCGTCAGTTTTTGATTTCTTCTTTCTGCCTCTTACTTTATTCCATATCTTCTCCACTGTAGGCTTCTCCCTGGTTCGTCGCTTATACTTCAAGCTCGTACTCTTGGGATTTTGAACAACATCACTTCTTGAAGATGTTTCATCCAAACACCTATCATCGTCTCCTGACCGAACAGCAAGAATTACATCTTTCTTGATACCCTCAAAACCTGTGTCCCAAATCAACCGAGCATCCTTGTTATATTCACAAGTTGCTATGAAATCCACAGCCTTTCTACTTGCTTGTGTTCTCCACAAAGATGCTGCCACAGAATCTTCATCTAAAGAGGTCAAGGAAGGCACAACATTCTGAATTTCCCGACCCTTAACAACATCTTTACGCCACCTCTTCGATATGTAGCACTCAGGAATGGCAGACACACAATGTATGTTCATGACTCTCAGAGAATGCGAGCACAGGATACCAACTTCACTGAACAAATTGCATGTGCAACTCACACAATTAAGAGTAAACTTATAAGACACAGTGTGCTTCAGTTTTTCACGACCTGCTCGCCACACATGGAATGTATTCATGATAGAATCAGAACTAACAAGTTTCTGAAAAGAAGAAGTTCCTTTCCTGAATTCATCCTCGAAAATGTCGTAAGCCTTCAGTGTATAAACATCTCTAGCATGCAAAAGCATTGGAGCCTCATCTGTAGACAATGTTTGCTTACCAATAAGACAAGCCAAATCTTGGGCTTTCTCATTGCTCCTCCAATCTGCAACCACACCCCCAAAACAATGATAAAAGTCAAAGAGGTCAGAAGTCTTCGAAAGTTTGTTAGAGAGTGCTTGATTAGTGCTTTCACTTCTTTGGGAAGACAATGCACCACCAGAGAAATGATTCTTATTGAAGGCAGGACACCATTTCTCTCTAAGCCCATATAGCCTCAACAACCATTTATTTTGTGCACAGCCATATTTGGACATCACCCTAAAAAACAAACAGAATATTGTAACTACATAGTATGATAAAAGACAGGAGCATGGACAGTGAAACAGAGCAGAATGAAATATAAAACATAGTAGAATGTCAAATTACATCAGAATTCCATGTAATAATAATAATGAAAAGGGAAATTGCATAGTGAAAAAAAAAAAAAAAAAACTTACTCAACCCATTTGTCTTCAAACTCGGCAATGGTATCACAGCACTTCAGCAAGTAGTTGAAGTCGTCCATGAATCCTTTGATGCGCCGAAGTGCACCGATGCGATTCTTTGAATTCTCCCCAATGTGTTATGCAAAGGCGATGACGAGAAAGTGGAAAGACCTCAGAAATAGCAGCAGCCATAGCAGCACTTTGATCAGTCATTATAGTATCAGGTTGTCTATTGTTCATGGATCTCAAAAAGGTATTGAACAACCACACAAACGACTCAGTAGTCTCATTCATCAAAAACCCACACCCAAACATCACATTCTGTCCATGGTGGTTCATACCGACAAACGGACCACAAATCATATCATATTTGTTTGTCCGGTAAGTGGTGTCATGTACCACCAAGTCACCAAAGAGAATGTAGTCGTCCTTCATACGTTTATCCCTCCAAAAGAAACTACACAACCGAGACTCACCATCAATCTGAAAATCAAAGAAAAAGTCATCTTCAGTAGCCTTCCTTTTCTTAAAAATTTCTATTAACCTGTTGGAGTCCGTCCCATCAAGAGTCTTAGGGTTCGACAATGCATTATAAGCATCTCTAGGAGTAAACCCTAACATCGGTGATCCACCAGACTGATGTTTCAACACCCGAACAGCAGTAGCAACCCCGACTCCACTTTTCTTTAACTCTTCCAAGTACGAAACATGATTCCGGTTAAGCCTTCTATGAGATCTCATAAGGTGACTAGAAGATGGGCAGAGCTCATGGTTATGTTCTTTAACATGCTTCGAAACAACCCATACACCACCTCTGTCAACATGGAATTGTACTCGAGCTTCACAACCAGATCTGACATCAAGCCTGGAATAGGATGGATCAGTGTTGGTATTATTCTCCTTCAAACCAGCCTGAGAGCACACATACAGTTTCATTGATAAGGATCCATCTACTCTACATCTTCCCCTTGACCTCCGAACACTAAAACCCATATTAAAGGCATAATCATTATACATTTCATAAGCCTCCTGTTCAGAATGAGCAACTGTACCAACCAAATCTTTGTCAAAAGTTACTGCTGCAGTGTGAATACAAAAAAGAAAAAAAACATTAAGAAGAGAAGAAAAAGAATTCAGATCCAAGACTCAAACAAAAGAGAGTAAAAATGCATAGAATGTAGAGCAGGAAGCAATATAAAACAGAGTAGAAATCATTGCACAACAGAGTACAACTTAGAAAGTAGAATGAACGACACGTAAATGAAATACAATTATGAAGATGAGAATAAAGTGTTACCTTTTTCAGCATTATTATTAGTAATAACTTCAGAAACTGGAAGATCAACGCCAATGTCTTCGGAAACATCATTTAGAACTACAACAAGAAATGAGGACGATAGCAGATTTCATTAAATGAACAAAAACAGATTTCAAATTAACATAAAAGCATAAAAGTAAAAAGGACAATAAAGATGATTGTTACCTTCTTCAACGTCATCTGTAATAATAACTTCAGAAAGTGGGGGACCATCAATGTTGTCTTCTTCAGAATCAATACGGATTACTTCTACATCATCATTAAAATCAACTGAGAAAATGAATTCAAATACACATTAGAACAGAGAAGAATTAATTGAAACACAGAATTATAATAAAAGAACATCCCTACCATCAAAAGTATAAGCATCCAAATCAATGTCATCCATCGGAATGAACACAGCAATTGGAACCTGGATATGATATGTTAATATGAAGAACTACTGGATTATGAACAAATGAAAGCTATTGGAGATCTTCAAAGCTCAGTTTATCAACATTATGAACAAATGATAAACAAAGCATCATTAAGAACTAATTAGGAACAGAGCAACTGTAATAATAAGCTCAGTTTATAAACATTATACGGCACATTATGAACAGAAAATTTACTGCAAATTAAGTGAGATCGATGATCATATCATTCAACCAAATCGCAGCTAAATATACTGAACATTATGAAACTCAAAACAAGCTACTGGAGATCCTCAAAGCTCAATTTATCAAAATTATTACCAAATTGGGAACAAAATGTCAGCGAAAAGAAAAACCAAATTCAATTAACAAAACCTAATTTTATCTCATTGTCAATTCGATCGCGCACAACCAAATTAACAACTGAAAACCTTATTTGAAATCGAAACCTAATATGCAAATTGAAAACGAAATTGGACCTACGGCATTGAAATCGAAATCGAAATTGGACTTACGAAATTGAAAATCAAAATTAAACAGAACAAAACCTTACCTCACAGCTACTGGAAAGAAGGATCGGCCGTAGAAAGCCGCAGTCTCCGTCGAAAGCCGCAGTCACCGGTTGTGCGCAATAGAAACCACCGCGGACAGAGTGAAGGAAAGGAGAGACTATTCTGATCACCTACGCCGCCTTCGAGCAGGAATCCATGTTGTCTCCCGCCGAGTAATCGCGGCCGGTGCGGTGAGTTATTGTTCTGAGAGTTTGTTTTGGGTGTTGTGTGTGTTGTGAGTTTGTTTTGTGTGTGTGTTGTGTTCAGCGTAACAGAAACAGAAAAGAGGAAGGAAAAAAAAAAAGAGAAAAAAATAGGGTTTGAAAAATGAAATGCTTAAATATTAAAATGTGGTACCATGTAAATTGGTATGGTACTAGTACCACCCAACAAATTGCCAACATATATATAACATGGAAAATTCAAAGGTCACGACAATATATTTTTTCCATTTAAAACAAATGGTTTCATAAAAAACTGTCACAATCTTATATATTCCCTATATTATGATGTTTAAAAATTAATATTTATATATTAAATAAAATATGAAAGGATATTTGAATCTATTTTTTCCATGATTTTCATTGATAAAATACGAAGATCGATGAAATTTCAATATCATATAATTATATTTTAAACGCATACAAAATATATTATGATGATTAATCTCTAATCAGAACTTTATGTACTTTATGTATTAATTTTAATTTAACATTATTTATTGGAAAAACACAATTTGTGAAGCAAAATGAATAAATATTTAATAATAGAAAAAAATAATCTATTCATTTTTGTTTGTGAACTTGCTGAGTATGTAATAATTAAAGTATTATTAAAAACATTGTTCATGAAAACCAAGATAGTCGACGCCTCCGGAACAATACAAAACAAACAGTAAGCATTGTTGTAGGAAAAATCATTAGTCAACATTCGGTAGGAAATTGGGGAATTACATATCAGTTGTGTCTTCGTCAGATCTGTAGTTTCCTTGGTTGGAGTCGTCATTGTCATTCTCAGAACTTGGGATCAAATAAGAGTTCATGTCTTCCTCCCCTTCTTTTGAAGAGCTGCATATTTGTCTTCATTTTTGTCTTATGATGTTCCACTAAAAAAGGCAAACGCAGCAATTTTCAACATCATACACCCTTTCTCTCACTGTCTCACTTTGATGCTGAATCAATTTGATTTTGAAAAGAATTTCCCTGTCAATTAGACGTATAACTAATTTTGGAATAACAGGGACATCAACAGACTCCAAATTAAATTACAAACACCATTAGAATAGGAGATTTGCATTCATTCAAATTAATTACCATAGTTAGAATAACAGGGTTAGGAAAAAAATAAAAGTGGCATAATCAAAGAAACATTTCAACTATTATAGAATTTTCATATTGTACACTTACATCACTGTGCATGTATATCAAAGAGGAGACACTATTTTCAATTAAGAATCTAGCAAGATCATTAGTAAGGACCAAACAACTAATTGACCCACTGTCGTCATCCACATTTATAAAAACTCAAAAATTGGCAAATAAAATCAGATTGTCGACACACCTCAGACAAAACCACCGAACACTGGGACCGGTGAAGTAACTAACTAAAATCTAATAAGAAAAAATTAAACAAGTAGTAGATATGAGATATAAAATGAGAATGGAGTTAGGGAGGTAGGGTCATTTGCTTTCGAGAAATGAGTCAACCCTTTAAAACCGAGATTTTTTTTATAAAGACGAGGTCGTTTAGGTACGACCGCGTCGTCCACTAGTGATACACCTCGAGGAGGTCCTCAACACGAGACGACTTTGAGTCGCACCTAAAAGTCGCTCGACTCGAGTGCGTGGTCCACTAGTGATGTTCCTCATAGAGGATATTCAAAACGAGACCCCACAACTCGAATCGAACGACTCCTCGATTCGTTTAAAACCCTCAAAACATTGTCGACTCACCCCTAAACAAAGTATCCTAGAACCCTAACAAATGACTTAGCTACTCATATCAACACAACCAATCAAGCATGTAATACATAAATAACTAATGATCGATTTAAAGCTCACAAAGGTATTGGGGTGACGAGGAGAGAACGAGTCGTGCTTCCAGAATCGAGCCAAACTTCTACGTGTCACCCGAAGAAGATGCTATGATAGAAAAGACGGGCTCGGTGAGATGATCGATGTTCGTGAATGAGATTTAGTAAGACAATAAATCGAATGATAAATTGAATAAGAGAAATCTAAATATTAAAGCTTGAAAATCAAGAACAATAAAATCTCTAAGGGAAGAAATTTCAAGAATAAAAATGAAAACAAAGATAATGAGGTAGGACCAATCTCTTCTACCTAACATTAGTGCAACATGCACATTGTCTCTAAAAAATCATAGGTAGGAAATGTCTAAAATGCCCTTCAAAATGCCTTCAATTGGGTGTTTAAAGGTGGGTAAATGCGGTTCAGCGAAAATCAACTTTCGGAAAATTCAAACAACGCGCGTGCGTTGAGACTTCATCAACGTGGCGGCGGGCCGCCCGCTCGCGCGTTTTCTCAAGGAGACGACGGGTGGCCCGCTCGGGCGTTGGGCTTGGCACGTCGCGACCGCAGCTCACCCGCGCGCACTTTGGCGCTTTCTTCTCGGCTCTTCGGCTTCGTCGATTCCTTGGTCGTCCTTCGTCCGTTTTCGCTCGTTTATGCTCGTTTCCACTCCTCGTCTTGCCTAAACCTTTCCGTACACCAAAACAACCAAAAGACAGGAAAATATACACAAACGGCACTAGGACTAACACTAAAGTAATAGGAAAACATAGAAACGAACGACAACAAAACGGATAAATTACATATTTGAGAGAATTCTTGATTTTGAAAGCACATGGTTCCAAAATCAGGCACAACAATCTATTATTTCTGGATATTTGGATAATAATATTATGTATAAAAAAAGAATAAGACAAACACATTAGAAGAATATCAAATAACAATTAAAAATATTAACAATTCTGATAGATGAGTAACGAAAGAATAATCTTACTCTAAATCATGAAGCATTAAACGCATGCCAAATTCACCCGTCTAGACTTTCACCGAAGTCAACCATGGTCCCAATGACATCTATTTTACATAACACCAAAGGATACAGATTTCATTACTTGTATCATTTAAATTGATATAACAAAACATAAATATATTAATAAACATCAAAAACTAACTAGAAATTAAGTTTTTAGTATATTCGTACTAAATAAACGCCCGTAAAAAAAGGTAGCATAGCCAAGGATATCAGGAATTGGTTTGAAAATGTATACGGTATTATGGAAAATATTATTACTGGTTTTGGCAATGAAATAATCCTTGTGCAGACAAATCATATAATCATGTTCAGTGATTAAGTTGTGTTGATGTTTGCGCACTTTTGGTGATTTAAGTGTTTTTACTTTGCTCTTTAAATAAGTTGTTGTTGTTAGTTATGTTTTAAGCTTGAAGGGCATTTCAGTCTTTTTATACCTCTTTAGGGTATAAAGGAAACAATGTATTTGTCATTTTGAATTAATCGAATTATTCCATTTTTCCCAGCTCACGTTCCTTTCCCTCCTTCTCCCCCTTCACCCTTTACATGTGAAACGCACATTCATTCAAACACCTTGAGCTCAAGCTCACTGTTCTGAGTTATTTTCCGGCTTCTATTCTGGCGTCTATTTTCTACATGGTATCAGAGCTACGACGGTGAGCGTAGGTAGCTTATCTCTCGGATTACGGTATGTGTCGTATCGATTGAGGAATTTTTGTTTCTGGATTTCCGTTTTGAGTTTGTACTGGAATCATGAGTACTTCTTCGTCTGGTGCGAATCAATTGATTGAGGATATTGGAAGCCTGTTTTATGTGCATCCGTCTGAGAATTCGAATATTGCTCTGGTTTCCCCTCTGTTGGATGGGAAGAATTATCAGTCGTGGCGACGGTCCATGGAGCTTGCTCTTGGATCAAGGAAAAAGCTCAGCATTGTTGATGGATCTATATCTCAACCTGCTATTACAGATCCGAGTTATCCACAGTGGTGCCAATGCAATATGCTGGTGCAGACATGGATCATAAACTCTTGTCAAAAGGAGATCTCACGCTGTGTGTTGTTTGCTCATTCAGATGCAGAGATGTGGAGAATATTGGGGTGCAGGTATGGTAAAGGAAATGCACCTAGGAAATTTGAGTTACAACAACAAATTTATTCACTGTTTCAAGGTTCTCTTTCTGTGACTGATTATTACAATCAACTGGATGTATTGTGGTGTGAGTATGAACAGTATTGTACTATGGTACCTTGCAATTGTGGTATGTATGAGATGCATCAGGATAACAAGGTCATGAAATTTCTCATGGGGCTAAATGAGAGTTACTTTAATATAAGGAGTCAGATTTTAGCTATGAAGCCTTTTCCAAATATGGATGACTGTTTTAGCTATGTTGTGCAAAAGGAAAGTCATAGGACTACAGTATATGGGAACAGGCCTGTTGTTGGTGAATCAGCTGCTATGCAAGTTAACAGAAGCTTCAATTCACCTTCTGGTAATGTTGGTAATGCCTCTGGCAGTTCCTCTACAGCAGCCAATGATGGTGGTAATGGGAGCAACAACAGTGCTAATTTTGCTTCTAACAAAGGCAAAACTCAGCACAAATGGAATAATAGTGGGCAGCCTATTTGCAGTCATTGTGGAAAAGAAGGTCACATTAAGGCTAAATGATTTCAACTTCATGGATTTCCACCAAACTTCAAGTTCAAACAGAGACCTAATGAAGGTTCTTCTAGTTCTGCTAATCTAACTACTTCTCAACCAGAAGGGAGTAGCTCCTCTGCTGGAATTACACCCTCTTCAGCTCCCAGTAATTCAGCCTTCACACAGGAACAACTTACTCAACTTATGCAGCTAATGAGGGGATTTCCAGGCCCTGGACCAGGTTCTGCTACTAGTTCCAGTTCAAGCAATTTTTCTTTTGCTGGAATCAGTAGTGCATTTACTTCTTTGGCTGTTGCACCACAGTCTAAGAGCTGGATAATTGATACAGGTGCAACTGACCACATGATCAGTTCACCTTCCCAGTTTACCTCTGATATTGTTCCCTGGATCATTGAAGTTCATTTACCAGATGGAAGCAAGACAGTAACCACACATAAGGGCTCTATTCAAGTCACTAGTAGTCTGTTGTTACAAAAAGTATTGTGTGTTCCTGCCTTCACAGTAAACCTTATTTCTGTTAGTGCCCTTCTTAGAACTCAGCCATGTTCTATTACATTCACTGAGTCCAACTGTATCATTCAAGAAGAGGAAAGTAAGAAGGTTTTGGGGATTGGATATAAACAACAAGGTTTGTTCTTACTTCATTCAGAAAAGCCTATTGTGGTTAATGCATTAACCACTTGCAAGAATATCTGGCATTCTAGGCTTGGACATGCATCTCAAGGCAGAATGCATCTTTTGAAAGAAGTGATACCAGAAGTTTTTGCAAATTCTGAAGGGATTTGTGACATCTGTCCATTAGCAAAACAACACAGGCTTCCTTTTCCCAGCAGTTCAAGTAGAGCTTCTCAAGTTTTTGAATTGATCCACTGTGATTTATGTGGACCCTTTCCTGAGGCTACAGTTGATGGTCATTTGTACTTCTTGACCATTGTGGATGATTATTCCAGGTTTACCTGGATTTGTATGTTGAAAAGTAAGTCAGAAACAAGAATTCAACTTGTTAATTTTGTGACATTTGCTGCCACTCAGTTTAATGCTACTGTGAAGATAATCAGAACAGATAATGGTTCAGAATTCTTGGCTCATGATTTCTATACAACTCATGGTATTCTTCATCAGACAAGCTGTGTTTATACACCTCAACAGAATGGGATAGTGGAAAGAAGACATCAAATCCTACTCAATGTAGCCAGATCATTGAGGTTTCAATCTGGGGTTCCTTTGAATCTGTGGAGTTATTGTATTTACACAGCTGCTTATTTAATTAACAGGTTACCTGTTCCATCTTTGGATAATATGACACCATATGAACTTCTTCATGCTGTCCCTCCCATTTATGATCATCTCAGAGTATTTGGTTGCCTTTGTTATGTGACTGAAACTATACCCCATAAAAGGAAGTTTGATGCTAGAGCTTTCAAAGGAGTTTTTCTGGGATATTCTTTTCAGTCAAAAGGGTATTTGGTATATAACCTAAACACTCATTCTGTGGTGACTTCTAGGGATGTTCAATTTGCTGAGAATGTTTTTCCTTTCTTAACATCTGAGTCATCTTCTGAGGCTGACAATTCTTCTTTTAGAATTTTTTCTCCAAATTCTGAGCAAGCTATTCCATCTCCTGTTTCTGAGCCTACAGAAGATGAGGATACAATGGATGTTGGCAATCCACAGGTTGATCCTGCTGACACTGCTCCAGAGATTCCCAGTCAGTGTGTGCCACATTCCAGAAATAGAAGACCACCTGCATATCTGGCAGATTACCATTGTAATGCTGTTTTGGTTTCTGAAACTTATGTTGAACCAAATTCTTATAAAGAGGCAGCCAAATACCCACACTGGCAGGAGGCAATGAAGAAAGAGTTTGAAGCTTTGGAGGCAAATAACACTTGGTTGATCACTGATCTTCCTCCACATAAAGCTCTAATTGGATGTAAGTGGGTTTATAAAGTGAAGTATCAGTCAGATGGCTCTCTGGAAAGGTTTAAAGCCAGGCTAGTGGCAGAGGGGTACAACCAAAGAGAAGGTTTGGATTATGAGGAGACATTTGCTCCAGTGGTCAAAATGACCACAATTAGAACTCTTCTAGCTCTGGCTGCCACAAAATCCTGGTTTTTGGAGCAATGTGATGTGAATAATGCCTTTTTGCATGGGGATTTAACTGAGGAAGTTTACATGGAGATGCCACCTGGCTTTGCAAAACAGGGGGAGCAGAAGGTATGTAAGCTTTTGAAGAGTTTATATGGCTTAAAACAGGCCAGTAGACAGTGGTTTTGCAAGCTTACAGGTGCCTTGCTAGAGTATGGTGACGCTACCGTCGTGGAGTAGCGCAAAATAATATTTTTAGTTCCTAAACTATTCACTAGCACAAGTACTAGTAGCAAGTATAGGGTCGATCCCACGAGGAGGCGATTTAGCTTATAGTTTTCCCGGCTTTGAATGCTCAATTGGGTTGTCACGTTTGAAAAGGTTTTGTTTTGGAGAGCAGTTGGGCACTGCCGAACCGTGGTCACCGTGTTTACTTGACTGAAAAATGACAAATAACTTAAACAAAAATAAAACTAGCATGCAACCTAATTAAATGATTGAGCAATTAGCAGACTCGACTAAGCAGAGAAAATGAAACAAATAAAGACTAAAGTATCCAGGCATCGACTCCCCTGACTTCCCCCTTGACCTATGTGCTGCCGATCATCGGTACGTATATCATTTTGCTAATAGTTTTGTCTTCCAGTTATAGATCCCAAGTATTAACATCCCTATGATGTCACGCATATTAATACCCCGAACCCTCATTCGCTCTTATGTTTAAGTCCTGCCAGATCTCTCTCGACAGGTCTCCTGACGTTGACCAATTCGACACTATGTGATCGCATGAGTCTAAGTTGGTCAAGTCGCCTTCATCCTCCAAGCAAACCCGGAATGGCCAATAGCATGCCTGGACAGACCCAAGTCATACGACCACATCTCCAGCAACATGTTGTACTTCGCGGACGCCCAGTCTCCCGGTCGCGTTGATCCACGTACTCCTGTGTTAGGCAAGTCGGGGTTCCCACTGGTCACTGTAGGATTGCCCAAGTCCCTAACATGCTTAAGTTACTACCCTGTTGAATCGGGAACAAAACTCAGCTAGTTGCTGTCATCAATAAGCCTCCCGGCACGATCACGTCTCAGGGTTGGTCAGGTTCTGCCTTTGCCCAGATACGAACTGATTAGCTACTTGACATAATTAAAACAGAAAATAAAACAAAGAAATAACGACGAACTATATTATGCATTAAAACTGGAAATTGTTCAAAGGGAAATGAAATCAAAGTACGAAATCAAAAGCATTAAAACATAAAGGAAATTGTTTTTTAGCCCGAGGGCTTAACAGAAAATAATCGCCGGCGAGTCTGGTTGCTCACGCGGCCGCCTTCTTCTTCGCTGGACAGGTTAGGGCTTGCTCCGGATTGCTCGCTGCTCATACGTCGTTCTTCTTCTTCATCAGTCACTCCTTTATGTAGACGGGCCTTTGCTGATGGGAGACGTGTGGGGGAATACCTCTAGGGTTGGACGAGAGTCCTCCTTTTCTTTATCTCTGAATCTGGTCATCTTTGAAGAGTCCACGATTTTCAGGATTCTGAGTACACCGAATGCCCAACGTTCCGCCTCTGTCAATGTTAGCGCTTGCCCATGTACTTATGTCTCTGACTGATTGAGGTAGCGGACCATGTGCGGTACTTGGTCGAGCTCAAGTCTTGCTCCACCTGCTGACGTCCTGGTTGCTTGCTCAACTCTGCTGGACTCTTTTCGTCAGTCTGGCTTGCTCAACTAGTGCTCTTGACCATGGAAGGTGATTTCCTTGCCTCTTTCACACAGTGCGCTCCTCTTTTCACTCCTTTACCTGCCCACCTGCAAAACTTGCCCAAGTACCCAAACGTGCCCTCCCAGACACAAATAAAGTAAAAACAAACTAAGGACTCGATATACTTGACTCTAAAAACCTAAAAATGAGCCAAAAAATATGGCTCATCATATGGCTTTACTCAGTCACTGGTGGATCACTCTTTGTTCACATTACACACCAATACTTACAGTTTGATCCTCTTAATATATGTTGATGATCTCATTATAGCAAGTAATGATCAAAGGGAGATTAAAAGGATCAAAAGTTTTCTGAATAATAAGTTTCTTATTAAAGATCTTGGATGTTTGAAATATTGTCTTGGATTGGAGATTGGAAGGGATAGCAGTGGTATTACACTTTGTCAAAAGAGGTACACTATGGAACTGCTCAAAGAAGCAGGTTATCATGACTGCAAATCTACTGCTTTTCCCATGGATACTAAGGCAAAATTCAGTACACATGCACCTGATTTACTGGATGATCCTACAGTCTATAGAAGATTGGTTGGCAAGTTGTTGTATCTGACCATAACCAGGCCTGATATATCATATGATGTACATGTGCTTAGTCAGTTTATGAACAAGCCTGCTCATTCCCATCTTGGTGCAGCTCACAGGGTATTAAGATATTTGAAAGGTACTACTGATCAGTGTATTTTCTATCCTAGTACCAGTGAAATGAAGCTCAATGCCTTCTGTGATGCAGACTGGGGAGCTTGTGTGGACACTAGAAGATCTGTAACAGGTTATGCTATGTTTTTGGGGGATTCATTGGTAAGTTGGAGGTCAAAGAAGCAGTCAGTTGTTTCCAGGAGTTCTGCTGAATCAGAATATAGGGCAATGGCTCTCACCATTTGTGAATTGGTTTGGTTGAAGCAGGTGATGATGGACTTGGGAGTCAAGTTACCTGCTGCTAATCTCTACAGTGACAGCAAGTCAGCTCTGGCAATGGCAGCTAATCCAGTTCTTCATGACAGAACCAAGCATGTGGAGATTGACTGTCATTTTGTTAGAGAAAAGGTGCAACAGGGGTTGATTCAGATGATGTTTGTACCCTCTAGGCTGCAGGTGGCTGATGTCTTGACAAAGGCACTTGGGACTGACCAGTTCCACCAGTTGTTGTGCAAGTTGGGAATCAGATTCTCAACTTGAGGGGGAGTGTTGATGTTTGCGCACTTTTGGTGATTTAAGTGTTTTTACTTTGCTCTTTAAATAAGTTGTTGTTGTTAGTTATGTTTTAAGCTTGAAGGGCATTTCAGTCTTTTTATACCTCTTTAGGGTATAAAGGAAACAATGTATTTGTCATTTTGAATTAATCGAATTATTCCATTTTTCCCAGCTCACGTTCCTTTCCCTCCTTCTCCCCCTTCACCCTTTACATGTGAAACGCACATTCATTCAAACACCTTGAGCTCAAGCTCACTGTTCTGAGTTATTTTCCGGCTTCTATTCCGGCGTCTATTTTCTACAAGTTGGATTTTGGTTTGTCAAGGACATAAAAAAAATGCAGGTCATAAAGATCGCCTTCTATCAACATATCACCAAATTTTGGCGCCAGAGATTTTATTGAAGACTGGCTTGAATGGTACACATAAATAAAGATAAATAATACAAAAATGATTATAAGAAAAAATAAAATTGGGAAATGAAAATAGATTTTTATAACCCCAAATCTCACTTCTAGATCTAGCAACAACATTTCCAAGCTTTCGAATTCCAAATTTGGGCCGATGGAATGCCACTTTCTGCGAACCATGGCACATAAAAAAGGATCAAAACAAAAAGTAGAAATTTCAGACAGAATTGTACATCTCTTTAATCGCCGCAAGTCTCATCGTTTTGCCTTCTTAAATGATTTTCTTATTGGGGAATTTATATACTGTAATTGAACCATTTTTTGGTTTCTTATATGAGATAATATCAATTTACGTCCTGTAACTAAGGTCGAATCCAATTTTGGTCCTGTATCTTTCAAAATCATCGAATGTCATCTTTTCCGTCCAATTTTGCAGTGCACCGTTAACTATTGCCGACGTGGCAAAGAACTCCGTCTAACCAAAGTTACGCGGTGCGCTGAATTCAATTTTGGTCCTGTATCTTTCAAAATCATCAAATTTCATCCTTTTCGTCCAATTTTACAGAACGTTAACGATTGAAAATCATTTTCATTTTCTTATTAATTTGCAATGATTTTTTCGTAATATTTGACTGCATATTCCTTTTTAAATTCGGATAATCACATTTCTCCCATTGTAACTCTAATTGCAGAAGAAAAAATTCATTGAAAAGGTACCGTCGACAACAACAAGAATCGGTGTAACCCTATAAATCATCAAGAAGTTTGAAAACGAAAAGAAGAGTTTGATCGAGGACAAGCAGAATCTGAGCATATGGGTGAAAGAAATTGAGGATAAGCTCAGGCGAACGTGCCTCTACCACCTCTCAGATAAGCTAAGCACTGTGAAGTCGAACATGGAAGACGTCGATGAAGCTGTCGAGATCACTATGTCTGAAAACAGTAATATCCAACATGTTGAAATCATAGATGCCACTAACACAGTTACAGGGGGTTGGAAGAAAAGAAAGAAAAGGATCACCAATTCCACGTGACCATTCAGATGAGAGACCTCTAGCAAGGCATCCTGAAAAGGACCAAGAGATCGAACACATCCGTGATAAACTCAGTCACGCGCAAGGAAACAACAATAACAACGTCGATGAACTATCTCGAAACCGAAGCAAAGCTGTAAGGGGAGATCCTGAACATGAAGCAGGAGAATACAAAAGTGCGGTGGGAGCTGCATACGGTGTTGGACCACGTGAGCATGCTGCAGGTGGAGACGGAGAAGACGCTGATGCAGGTGAAAGAGGAGTTTGGGATCTCGACAGATCAACCGAAGCTTCAACATAATTTGAGCAAGGCGCAGGTCCCGGTGCGCGCGTTTATATTCAGATTTATAGTTGGATTTTTGTGCTTTTGATTTCGGATTTTGAGGTGCCCCAAATTACGATTCAATAATTCTGAGGTGCCAAAATATTGGTGTTTATAGCTTTTAATTACGAAATATGTCATCCATTTTTCGGGGAAATATGCATCCCAATACACGTGGCATAACTCCCGATATATTTGTGCCGCGTGATTTAGGTTATACGGAGGTCTTTGCCACGTCAACAATCGCCGCTCTGCAAAATTGGCTGGAAAGGATGAAATTTGATGATTTTGAAAGATACAGGACCAAAATTGAATTCAGCGCACCGCGTAACATTGGTTAGACGGAGTTCTTTGCCACGTCAGCAATAGTTAACGGTGCACTGCAAAATTGGACGGAAAGGTTGACATTCGATGATTTTGAAAGATACAGGACCAAAATTGGATTCGGCCTTAGTTACAGGACGTAAATTGATATTATCTCTTCTTATATATTAGGGTTGGCATAAAATATATTAATGATTTTTATATATTGATAGATATATTGTCTTTTTGGCTTAAAGGAGATTACGAAATTAATAAAGTCTACTTGAGAACACAAATATATTTTGGCTATGTTTTCACTATATTTGTATCATATTTAATACATAACAAATAAATTTTATTATATCATATTTCATGCTATAGATGATGTCTATTCAACACTATTCCATTTGAAAATATTGCTTAGATACGTAATCACAAAAATATGATATCTGAAATATGAATTAAAAAACGTAAATGGGGTTTTTAAACAACCTTTAATATAGAAGTTCAAATATTGATACTAAATTGACAACAAAAGCAAAATTCAAAGAAATTTTCAACTCCAAAAATAGTATCCAAGAATCAGAACTTAAGGTTAAATATATCATTTTCGCTTCTAGAAGTTGATCATGGCGGAGAGAGAAAGGGATGGAACGGGAAGCATCTGAACATATGGGATGAGATTTTTGCATAAGGTCCTTATGTAGAGTAAGAATTTCTTTATCATCACAATACTCTTCTACGGTCGTAATATTTTTCACGACCTTCGACATGAAATGACGCAACCCTAACTCTAAACAAAAGCTCCTTCCCAATAAGACTTTGAATTTCAATAGGCGTAGAAGGTTGAACATGTGATCTTGAAATAACGCATTCGACCAAGGGAGGGAACGAGATCTGTATGATAAAGACACTTAAATATAAATTAAAGCATCATGTTATAAAAAAATTCTTATATTGAGAAGGTTTATTAAGATATGCTACCTGGTCATGTACATTGATAGCTTCAGCGGCAGTAATACCAACAAATTCGACGACAATATCATATAATAAGCAAAACATAACTTTGGAGACACCGTTTGAAACACTTACAATAATTTTATATTTAGAATTATTAGATAAATTATTTTAGCACCAAGGACAAATCGCATTGCAATGGTCATCTTGTCGCTTGAATTTGCAATTTTCACAAATGGTGAAAAACCAATCGCTTTTACTCACAATGTCACATATCCATCGATACTCCAAATATTCATTGGCTGAGAAAATGGTAAAACAACACGATAATCAGAAAGAGTGTTTTCAATTCAAATGTCATAACATTGAATGAGGATTTTTTTTTTTATCTATATTACCTCTTTAGCTTGGCCAATATATGAGATACATACAACGGGTTGAGGGATACACTGCAACCCATGAGAAGAAATTCTAAAAGAAAGGGAACACGACCTTAAGTTTAATCTGAAAAAAAAACACCGTTAATAGAAATGACAAACGTGTTTTTATCAAATGAAAAAAGAAAACCCCAAATTAAATTATTAACTGTACTTTAGTACCTGAACTTAGGTCACTTTTGTACTTTCATAACCGAACTTTTATTTTTTACATTTTAGTGGCTGAATTATGCATTTTTTGCACTTAAGTAACAATTTGACCGGAAAACCGGCTTAGACCTGTATTTCATGTATGTATAAATCCAAGTGTCTCTCTTTCATTGGCCGGAGAAACAAAATTACATTTATGTCCTCAAGTTGTAAATTAAGTCCAATATATATATATATATATATATATATATATTATTTTTAATTTTTTTAATTGTATAAGAATAGAGAATTTCTGTGAATTAATTTCCTTCCCACTTTATGTTCTTCGTCTCCATCCTTCTTCTGCAGCAGCCGAAGCCCCCAATCCAACCCTCCCGAGAAATAATCGGACTGTGAAAACGACAACTAAAACTACACTCGCGATTAACCCATGCCTCACAAAAACCCAATTTCTTCAACGATTTTTTTTCTCCTTTCGAAAAACCCAACTCAGATTTTATCTATAAAGAAAATAATGAAAACCGTTTTTTTTTTTGGAAATTTCTTCGCACATTCAGTCAATTATTTTCTTAATTTTTAATGGTTTTTTTCATCTGGGTTTTGTGCAATGGAATTTGAAATTGATGGGAGAAATTAAATAAATTAGAAGAGTGATTTGGGATATGGTTATTGCGGATGCATGCTTGAATGTAAAAAGAAAAAAAAGTCATTCTTGATTATATGAAATTGGGGGTAACCGAGGAGGGTGTATTGGTTAGAGAGTCTATTGGATTTTGTAGGACTTTTAAAGTCTAGCGGTATTCAATCAGGATTTTGAAAAGTCTAAAAAAATGTAGAGGTATTCAATACGGATTTTAAAAAGTCTTTAAAAATCTACAGGTATTCAAAAAGTATATGGATTTTAATGGATTTTAAAACTATATGGATTTTGTTGGATTTTGTTCTAAAACGTGAATACTTTTCACTCTTTAAAATCTCTCCTAATAAGAAGAGATTTTCATGGATTTCACTTTTAACAAGTTAAATTATTATTAAAAATAATAAAACTTTAAAAATTAAATAAAAAATTATATTAAAATTTATTTCTATTTTAATTAAATAAATTATTATTAAAAATAATAATACTTGAAAATTTATATTAAAAACATTATATTTATTTTTCTTTTAATAAATTAAATTATTGTTAAAAAAATAATAAAATTTAAAAATTATATATTAAAAAGAAAATATAAATAATATTATTTAATATTTTTTTTATATTTATTATTTGCATCAATAATTATAACGCAACAATCAATAAAACTCATTAAAAATATATTACCAAATACAATCAAATCTATAAAAATCCATACAAATCACAAAAGAAATCAGTCAAACTCTGTATAGAGTCTATGGATTTCTTAAATCTATCGACTTATTAAAGTCCAAAAAAATCCATTAAAATCTGAATTGAATACACCCTCCCGAGATTTGTGATATCTCTGTTGTTGTTGGGTTGTGTGTTTCTTGTTTTGATTGGTGACGTGTTAGTTATCTTTAGTTATCTTACGTTGTTGTAGTTTCCTGCGGATGGTTAGTCTTCCTTGCTCGAATTATCGGGAAAATCGATCAATGGAGCTTCAACTGCATTTTGTTGTTCATTGACGAGGAGAACAAGCAGCGGAGGAATCGTAATTTTCGCGCTAGGTTAGGAATGTTGATGAGCTCTCGACTCGTGCCAAGGGGGCTCAATCTTGATTTCTAAGATGGCAGGCGACCTCTTTGTTTGTTCGTTTCGCATGCCAAAAGATGCTGGGACAAAGATGAGACAACAATGAAAGAGAGGGCACCTAGATTTAAAAACACTTGAAATACCGGTGTAGCAGGTTGTCAGGTCAAATTGTTAGTTAAGTGCAAAAAATTCATACTTCAGCCACCAAAATGTAAAATATAAAAGTTCGGTTATGTTAGTACAAAAGTGCCATAAGTTCAGGTATTAAATTACAATTATCCCTTAAATTATATATAGAAAATTATAAAGACCTTCATCTAAAAGTTTTATTGTGAACAATTAGCTTTGTAGCGTTTTCGAAGGGATAGGTAACAACACTTCCTAGAAAAAAAAATATAAGAGAATGAAGGAATCAAATAAAATAAATGAGTATCCTAGAATTCTAAAATTACAGATAAAACAGTTTTTTTTAATGGAAAACAAATAAAGTATATAGATATAATAAAGTGTGACTAAAACTTTTGTAGAATAACGCTTGACAAAGTTGGAGGATAAAACCTTCTTGATTTAATAAGCCACGCATACACATTTCAATAGAGAGTCTCCTTTTTTTTTTGAGAATGGGGGCTTAATCAATAAACAAACACTAACATACCTGAAATTAGGATATATTCAATATAGTCAAGGGGATATTTATTGAAATAGGAGAAAATTAAAATTTAAAAATACTGAAATAGGATTTAATACTCCAAATCCTGCAAAAAACAAAAAAAAACTGAACAAATACATTCACAGCATCTTTGGAAACAAACATGACTTGGTCAATCACATCTGAGAGCACAAAGAAGAAGCATATAACATTGGGTTAATAACAGTAGATTATATATGAGAAAAAACTCATTCACGCAAAATCAGAAAATTTTAAACAATAATAATTATCATAACAAATAAAGGGCTATTTGATGAAGTTGTATACTTAATGTCTAGATTTAAGTAACATGTGAACCCCGTATAAAGCATTTATCCTATTTAATAATAAACAATCCTATTTAATTATGTTTAATTAAATATATGCAAACTATAGTCCTAGATTATACACGTTGTAGTTAGTATGGTGTGCGACGTCACACAGAAGATCATATTATCGGTTACTCGTATATAATCGAACAGTTGCTAAGGACCTAGATGGAAAAGGACCAATCCATCGGTATAGTCGTTGTATGAGTGAGAAAATAATTTTTCTTAATTATTTTATCACTTGTACATTTGGTGTATTGGGCGGGCCTGCTTGAGATTAATCGAATAGGATTGCCTTAGATGATCGATTTAAATCTCGGTTTATTTTATTCTTAATCTTTGATATTATTGCGGGTGTGTGCATATAATATTAGTGGCTTTAATTTTCCAAAAGAATTGTCTGATTGGAATAACCGGTCGATTACCGGTAAAGTTGGGTCACTGTACTTTATGTATGACATGTTGTGAATTCTTGACGGGAAAGTGTGTCCTCTAAAGGGTTGATAATGTCCACGAGATGAGCTCATAAGGATTATCATGCAAACCTTGCAAGTGGATTTGATCCGCATGATAATAAAGTTGAGTGGTACTATTCTCGGAATTACAAGAGATGCATAAATTAATTAGTAATAAATATAATTTATTCATTGACATTTTTATCTTAAACATGCAGAATAAATAATACTACCGGAAGTTATTATTTGATATAATATGGTTTAGAGTCTGTTTGGGTGAACTTATTTAAAAGAGCTTATAAGATGTTACGTCTTATAAGTTGTTTTAAGAGCTGATAACTTGATATGTCTTACTTAATAAATAAGTAGTTAAACCGTTTGGATAAAATAGATATATAAACTTATAAGATGTTAATTTGTTTGGCAATTTAAGATCTTATATAAATAAAATTACCAAAAATAAATTGTTATATATGAAAAAAACAATTAAAAATATTTATATTAACTAAATAATAAATTTAGAATTTTTGTATATATATAAAAGGTAATAATTTTAGGGGTAGTTTGGTCTTTTACTGTTTAAGTTATAAGAGCTTATAAGCTGTTGAGAAAAAAGTACTTCACCCCCTGCTTTTTTTCAAACAACTTATTTTAAGTTTTTTAAGATCTTATTTTAAAAATTTATCAAACAAATTTTAAGAGCTTATAAGCTCTTAAACAGCTTATAAGCTGTTTTAAAGAGCTTATAAGCTCTGCCAAACACCCTCTTAATATTGGGAGTGCAATTATATTTATATAGTGGAGTTAAATATAATTTATGGATTAATTAATAGATTTAGGCTTGAGCTCAATTTAATAAATTCATAGGAAGCCCAATATTATGGATTAATTAATAGATTTGGGCTTGAGCTCAATTTAATAAATTCATAGGAAGCCCAATATTCTACTTTCTTAAGGTCCCTTACGTAACCTATAAAAGCACTCATATGGTCTTCTCTATTCACATTACAAGTGAATTATTCATAACATAACTCTAGAGAGAGAAAGGAGAGAGAAGGAGATCCATGGAAGGTTGGAAGATCGTCGCCCACCCCGACGTTCAAGCTAGTGCAAGGAATACGTGGGAAGATCTCATGGTCATCAAATAGATCTCGATTTTCCGGCAAACGAAAACAAGGTAAAATCATGAAACCCCCTTGTGATTTTAAAGATATAATTATCGTGAAAATAAATTGAACCAAGATCCGAGGAACGACCCATGACGAGGTTGAACCAGGCGGTGGTGGTCGAAGACCACCGGACCGTCGGCGGATCAACGGCTCGGGCTGGAGGGGTCGAGGGCGAGAAGCCCGGCTGGACTCCGAGACTCGATCGAGCACGAGCTCGATCGCACATGCACGATCAGCGGGCTGCTGGAGCAGCTCCGCTCGCGCAGAGCGATTAACGCTCGCGCGGCGGCGACATGGGATGGTCGCTAGCCACGGTTCGACCGTGGCTGGAGCGCGATCACCCGAGCGTGGATGGGCAGCCCCGTGCGGCTGCCCTGAACAGCCGCGAGCCCCACGCGAGGGCTCGACCGAACAGCCGCGGGTTCGTCTGTGGTTAGGGTTTTGGTTGAGCCGGCTTTCGTGGTGGTTTGTGGCGGGTTTCCGACGACTGGGATTTCGACTGGGGTTATCTTTCCGTGTTCCCGATGACCCCGAGATGTAGATTTCCAACATTATTTATCATACCAAATAAAGGACCAGAATCATCATTTACTCCATGAGACAAAATGTCGCGAAATCTTTTGAAATTGAATATGCAGCTGGAAAAACCGTTGTAGGTAGCACAGATAATGGATGTCTCATCTCTGAACTTAATCTTCAATGGATTACTGCAAATAACATTCATATACTCTATTGATTCAACTTTGAAATACGACAATACATAAATTTCACCCTCGAAAATGAAATCATCAAATTGTTTTATCAATCTGGATTTTGCAGTGCCATGAATAAATGCACCCTAAACACAGGAACACGAAAAAAAATCAAATGTGACATCACAGTAACAATGATGTTTCTAACTTATATTAAAAAATTACATCAGAATCAACCATTATTAATTTTAAGGACAATGGGATTTTAGCGTGTCCCTTATTTGTCCATTTTTTGCAAATTCGAACACATATTTTCCAGGTATTCTTGAGTGTGTTAAGGATTGAGACTGTATCATACATGACAATGGGATTTTAGCGTGTCCCTTATTTGTCCATTTTTTGCAAATTCGAACGCATATTTTCCAGGTATTCTTGAGTGTGTTAAGGATTGAGACTGTATCATACATGGCCATGGAAGATATGCTGAATTCGCAAAGATGGATTCTCAATGTGGAAAAAAATGTGAACTTTCAAAACAAAGAATATAAACCCTAAAAAACATAAATCGAGAGACGAAAATTTTAACGGTATACCTAAAACTAAGGAAAAAATATGGCCGACGAATGAGGGAGAAAGGAATCGGGACCGAACTTTATTGAAGGTGTCGACAATTCTTTCCCCAATTTTCAGAAAGAGTAATTCCCGAGTACCTGGAATATCAGAAAGGGAGAGGATATATTGACGAAATCAAATGGATATGAATTCTCCCCATAGATAAATAAGCCGAATAAAAACATAAAGAAATACGCAACTTCAAATTCTCAATATGCAAAACGATTTATTCTCAATCTGAAATATAGAAACACTAACCAATTTGGGAGAAGAGGACCGACTGGAAGTTTGAAAAAAAACCCTAAATCTGAAACATAAGCACAAAAACTAAAATAAACATAAAATCCACAATTTTGAAGTCAGAATGAGAAGATAAACCAAAGATAAAATATATAAACACTCACCAATTTTGGAGAAGAGGATCGGCGATTTTGGAGAACGTGAATGAGAAGATGAGAATGAGAATTGGCGGATGATGAGTCGAATAATTTTTTTTACTGATTAAAAACTTTTAAATTTAATTATGTGAAAGAAAAGATTGACAATGGTGTTAAAACAAGAAAAATTGAGCAATTCTATTGACCATTGTTCCATGTGGCAAAATTGAGAATTTTAATTAGTATACGGGTGAAAGTTGATTTAAGATTTATATATTAATAAATTATTATTATTATTATTATTATTATTATTATTATTATTAATTGCCATTTAATTTTTTTATTTAATTTTTTGTATGGGTTTCACATGTAGCCTATAAAAACACTCATAATCTCTAAACATAGCACAAAACTATTGACTTGAAAAAGAAAATACTAGAATTCTAGAGAGAAGGAGATTGAAGTTCCAGCGGAACGTTGCCCACATAACGGTTGGAGTCGAGAGCAAGGACATACGTTAGAAGATCTCAAGGTCTTCAATAATTCGGGCGATCGAAAGGTATGAATATTGAAATTTTTCGATTTTAATCCGCATAAACATACAACGAACCATCGAATTCATTTGGGGAAGAAAAATCGATCTTCTTTTTCTACTCGGCGGTCAAGGATCACCGGACCGGTGGTCGAATGAAGAAAATCCGACCGAAACAGCAGCAGTGCGCTACTGTTCGACGACGGGTAACGCCCGCTACCCGTGGCTGCTCCAGCGGCCGTTTCGCACGGTCTTGCCTCGTGCGCGACGGCTTGGCGTGATTCGGCCGAGGGGCTTCTTCGTCGATGTAGAGGTCGACTGGGTGTGTCCGGATGTTCAAGGTGTTCGAAAGGACGCATAAGGTAATCGATTTCCAACAAATGGTATCAGAGCGAGGTTTATGGTGTTCGTTGTATTTTTTTGCAATTTGTTTTGCACGATTGAACCCGGATATTATGGCCAATATGTATGTTAATTAGTGTGCTATATTTTTATGATTTTATTAAACTATTGGATATTGTGGATGCGATCCAAGAAAACCCAACAACAGACATCATCGTGGCTTCACTAGAGGACCAGCTGTATCGTGACTTGTCACTGAATCTCCTAGGAGGTCACTCAAAGGGGCAACGTTCGTGTACTCCGAAATCTAGTGTGAAGTATGTGCATGTTAGTAGGGGATTCGATCGCTTGATTAATCATGGGTGTCATGTGTGTTCTGATGGTTTATAGTCTGTTAAGTCTTTGGACAAAGCATGAAGTGGGATGATTAGAAAAATGTGTTTCTCTCAGTCAACCACAAATGGATTTATAAATCCTAGAACGTACGCACAACTACTGAACTAATGTGTGGTCTCTGTGGACTAATGCCTCCTGTTCAATCGGGATATATGCATCGAAGGTATCGTACTGTACGCTAACTATATCACACGGTTCTTGCCGACACTTCATTTATATCTCGGAAATCATGACGCCGTAGTTGCTAGACGTTAATCATGAGTCGTTGGGCACCGACTTTATCGTGATTAAATAAAATGTGTTTTATTTAATCTATACACTTTGGAATGTGTCGATAATAAGAACAATTGTTGTTCGAATCACAATGTGTTGTGAGGCCACGACTAGTTGTACACTTGAACAATTGAGGTGAGACTACTATACATAATTTAGATGTAAATTATTCAAGTGTATTTAATTATACACTTGTTCAAGTGTATAAAATAATTGTAAGTGTACAAGTGTACATAAAATGCCTGTGAGTGGGAAGTGTGGCAGCTTCAAGAGTCGTGGCTAAGCTCTATATACACTCAAGAATGGATGGGATAGAAAGCCTAATTTTGTATCGGAAATCATTATAGAATGTATTTGGAATTATGTGTGTAGTATCTTTTATGTATTCAGATGGGTTGAAGAGTTCAATATTTTAAGACACTCTGATTCTCGCATATATAAGTTGTATATAACACTAAGATGAAAATTCAATCTTCAAGACATTTTCATTTTATGCATAATTCTGGCTGTTATTGTTAAAATAAGTGATTCAAGGATTACACTTAAATGGGGGAGGAATGTTGATGATTTAAGTGAAATCATTGTCCATTTAATGTAATTGGATTCATACAAAGTTTCGGTAATGATCCTAAAGCACTACAATATGATTTAGGCGAAGTGCGGAGTGCACGGTTGTATAAAAGTGACAACGGATCATTGTTTGGTTAAGTGAATGTTGGTGCTGATTTATTATGTGTAAATTAGCATGAAATATATGTTAATTTTATGATTTGCATGATTGTAATATGCAGCCACGAAATTGCATGCATGGCACCTAAAGAAAGTGATTTCGAAGAGATGTGACCATTCTTAAAGGGTACTGCAACTCTTCCCAAAGGGTGCAGCCCTTCATGAAAGGGCATTTTCACTATCCAAAGGGGTGTTTCAACACCTATATAAGGGTGTTGAAAATCATATTCTAAGACCCACGAAAATTATGAGCTTTGTGTTAACGAAGTATAGCGAATAAACATTTTATAGTATACTTGTTTCTACGCCAAATAACAAGTGCGGTATTGTCTTATCCTAGAATAAGTTTCGTGATACCTTGGCTGTTGTAGGGTCGAAATATTCTTTAAGGAAAACGTGTAAACGTGATTCAATATTTTCCAAAACCTCCACATTCAGAAACACACAAAAGAAACAACAATATTTTCATCTTTAGTTGTTAACTCGGCCTGTTATATTATTTAGGGCCCATTTATTGTGTTGTATTATTTAGGTTTACATATTGTAAGCTGAAACTAAAATTCTTTTCAATAATAATTCTTATACTCTCTTCCGGGAAACTACGTCTCTTCCGCCGCTACTGAAACTCAACATAAGTCATAACAATATTCATGAATTTATCCAAGTCACAACAACTACTAATAATTTGCTTAATATGTTTACAAAAATAAGAATACGGAGGAAAATCTGATAACACTCAAATAACTACTACTACCAAATATCTACAATATATATACCCCCTACACATAAACCTTATTTCTCTCATACCTTCACTTCACAGAGAAAACTTCTACAAGCGAGTACCAAGTCCCTGAAACTCCAAGGACAACACCCAAGACGATTACACCCAAATCGACAATAGCTTGTCTTGCGCTCATCTCGTCCTTGAAGGTGAGATAATGAAAAAGTGAAGGCAAAACAAAGCCTAACACACAGCAGGTGCTGCTACCCACCAACGACAAGAAATCAGCAAAATTCGGAACAGACAGTGCAAACAAACTCACAGCAAGAACAAGAATCCATCTAATCCACAAGCAATACTTCCCTTCCCAAAACCTCCTCTCAAACACCTCATAAACCGGGTTCATCATCAATGGGAACGTAAAGAAGAGATTAATACAGAGGCCCAACTGAACAAAAGTACTCAACAATCCCTTACCCATGTTAGCCGTGATAATGTCCTTTGTGTTGTTACCGAATGCAAAGTAACCCATTGCCCCAAATCCCCCATACATGGAAGCAATAAAAACCATAGTGAGGCCCAAGATCATCCCAAACTTGGACTTGTCCTTCATTTCCGCTTCCAGAGGCAAACACATCCCAATACCCTCGAACGAGAACACAGCCACGCCTAGTCCGTAAAAGAAAGTAGAGAGAGTCCCGAAAGCCTCGACCACCGGCATTTGCTTCGAGAATATGATGAAATCATCAACCATCACCACTCCCATGGCACCGAGATCCACAATGTCGGCAAAAATGCTCAATGGGGCTAAATGGGTGAGCGATGGGATAGAATTCAAGCCCAATTGGAATGGCAAACAGCTCCAAATGTAGACACTTTTAGTCGAGAACCCCAAAATCCAATCGGAACGAAAGAGGCTTGCGAGAGTGTTACCGATGAAAATGAGATAGCCAATGCAGAAACCAGTTTGGGAGAGGACGACCATGGAGTCAACAGCGAATCTACCAATGGGGCCACATACGGCAAATCCCAAATCGCCGAAAGAGGTGATTTTAGGGAAGGCGCAAGAAGGGGAATCCTCGAGCTTCTTGCGGGTGTGGATGAGGAGCATCATGCAGTGAAAGGTGAGAAGGGCGACAAGAAAAACAGTGAGGAGGCTGGTTAGCCAGCCGGTGCGCATGAACGTGTATGGAAGGCCGAGGACGCCTGCGCCGACAATGGCGATAAAGACATTACCGATGGTTTTTGGTATAGAGGACAGGGCGGCGGTGGGGCGGTCGTTGCCGGACAATAAAGGGGTGAATTCTCTGGCCGGAAATGACCCGCCGACGTCTACTTTTCGGCGTTTGTCCAAACCCATTTGATGATCCATGGATGATATTTTTTTTTTTCAATTATCTCATGAAAATGTATGTATCTCAAAAAAGAAAGAAGTAATGTAAGAGTTTGACGTGGAAGATGAAATTATCAAAACCTAGATTTTAGCGCGGAATTTTAGTGTGAACACATGTTTTGAATTCATTTCATCCAATAATTTACTTTATACCGTATTAGATTTAAAATTGTTGCATCAAATTTTTATAAAACACAATAAAAATAAAAATAAAAATTTGTTTTTCATTTCCCAAAATTTTATTTAAATACTTTAAATAAGTAATCATCAAGTGCATAAGTGCATAGTATTTTTCCATAGTAAAAAAATCAAAGTTCAACACACGTAACATCAACTTATAAATCAATCCTCAATAAATAATTTCTTAATTTCTTATAAAATATCATTGTTTTAAGTTTCGAAAGCGAAAACTGGAAAGCATAGATAACAAATACACTCAATTAGTTTTAGTAATATTATGAAATAATGGAATAGTGGATGTCTCTTGGAGTGCTCATGTAGTGGGCATGCAAATGGACACACCATTGATGCACCACTTTATGATAATATTTATATGCATGATGATGCATATGTACCTATAAATAGGTGTCTTTGTACTCCATTGTAATACACTTGTATACACACTTGAATACTTGCAATATAATAAGAATACTTCCCATTCTCCCTACTTCGATTCTCTTGCGTACTTTATATTTTATACTATCCTGAGCTAGTAAATTTACAACACGTTATCAAATGTGTTGCTTGCTCACAAGGAAAATTAATTGTTAGGCCTTCACCGGCTAAAGTGGGCATTGAATCCGCGACATTTCTAGAACGAATCCATGGTGATATTTGTGGACCTATAGATCCACCATGCGGACCATTTCGATATTTTATGGTAATTATCGATGCATCAACAAGATGGTCGCATGTATGTTTATTATCTTCTCGCAACCTGGCATTTGCGAGATTACTTGCTCAAATAATTAAATTACGAGCACAATTTCCGGATCACCCAATTAAAAAGATTCGTTTAGACAATGCTGGTGAGTATTCCTCAAATACATTTTATGATTATTGCATGTCAATTGGAATAAGTGTTGAACATCCTGTAGCTCATGTTCATACTCAAAATGGTCTAGCCGAAGCTTTTATCAAGCGATTACAATTAATTGCTAGACCATTACTAATGAAGTCAAAACTTCCTTTGCATGCTTGGGGGCATGCCGTATTACATGCAGCAACACTTGTGAGGATTCGACCGTCGAGTTATAATAACTTTTCTCCCCTACAATTGGCTTTTGGCTTTGAGCCCAATATTTCCCATCTAAGAATATTTGGATGTGGTGTTTATGTCCCAATTGCACCACCTAATCGATCCAAAATGGGTCCACAAAGGAGGTTGGGAATATATGTTGGTTATGAATCACCTTCGATAATCAAATATATCGAACCAATGACAGTTGATTTATTTACTGCAAGATTTGCCGATTGTCATTTTGATGAATCTGTTTTCCCGACATTAGGGGGAGGAAAGGATCAACCGAAAAAAGAACTTAATTGGAAAATAAAATTGGATTTTCTTGATCCAAGGACAAAAGAATGTGAACTTGAAGTTCAAAGAATTATACATTTGCAAAAAATTGCAAATCAATTACCGGATGTATTTACTGACTCCCGAAGAGTTACTAAATCACATATTCCTGCAGAAAATGTTCCGGTTAAAATTGATGTCCCCGAAGGACAAATTACAAGTGCTAATGAATCAAAAGCACGACTGAAGCGTGGAAGACCTATCGGTTCCAAAGATAAAAATCCTCGAAAGAAAAAAGGATTAAATAAAAGTGACGAATTAGAAGAAAATAATGAAAAAATATTATCTTTCGAAGAGGTTTCTCCAGAAGAAGAAAAAGAACAAGTTTCAGAAGAAAATGAAACTATAGAAACTTCAATAAATTATGTCACTACGGGAAAATGTTGGAATCGAAAAGAAATTGTTGTTTGAGACAATTTTTGCGTATAATGTAGCACTTGAAGTTATGGAAGAAATTGAGGATAATTAACCAAAATCGGTTGATGAATGTCGGCGTAAAAATGATTGGCCAAAATGAAAAGATGTAAATCCAATTGGAATTGGACTCGTTGATAAAACGAAAAGTATATGGACCGGTAGTCCAAACACCAGAAAATGTAATAATTGCGGTGTATGTTGATGATTTAAATTTGATCGAAACTCCTGAAGAGCTTCAAGAAGCCGTTGAATATTGGAAGAAAGAATTTGAGATTAAAGACTTTGGAAAAACGAAATTCTGCATTGGTTTACACATCGAACATCTAGAAGATGGTATTTAAGTTCACCAAACAGCTTATGCCCAGAAGGTATTAAAGCAGTTCAACATGGAAAAAACACATTTCTTAACTACTTCGATGATCGGCCGATCACTTAATCCTAAAAAGGATCATTTTAGAGCTCGAAATAAAGATGATGCGATAATTGGTCCTGAAGTACCGCATCTCAACTCAAATGAGAAAAGAGATTAAATAAATTGCATAAGAAATGTGACATTGATGTGTAACAAATTCAATAAAGTGAGAATTTGGCAGATTTATTTACAAAGTAGTACCGACGGCAACATTTGAAAAGTTTATGAGAAACATCGAAATGGTTCGGTTAAAAGATCTCAAATAAATACGCGTTGCACTCTTTTCCTTCACTAGGTTTTTTCCGAAAGTGTTTTACCTTGGAAGGTTTTTAACGAGGCAACTTATTAAGGGTATTAAATAAAAATACGATGTTTGAATCAGGGGGAGAAATACAAAGACGAACAACGGACATCCAAGGGGGAGTATTATGAAATAATGGAATAGTGGATGTCTCTTGGAGTGCTCATGTAGTGGGCATGCAAATGGACACACCATTGATGCACCACTTTATGATAATATTTATTGCATGATGATAAATATGTACCTATAAATAGGTGTCTTTGTACTCCATTGTAATACACTTGTATACACACTTGAATACTTGCAATATAATAAGAATACTTCCTATTCTCCCTACTTCGATTCTCTTGCATACTTTATATTTTATACTATCCTGAGCTAGTAAATTTACAACAAGTAAGTATTTATTGTTATATTATTCTTAGTACGATATTATACCGAAATGATCATATTGATCATACTATCCCAAAAAAAAAATTATAATGAAAATTTTGGTATATCAAGCGAAATTTTGATATCTATTTCTTTTATATCAAATTTTCGTTATACCAAAAATGTTAATATAACGAACTATTTCAAAATTTTTAGAAAGTATCGATATATAGAAATATAAATATATTTTTTCGCATTTTAAAGTGCATATATATAGTGATTTACCGAATTATATCAATTGTTTTCGATGTCAATTTTTAAAAATCATAATTGTTATAAATATTGTAATTAGTGAATTACTACTAGGTGAACAAGACAGAAACCCTATTTTGTATCCTATTTAAAAGTGTCTCCCCATATGAATGAAAGAACAATTCTATTTTCCTCTCATGTTCTCTCTTTGTCTAATCTATTATTTTCTCAATTCCTTTTGAGTTGATAACACTTTATCAGAACGATGCCCTATGAAAGTTGAATTGCGTCTTAATCAAATATTCATCGAAGTTTTACTCATCCGAACTCTAAGGCAAGAATTTATATTTATATTTATTAATAATTATAAATATATCTACTTCTTCTCCCATTCATCATAAATTGCTTGAAAAACAATTAAATTTCAATGTTTCTGAAGAAAATTGTGATATAATATTCTTGAAAAAATATCAAAACTAAATGTTTCTGAAGAACATGATGTGATAATCTAGAAAAATATCAAAACTAAATGTTTATGGAGAACATGATATGATATTTAAAAGAAATACAAAAATTAAATGTTCCTAAGAACACTGTGATATGATATTTCTGCAAAAATATCAATATCAAATTAATTATAATTATATATTAATTATCTCAATTGAGGTACTTCCTGAATCTCAAAGTGGGTGAAACTTTAGGAAAAATTAATACAAACCTTGTTTAATATTGGGGATAGCCACACGAGTTAGAATCCCCATGAAAAACATTATAATTTGATATTTCTGAAATAATATCAAATCAATTATTATTAATATATCAATTAAATCGAATGTTCGTGAAGAGCATATACACCTGTTTAAATATTATATTGATATTTTAGAAAGATGATTTTGGTTTGATATTATTCGATAAATATCAAATTAAATTGCTCCCGTAGTAGCAATAAGTTTTGAAATATCAAATTAAATTGCTCCCGTAGTAGCAATAAGTTTTAAATGTTTCTGAAGAACATTATAATATGATATTAATGAATAAATATGAAAATTAAATTTTAAATGTTCTTGGAGAAAATCATGATATGATTATTCCCGCAGAAATATCAAATCAAATTTGATACGAAACTCGTTGGGAATCGAAAAATAGAAGAAATACGAAGGACGGAAATTAAGAAAGATACGGGCGGAAGGTCCCAAAACCTCTGAATCTGAATCGTGAAATAATCTAAGGACGAAACCCTAGACCCCAACACGTGATCGACGCAGCAACTCGGGGATGAGGAAGACACACGAACGAAGGGTGGATCGCTTCGTTGATTCGTCGGTTGAATTCTTTGGATAGTCGGGTAGAATTCGAACCCCAGAGAGAATTTTAGTAAAACTCACAAAAAGTAATTTTATTCATCAATAATGTTCTCATTAAAACAATACGTTGGGGAGATTTATAAAAGCAATGCCCTAATTATTAAATAAAAAGAAATAAAATAATTAAAATTAAAATAATTAAAAACTGACGCAAATAAAACAATTAAAATCAAAACAATTAAAAAACTGACGCAAATCAAACAATTAAAATCAAAACAATTAAAAACTGACGCAAATAAAAACTTAACGCTGAACATTAAGTTTCTGCGCTACTTTTCTGAAGATGTCTTCCGACAGGTTATGGTGTCGGCCGACACCTAGCCAGAAATTCGGGTTTCACCTCGTGTTCCCTAGAATATCGATTTCAGCCCTCCTGTCGGCCGACACCAAGCCTAAAGTTCGACCGAACTTCGCGGCGCGTCCTTGGCACACTCTAGACCCTCGTTCCGATGCCTTCTTCGTCGTTACGGCCTGAAAACGAACATCTCCGTCTTTTGCGGGTCCTTGGATTGCATCATTCCCCTCCTCTTCAAGAGGATTTATCCTCAAATCCAAGACTATGCCAGGCTCGAACACCACTCTCACGAACAGACTCGGAACAATGTCAGTCTGATGCTCAATCCCTCGAATCGATGATAAATCAGAAATTGTATCCTCAGGGAAAACATCACCGAGTTCCTGCTACACAAAACGAATAGAAAGGGGCAGAGAAGATATATCGTTAGTATAGAACATCGTCTCCTTGCACCACACCACAAACGTCGGTGGCCCCTCTTTCTCTGCTTGTTTCACCATGGGTAACTCCAATCGCTGATCCTCGATTTCATCAACCTCATGCGTGCATCTACTAAGGGGAAGAAGGTCATCGGACTCCACCGAATTCTCTTCCTCGGACACCACCGAAGCCAACGGTTCTGGTATCTCGCCTTCTTCATCAGTCGCTACTTTCCCAGG